>CANXME010002045.1:0-558213 GCA_948144175.1 Closterium sp. NIES-65
TTCCCTTCCTACCAGGTTTAGTGCTACTCTAATGTTCTTTTGTGGGACTTGTGAGTTAATTGTTATTGAGTTAATTTCTGTGGCAGCATACCCCCTAGTGCCCCCAAAAGCATAACTCGAGATATTCTTCATATTTTGATACGATTCAAATTGGGAAATGTAGCCACGGTCTAGGGCTACAACGAATCTGAGGGCCTGCTTGAAACTTTACCATGCTGACCCCGGACTTTAACAGGTTTCCTGTTCTGAATACCATGTCAGAATAACTATGCAGGAATGAGTAGAAATAGGGCAGTACAGGTTTGTATAGGCTAACCCTAATTGGGGTTGTACCCCTTACTGAGTAACCCACTATAGCCTAGCAAGTAGATCTGTATTTTGACACTCTTGTGCAGACAGGTCAGATCAGATCAGACGCGGAAGGGAGGAGTAAAACGCATGCAATACTGCATCAAAGCCAAGAATCTCTACACACAACCACCTCCGGATACGGCTCAAACTGGTTGGAATTAGTAATATTCACATTAGGAAAGTGGTGGTATCTCGAAACCATCCCTGCTGTCTCGTAGTCCGATAATCCAACCTTCTCAGAGATGGAAGGGCCTTCAAGCACTCAATGGCATGCTGATGGTCTTGAAAGACAGTCTTTAACCAAAGGATCTTGAGGGATTTGAACCTTTTCAGGTGCTCCATGCTCTGCTGTGTGATGTGTGTTGGAAGGCTGAGCCATGTCAGGTTCGTCAGAGGCAGAAGATGAGCGAACCCATTGTCCCTGACATTACACGCACTGATATCCAGTGCTTCAAGGTTCGTCAGCTTCCCCACATGTAGCATGCCACCTGATGAAAATCGACTTGCGGCATGGGATGGTGCACTCAGGTTACTAGAAAGAAGGAGGACTTTGAGACTTAGTGGGAATATACGCTTATAGCGTATATACGCGTATCGTATATACGCTAACGTATATACGCTAAACGCTTAAGGGTCGATTGGGTAATACGCTTTTTCGGCAGGTAAAAAACTATCTCGGGCAGGGTGAAAAAGACGTCGTGCTCAAGATTAAGAAGGTGATCCCTGTTCTCATTAAGACTTTCGTAGCATTTCCCTAAGTCTGAACGGCGATTGGGTGGGACGTGGAGTAGACACTAAAAGGAGAAGTAGGTAGGAATCGGAAGGAGCTCTGCTGTTAGAAAGTGGGAATGCCAACTAGAAAATGACGACTGGAATTTTGCTGGCTGGTAAGTAGCGTGAGTGGGGTTTGGTGGGGCACGTTTTTGACAGGTTGGAATTCGTAGATAATATGGTTCCAATGCGGAAGATGTCAGCGGAATCGGGTCGACGAGCCCGTCGACCTGTGTCGACCTGGCGACCTGCTGCCCCAGGCAGGAAAAAAACTAAACCCCCATCGGATGGCATGCCATCCGAGGGAGCCTCAACCCTAAACACCATGCCTCCAGGCATTTAGGCTGATGCCTCCCTGACCGGATGCATGCCCGTCTGGGGTTTTTTTTTTTTGCCCGCGGGCAGCGAGCTCCCTCGGGCGTCGCCCTGGTTCCGCTGAGCTATTTTCGGCGGTACCAATCTAATGTTCAATTTTGAACTGCCTGCAACTTCGAAGGCCCCTCCCGCTTCCCTAAACCGTCAAATTGCATTTCGACTTAGGCGAAATGCTCAGTAGAAGATTCCGCATCTTTCTGTACACAAGCGATTTTTTCCCTGGGCAGCCCGAAAATTTTTCTGATAGCGTATAGCGTATTAGCTAGCGTATAGCGTATTAGCTAGCGTATTGCGTTTTGCGTACACACGCTAGCGTGTATACGCTATACGCTTTAGGGTTTGAGCGTATATTCCCACTAAGCTTTGAGAGACTCAAGGCATGTCAAATGGGAGAGCCCAGCATCTGTAACCTGAGTCCCGATCAAATCAAGGCGACGGAGAGCTGTCGGATTGCTGATTCCCAAGACCATTGAATCGTTAATAGCGTGTGACTCGAGTCTCAGCTCCTCCAGCCATGTCATGGTGTAGACGGGACTCAAGGTCGTTACGTTGATGTAAGAAGAAAGCTTGAGGCTCTTTAGGGATGTGAAGCATGGGAGGTAGGAAGTCCAATGTCACTAAATGGCCCATCGGTGTTGCTGAGCTGCATTACCGTTGTGTCTGCAGGAGCATGAATGATCTTCATATCTGCAATAGTCGCTAGCCCATTTGATGATCGGCACCTTGGAGATTAGTCTGGGAAGGCAGACAAGAAAGCGCGTTTTCAAACACAAGCTCCAACAAGCCAACATCTCACCTCCCAGACCTTCTTCGTTTCCTCCTTTTGCTGCTCCAGCGTTTTTACGACCAGCGCCAATTGTGCTACCAAGTGGACAGAATTGATTCCCTATCATCGTTTGAATCCCAAGTTTCATCTTGAACAACTGCACCAGTTGTTGACTGACACAAAGCCCGAGAAATCGCCTGATTCAAAGCAATATAAGAAAACGCTAAACCCGGGGTGAGTAAACGTCGTTCTAGTCACGTTTAAATAACACGCTTTAAGAAACGTTTCAGCTCACCTCCCTGATCTTGCACGTGTCTTCCTTCTGATGCGACAGCAATTCCTCTGCGTGCGAGAGTCGCACTGTCAGTGCAGCCACCTCCTTATCCTTCTCCTCCCTTGCAGCCCTCTCACCTGCTAGTTGATTCCTAAGTTCGTGTATGCTCTTGTTGTTATCTTCCCTCACTTCTCTCAAAAGTGCCTCCAGACTCTCCAATTTGGCAATCAGCAATGGGCTCTCCGTGAATTCTCTTCTCGGTCGCTTTTTCCCTTCCAACTCCCTCCTGGCATCGTCGAATCAAACGGCTAATCTTGTCCCTGACGCTCACGAGTCTCCTCCAACCCTTGCTGTGGCCGTCGCCATTGAACTCGACTCAGCTTGCCGGGTGACAAGAGTAACAAGCGAGCGAGCACCCTCAGCGTGAAACTTGGTAGCGAACTGGATTCTGGGTCTGCTCAATTGATCTAGAGCAATCCTAGGAGCCTACAAGACGAGTTTCCCAGGGCAGCTCAGTTGGAGTGCGCTGGAGATGAAGAGTTCATCCCTCTTTGCCGCTTTGAACCGAGCGAAAACGTGGGGATTCAACAGCACACCAACTTGAGCTCGAAGAGGGTGGTGGAGGAATCCTGGTCTGGTACATTTGAGCGAAACTGAACCAACACAGCCCTTCGTTCCGGTCAGTGCGTTCAAGGTTCGCTTTTTTTCGTAGATCATGTTAGTTTTGTTTTGTTTTTTTTTTTGAATTGAAGTATACATTACTGAGGCCAATGCATACAACAATAGCAGTCGGAACTGAGCGTGAGGGCAGACACCTTGAGCTGCACCAACAGGGTATCTAGTGGCGGTAAGAAAACCCTTCTTGGTCTGTTCCAGACTGCTGCAAAGCTGGCCTTCCATTGCCATTTTTTGTCGCCGTCTTCCTTGATCCTCAGCAGCATTTTCTTGCTCTGCTTCAAACACACTCCTGACCTTCTTATTTCTCCCCGCCTTGCTTGGCCTCCGCATTTTTCGCCCCCGTCACCCTCGTGTACACTTCTTGCATGTAACCGAAAGCCGAACCAATCCTCCTGAGCACCCGACGTGCTCTGAATTCTGCCGCGGAAACTTGCGTCACAGCGCTCCACCCAGAGCTGGTGAAAAGTGATGGCAGTTAGCGTGGCTTCTGGAAAGTCTGACGTGGTACCAGTATTTCCTGGAACAGTAGATCCCCCAACGAGCGCGGGCAACCCTTGCTGGGTTTAGCATGCGCAGAGCTCTTCGGAGCCCCTGGACCACGGGCTGAATTTTTGGGCAGCTGAACAGGCAGTGGTCATGTGTCTCCACCTCCTCCACAGTATGGACATTTGGGCTTGCTGCTGAGAAAATCCACCCTTTCCCCAACCTGAAGGTTCAAGGTTGTGGTACAGCGTGTGAGACATCTCGAGGCCGGTTCGAATGGCCGAGCGAGTTTGCGGGTACGGATGACTCGCTCCCAGTCAATCTTGCCGCTCCATTTGCCGGACCACTTCGCCTGCTTCGTCAGCACTGCATCTGGCCTGGCCCACGTATCCCTCAACTGCTTCATGGGTGTTAGCTGCCCGTTCGTGAAAACAGCTGAGCGGAAAGATCGTAGCTGTCGCACTTCCCCTCCCAAACTGTTGTGACAACAGGGTTGCGCAACAAACCCTCCTCTTCCATCTACGCCCAGAATCAGGGGCAAGGGCTGACTTCCACTCTTGAGGTGCGTGCATCAAAAGCTCTGAGAGCCAGCCGCGCAGAGTCCTCTGCTGCGAAGCTCCCGCTCCAGTGTATCAATGTCTTTGATCCCTACCGACCCGTCTCTCTGCGGAGTAACCAGATCACCTAGCCTCGTCCCTTAGAGGCCCTTAGCTTCCTTCTGCCCCCCTACTGGATTTGTACCGTTGAGCAACAGCTTCCGATTGAAAACCACCTGTTCTTGCGACACCTCCTCTCGGCTATAGGATTTCCCCGGTGTCCCGCAATTGGAGAGTTCATGAAGTCTCGCACGCAGCGCTTCCAGCGCTCCCCATCCCCCCGGCCAGTTGTTTCAGCAGCTTTGCGTGCGCCAGAAAAGTGTCCCTCCCCAAGCGGGAGGACCGGCCGCAGGTAGCATGATTTCTTTTTTCATCCCGATCTCCTCAGCAGTAGCCCCCGATGCGCCTCGCGGCAAGACAGGCGAGAAGGACTTTCAGGGTCCAAGCGCCCACCGGCCCTCCGTCAACCTTCGGCGTAGTGAGCAAACCCCAGTTCCACAGCACAAACCCCTTTTCAGCCGTTGCGTTATTCCCCGTCAGGAAGTTATGGATCAGCTTCAAGAGCCGTTTCCAAATCTCCTCCGTCGGCGGATAAACTTGCGCCTGGTAGGCAATCCGCGGCGAGGATGTAACTGTTTGATAATCACCACTCTGGCCGCAATCGTAAGGAAGATGCCTTCCATTTGATCAGCTCCACGATTATTTTCTCGTATGCTCTCTTCCAGGTCGGCTCGCTGTTTCCAGAGGGAGTAACCCAGATCCCCAGAACACGTTCAGCTTCGTCCGCCTTCCGCCCATTTGAAACCGCCGAGCGTACCAGGCCTTCTCCCAATGTTAGACAAAATTAGAAGAAGAAGAGGGTTGAACTAGCAGAAATGGGGATACAAATAGCAAACCCTAGAAGGGTTGTACTCGCTATAGAGCACCCCACTACAGGCTAGAACATAAGATAATATTCTGACACACCCCCATAGCCAAAGTGGGGTGTAATCAGCAGAGCAGGCAAAGCAGTACAAGCTCAGGGTGGATCACAATGTCACCACACATTCTGAGCACAAGTTCAAGAAGAAATAGTTTAGAGTTCACAATTATGAGCAAAGCTAGTGGTAGTCACAACGGGCAAGTGAGGAGGAGGAGAGAGAGTAAGGGGAGAGGAGATAGGAGGCGACGGCTGAAGCTGCAGACACACGTGGCAACAGGAGGCAGACTGGCACAGCGGCTACCGGACTAAGCGCCCGGACTACAGGAGTAACAGGCCCCGCGGCTCAAGTAGCGGCAGACGGGCAACGGACCCACGGGCGGGCTGGCACAGCTGGCTACCGGACGAAGTCCCCGGACTACAGGTGCTGCTGGCGACACGACGGCAACCTCCGTGCAACTTCCCCAAAAACAGTCCCACTCCCCCGACACACACCCGCCTGCTACAACCCGCTAGCTCCACTCCCACGCACCCCCTTAAACCCTAAACCCCAGTCTCCCACACAACCACCCCCCTCAGCGACGCTGCAGCAGTGGGAGACGAAGGAGGAGGAGGAGCAAAGGGAGGAATGACACCGGCCACCCCCATACCCGGCCCCAACACCCACAGCGGCGGCGGCCCCCGAAGGAGCCGCGACGGGCGACTGGGAACAAAAAGGGGGGGGGGGGGGGGGGGGGGGGGGGGGTGGGGGGGGGGGGGGGGGTGGAGAAAGGGGCCCACCACGGGCCTGATAGGGTCGCAGGTAGGGGCACGGGGCCGGGGCCGCAGGTAGGGCGACGGGCCGCAAGTAGAGGCGCGAGGCCGGCGACAGTGAGGGCGGCGGGTGGGCCGCAAAGGTGGGCGGCGGGTAGCCGCGAAGGTAGGGCGGCGGGTGGGCCGCGAGGTTGGGCGGCGGGTGGCCGCGAAGGTGGGGCGGCGGGTGGCCGCGAAGGTAGGGGCGGCGGGGTGGCCGCGACGGTAGGGGCGGCGGGTGGCCGCGAAGGTAGGGCGGCGGGTGGGCCGCGAAGGTAGGGCGGCGGGTGGCCGCGAAGGTAGGGGCGGCGGGTGGCCGCGAAGGTAGGGCAGCGGGGCCGCGACGGGTCCGCCATCGCCCGTCGCGGCGCCTCCAGAAGGCGACGCGACGAGCGACGGGGCAGACAACCCGCCGCGTGCCTCGGGCGCACAGCGGGCAGAGAACCGCCGCGCGCATCGGGGCGCACGGCGGGGAGAAAACCGCCGCGCGCCTCGGGGCGCACGGCGGGCAGAAAAACCGCCGCGCGGCCTCGGGGCGCACGGCGGTAAGGAAAGCGTTGCAGCGGAAGCGAGGTGGTAACCCACACCACAGGATCGCTCCAAAGGGATCGACCTGCTCTGATAGCATGACAAAATTAGAAGAAAGAAGAGGGTTGAACTAGCAGAAATGGGGATACAAATAGCAAACCCTAGAAGGGTTGTACTCGCTATAGAGCACCCTACTACAGGCTAGAACATAAGAATAATATTCTGACATGTTATGCCCGATAGGAAGGATGACTGACTTGGATTTATTCGTTGGCAGCCCTGACAGAGCCAGCGAAGAACTCGAGCAGCTTCTCCGCCCTGGCGATCTGCCCCTTCCCTTCCGAGGAATAATGTTGTGTCATCGGCGTACCCGACATATGCTAACCGTTGATTCGCCATGTTGCAGAGACCTAGCTTCCTCCGGACCGCTTCCTGCGCCAGTGGCTCCACCGCACAGAGAGAAACAGGTATGGGGCCAGTGGGACAGCCTTGCCGCACCCCCAACCTGACTTCCACTGCTTCAACCGAGCCAACCATTTATCAACAACCTCGTCCTTGTGTCCTTGTGCAGGCCTTCGGACCCAGCCAACGAATCTCTCCGGGAAGCCCATCTCCTGAGGACTGTGAACAGGAAGCTGCGTGACAACCGAGTCGAAAGCCTTCCGAAAATCCACCAGCAATATGTACCAGTCCTTGTTCCCCTTCTTCGCTGCCATCAAACACGTCAGCGACAACCCCGATGGCATCCGAGATCCTCCTTCTTGAATAAAAACCGTACTGTTCCGCCGAGATCACCTTATGCAGGTGCTGCTTCATCCGGTTCGCCACCACACGCGCCAACACCTTGTAAGTGAAATTTAGAAGCGTAATCGGACGGTAGTTGTCCAGGTTGTCCTTCTCCCCTTTCTTGTGCAGCAGAATGGTGACGGCTTCCTTAATGCTTGCAGGTAATGACGCAGTGTCAGCGAAGGACTGTGCCATTCGAAGGAATTCTCAGCCAAGAATGTCCCAGTTCTGCTCGAAAAGCTCCTTCGGGAGCCCGTCCTTACCCGGCGACTTCCCGTTCGCAAGTGCCTTAAAAGCCTGCTTCACCTCCGCCTCCGACCAGTCTGCTGCCAGTCCTTCTGCTGCACACCGCGTCCAACTTCCTGCCCGTGAGAGGTCTCCATCTTGCCGAAGATGTCCGGGCCGTCCGTGCCGAAAAGATCAGTGAAATATTGAGTCGCAGCTTTCAAAATCCCAGGTGAGTCTGATATCTTAGAATCACAGACCACACAGCTCCGTTATCTGCGTTTTCTGCTTTCGAACCTTGACCCGTGCTGAGAGCGAAGGGGGAGGGGACCTCTCCAGCCTAGTTCTGTGTTTGTCCCTGTCATCATGTGAAGTCTGTCCTCTCCGCGACGCATGATACTCCTTCAGCTGTGTATCTCTGATATGAAGCAGATCTCTCGTTTTTTTACACCCAGGGCTCCTCATCTGCTCCTGATGAAGCTCCGCCACCACCTCTGCAAGATGAGGCCCGTTGTACGCTTAACCCGTTTGCTCTCCTGCTTCATATAGGAACGAAGACCGGCGTTGAGTCTGCCCAGGAGCAACTCAAAATCTCCTTCGCCACAGCATCTGCCTTCTCCAGAGCGTTTAGGGTTTAGGGAAGACTCAACGCAGGGCTACGGTACTATATGAAGGAGCAAAACACACCGCCTCATCTCGCAGAAGTGGTGGCTGAGCTCCATTAGGAGCAGATGAGGAATCCCGGGTGTCAAAAAACAAGGGACCTGCTTCACATCAGAGATACACAGCTGAAGGAGTACTACGCGTCACGGAGAGACAGGATTCACGTGATGACAGGGACAAATACAGAGTTGGCTGGGAAAGTCCCCTCTCCTTTCCTCTCAGCACGGGTCAAGGTCCGGAAGCAGAAAACGCAGATAACGGAGCTGGTTGTCGAGGACTCTAAGATCTCTGACTCACATGGGATCCTGAAGGCTGCGACCCAGTGTTTTCACCGATCTCTTCGGTACTGATGGTCGGACATCGTCAGCAAGGTGGAAACCGCTCGCCGGCAGGAAGCTGGACGCGGAAGCTGCGGATGGGCTGGCAGCAGACTGGTCGGAGGCAGAGGTGAAGCAGGCTTTCAAGGCGCTTGCGGATGGAAAGTCCCCGGGGGAAAGATGGGCTCCCGAAAGAACTTTTTGAGCGGAATTGGGACATTCTTGGCGGGGAGTTCCTTCGAATGGCGCAATCCATTTGCTGGCACCAACGTCATTATCTGCAAGCATCAAGAGGCTGTTACCATCCTGCTCCACAAAAAGGGGGAGAAGGAAAACCTGGACAACTACCGTCTGATTACCCTTCTGATTTCACGTACAAAGTATTGGCGTGAGTGGTGGCGAACCGAATGAAACAACATCTGCATAAGGTGATCTCGGCGGAACAGTACGGGTTCATCCCCGGTGGAAGGATCTCGGACGCCATCGGAGTGGTTGCTTACGTGGTTGAGGCGGCAAAGAAGGGGAATAAGGACTGGTACATGCTGTTGGTGGATTTCCGCAAGGCCTTCGACTCTGTGTCACGAAGCATCCTTTCTCTGTCCTCAGAGAGGGGGTTCCCGGAGAGATTCTTTGGCTGGGTGGAAGGCCTGCACAAGGACACCAGGACGAGGTTTGGTGATAAATGGCTGGCTAGGCGAAGCAGTGGAAGTCAGGTCGGGGATGCGGCAGGGTTATCCGCTTGCTCCCTACCTTTTCTTCTGTGCGGTGGAGCCCCTGGCGCAAGAAGCAGTCCGGAGGAAGCTGGGTCTCTGCAACATGGCAATCAACGGTTTAGCATATGTCGGTTATGCCGACGACACAATGCTATTTCTGGAGGGAAAAGAGGCAAATCGCCAAAGCGGAGAAGCTGCTAGAGTTCTTCGCGGGCCTGTCAGGGCTGAAGACGAACAAATCATAGTCAGTCATTCTCCCGATCGGGCATAACATCGAGAGGAGGCCCAGAACGCTCGGCGGTTTTAAATGGGCAAAGGCGGACGAAGCTGAACGTGTTCTGGGGGTCTGGGTTACCCCTTCTGGAAGCAGCGAGCCGACCTGGAAGCGGGCATTTGAAAAAGTTATTGTGGAGTTAATCAGATGGAAAGCGCTCTTCCTCACGATTGCGGCTAGATGTCAGAATCCCAACCTCTAGACCATTGGGATAAAGGGCTTGTTTAAGTAGCGGGTCAGTGCGCCCATAACCCCCCCAGGCCAACATGCCTGTAACCCTTCCCTAGGGTCAATCGGGGACCAGTGGACCTCTGACACCCCCCCGCACTGGGATGCCCGAAGTGCACACACCGGGATTCGAACCCAAGACCTTTTGCTCTGATACCATGTCAAAATCCCAACCATTAGACCATTGGGATAAAAGGGTCTGTTTAAGTAGCGGGCTAGTGCGCCCATAACCCCCCAGGCCCAACATGCCTGTAACCCTTCCCTAGGGTCAATCGGGGATCACCAGTGGACCTCTGATACTAGAGTGGTGATTATCAATAGCTACATCACACCACGGATTGCTTATCAAGAGCAGGTCTACCCACCGACTGAGGAGATCTGGAAAAGGCTTATGAAGCCGATTCATAATTTCCTGACGGGGAACAACGCAACGGCTGAAAAATGATTTGTCCTATGGAACTGGGGCCTTCTTACCACGCCGAAGACTGATGGAGGGTTGGGGATGCTGGATCCCGAAATCTTACTTGCCTGCCTTGCCGCGAGACGTATTGGAGGGCTACTGCTGGAGGAGAATGGGATGAAAAAGGAAATCATGCTCACAGCGGCCGGTCTTTTCCGCTCGGAAAAGGACACTTTCCTGGCGCATGCAAAGCTGTTGAAACACTAGCCGGGGGATGGGGAGCGCTAGAAACGTGCAAGCGAAACCTTCATGAAATCTCCTATCGCCGACACCGGGAAATCTTGTACCAAAGAAGAGGTGGCGCAAGAAAGGGTGGTTTTCAATCGGAAGCTGCTGCTCAATGGTACAAACCCGATTGGGGGGCAAAAGGAAGCGAAATGTGATGTGCGCCTCGCGTAACGCGTCATCTGCGTTTCAGCCAGAGTCGCACGCGTAACCGAATTCAGTAACCGTCACCGGAACCGAAACCCGTTTGTCCCTTCCGCACCGAACACGGTTCGGTTTCGGTTGGACATTCTAGGCTTCGAAAATGTCTTCTCGACATTTCCCGAACCCTATTTCTCAGTCATTCCGTTTTCCCTTACTTTCCTCACGTTTTCCTCTCGTAACTACTTAGCATGCAGGCCCACCGTTCTAGGTACCGGTTCCCCATATTAGGTCATAGTTCCCACCGTTCCTAGAGTTCTTCTACCATCCCTAGGTCAGGCGCGCAGGCCGGTAGACACTAGGGCAGTGGCAAACCACCCTAACAATCTCCCCCGTGGTTTGCCAGCTGCCACCCTCCTATGCTCCAGTGGTTACAATATAACCCACCTTCTTCTTCCCTTGCTGATCCCAACCGTAAGGTGGTGTAGTATCTCGTGTTGCTGCTCCGCTGCTCCCTTGCAAGTCCTTGAGGGTGCGCATGCTGACAAAATACTTGGAGAACTCGAATTTGCCTTCGGTAGCACGTTGGTGAGGAAATCTGCTGGCTGCTCATGTGTTCCCATGTGCACGAAAGGTGAATGCCTTCTTCTGTAGCTGCTCCTGTACCCAATGGTACCTCACGCTCATGTGTTTCGTGCGCCCATGCCAGTTGTCGTTTCGTGCGAGGTCATCGCTGATTTGCTGTTCGATTTGATTGTTGTAGGTCCTTCCACTTTGACCCCCATCTCTTGAAGTAGGCCCCTCAGCCACACACCCTCTTGGCATGCATAAAACAACGCCATGTATTCAGACTCCGCGGTGGACAGAGCGACGTTGGTGAGCTTCTTGGCTTGCCACATGATTGCCGTACCGCCAAGGAGGTAAACCATAGCCATAGGCCCCCCTCCCATCCTTCTTGTCTGATCCGTGTGAGGCGTCAGCGTACCCCACTAGCTCTAGAATCTCCTCTCCCCCTTCAAACAGCAGCCCTCATCATCCCCTTGCAAGAGGTAAGTGATGGTCCGCTCAATTTCCTTCCACTTGCGTCCCTCGGGGTGCAACACCCTCTGTCCAAGAAAGCTTGCAGCATAGGCCACATCAACCCGTGTGCATGACACCAGGTAGATGACTGAGCCTACCATGGATTGGTAAGCTTTGAGCGCTCTCTCCCTATTGCCCCATGCCTCAATTTCTTCTCTCACATCGACCTTCTTGTCCGCAAGGCTGCTGAGAGGTGTTGTCACTGGTTTAGTCTTGCAATGCCCTCCAAACCTCTCCCCGCAACCTCTTAAAGTACTTCTTCTGGTATAGCAGCAACTTCTTCTCCTCCCTATTCCTCTCTATGTTCATTCCAAGGAAGAGAGTGGTCCTTGGAATCTTCTTCACCTGAAATACAGCTGCGAGGTGAGTGCACACCTCCTCCACCTTCTCCTCCTTTGCTCCAGCCACTAGGAAATCAACCACGTAGAGGAGTAGGAACACCTTGTTTTCCCCCTCTCCCTTCCAGTAGAATGCACGGTCACATTGGCTCTTGATGAACCCCCCCTTTTCCAGCTGCGCGTCCATGGCTAGGTACCACTCCCGTGGGCTTTGTTTCAGCCCATAAAGTGCTTTGATGAGCTTGCACTTTCTGTCCGTGCCGTCCTCACACCCTGGTGGCTGATTCATGTAGATAGTCTCCTTCAAAATGCCATAGAGAAAGGCATTTTTTATGTCCAGCTGCACCATGAAGTACCCCGCGTGCCATCACCACCTTTAGCATGGTTCTTGCCGTTGTTAACTTGCTAACGGGTGCGTAGAGTTGGTCGTAGTCCTCTCCTTCCACCTGAGTGTAGCCTTTAGCCACAAGTCGTGCGTTGAAACGCTCATGTTGTCCCATGTCTCCTGTTTTGATCTTGAAAATCCAGCACACTCCCACTGCTTTCCTCCCCTCGGGCATGTTCACAAAGATCCCATGTCCCCCTTTCAGCCAAGGTATCAAGTTCCTCCTGGATTGCAGCCCTCCATTGCTCCTTGTTTGGTCCGGACAGTGCCTCTTCAATGGTGAGAGGCTCGGTGGGCAGCTTGTAGCTTTCCACCTTCCCCTTTGATAGAAGTGCCGTTGCCGTAGTGGTAAGGAGGAGGTGGGTGTGAATGTCCCTGCAGCAGGTCAGAAGCATTTGGGCATACTTGGGGTTGGGTTTCTTGACCCGTTTCCCTTTGCCCATCTCCTCATTCTCATTTTCAGCTCCACATTTCTCTGCTGCTGCATTATCATCCGTTCCTTGTTGCACGGAATCTCCTTCAATCTCTCTTCCGATGACGATCGCTCCGTCCACAAGTAGGTCTTCAATCTCTGCTGCCGCCTTTTCATTGTCCCCCGTGTCAATGATGCGCCATGGGTCGGAGTACCCCGTGCTGGCAGATTCAGCCACACTCTCTTCCACATCTGAAATCCCAGCTTCTTCCTCACCGGCTTCATTCGTTGCACTGTCACCCGCTTCTTCTCCCTTATCATTTTCTTCTTCACCCTCTTCCACGGCAGTTGAAGGTGAGGACAGCTCCTGAACCTCCCACACCCAGTCGAAACCCGGTGTAGTGTGGTCTTCGTAGTCGTCATTGTCACCGCTTCCATTGGCTGCCCCTATCCCCTCCTTCTCACTCCCATCTATCATATCCTCCACTGGAGTTGGTGCTGCTGCCGATTCCTTTGCAAAAGCTCCTTGTTTCCGTCCCTTCCACTCCAAGTAGGTGTCCTGCTCGTAGAAGGTAACATCTCTGGTCGCCGTGACTTTTCCGGTCTCCACATCACGTATCAACCCACCCTTTGCTCTCCAGGCAGATTCCCAAGTGAATTCCCCACTTGGTCCTAGGGAGAAGCTTGTGATCGGGTCCCGCCGCCTCTCGGTATTGCGTCATGCAGCCCCAAACACGTAAGAACTCCAGATTCGACTTCCTCTTGTAGAACGCCTCGTGAGTGGTAGCGTCCGCCGCTAATCCCTTTGTCGGTAGCCGATTTTTCAGCCAACATGACATGCCTAGTGCATCTCCCCAGTAGTGAAGGGGCAATTTTCCTGTCCGCGAGCAAGCTCCTCACACCCTCCAGCAGTGATCGGATTCACCCGCTCCGCAATGCTGTTGTGTTGAGGAGTGTACGGAACCGTGAGCTGCCTTCGTATCCCCTTTGACTTCAGGTAGGTGTTGAGCTGGGCGTTGACGAATTCTCCCCCGTTATCCGTACGTAACACTTTCAGCTTCTTGCCGCTTTGCCTTTCCGCTTCCGCTTGCCAATCGAGAAAGCTTGTGAAGACTTCTGACTTGTTCTTGATTTCAGTCACCCATGTGTGTCGTGTGCCAAGGTCGGTGAAGGTAACGAAATATTTGCTGCCATGTCGTGAAGCCACTCGCATCGGTCCACATACGTCGGCTGCCACAATAGCCATTGTCTCGTATGGCTCACTGACTCCATGCTTGGGATGTGGTGCCTTTGTTGCCTTTGATTCCACGCAAGTGCTGCACTTCAGATTTTCCTCTCCACCCTCGGCTACCTTCACTCCTGCTGCCATGTTCTTCTTGACCAGCTGCTTGATTCGAGTGTGACCAGCGTGCCCCATCCTCCTGTGCAGCAGGTTGACGTCCACCGTGCTCACTGCTGCAGCCATAGGAAGCGCCTGCTGCTGCAGCTCCTTGATCGGAACTTTTTTCAGCTTGGTGCGTAGCTCATCTCGTGCCACCTTGCTCGCTTCCGGTTCAGCCATGTACGTGGGCTTCTCCCCAGTCTGTTTTTTGTGCAGCTTCATCTCGTACAGCCCTTGCTTGCGTGATCCTTCCGCTATCACCTTCCAATCTGAACCGAACACCCATATGCTGCCCTTGTCACTGAAAGTCTTGCACCCACCGTTGTCCAACTGCGATTGGCTTATGAGGTTGCGTGTGAGCTTGTCCACCAGCAGCACGTTGTCCAGCTTCACCTCACCATAAGCACTTTGCAGCACTAGATCTCCTTCCCCTTTCACAGGAAGTTTCCCCTCGTCTCCCAACAGCACGTACGGGATCGGTGATGCTCTGAAATTTTGCAGCCACTCCTTCCGATTGGTCATGTGTTGGGTACATCCACTATCCATGTACCACTCCTTGTCTTTGAGGCCCTTTGCAAGCAGGCATGCTCCGGATGCTCTTGCAACATTGGCCTTGTGGGCTCCCCCGAGGATGACGTCGTTGTCGCTGGTTTCCGCTTCGGTGGTGTTGATCTTCACAGGTACGTGATTCCTTTGCTGCTGCTGCCCTCCCCTAAAGCTCTTGCTCATCGGGTTACTGTAGCAATCGATTGCCTTGTGACCAAATTTCCTGCAGTGGTTGCAGTTTCCAGCAAATCCGCCTCTCTTTCGTTGTCCTCCTACGCTTGTTCCCTCGTTGGCAGATTGCCTTACTGCTGCCGTACCTCTGAAATTCTTGCTTCTTGGGTTGGAGTAACACTCGGCAGCCTTGTGCCTGTCTTCCCACAGTGGAAGCAAACTCCGAATGATTTTGCTGCCCCAGTTGCGTTCAACATCGCATGTTTGTCGTTGCTGAAGTTGTCCGGCAGCGCCTCCCTTTGCTCTTCCTCAGCACGTATGAGCGCAACGTCTTGAAGGGACTCCACCAGGTCCGTCATGTCCGTGGGGCGTCTGCAGGCCAGCATCCGCTTCTCTGCTGCCCATGATTTCGGTAGGGCCGCCAATGATGTAGCTCATCATTTGCTTCTCCGATTCAGGCACTCCCATAGCCGTCAGGGTCGTCGTTGTAGCCTTTAGCACGGCCCACGTAGTCCACCACCGTCAAGGAAGTTTCCATGGCCAGCAATATGAGTTTCGTCCTCACTGCTGTCATCTTTGTCTCGCTTTTCCCGATGTACACTAGTTCCATGTATGCCCACGCCTTCTCTGCTGCGTTGTCCTCCTCAGAGAACGGGTCGAGTCGTGCTGCGATTGAATCCGAGACCGAATGGCAGAGTTGAAAGAAAGCTTGTTGGCTTCTTTCTTAAACGCTTTTTTTCTCTTGTGCGGTTGCAGGTGCAGGTCCATCTTCCTCCGTCGCTGCCTCAGGGTTGTAGAAATGCCACAAATCTACCTCCCGGGCGCGTCGCATGAACTTCAGCCTCCATGTGCCGTAGTTCTCTCCATTGAAGCGTTGAGCTTCACTTAGGGCCAATTGTCAGTTTGGCCACGATTTGCCCCTTGGCAAGGGCATCGAGTAGACTCTGCAGCTGCGCACCGTCAGTGTTCACTAAAGACCCTGAAGTGGTCTCTCCATCTCCTTTTCCCATGTCGTTGAATATTCGCCCTCTCCAATTACTCTAAAAAAATATAACGCCTCCAAGGCTTTTATAATGAGGCTCGACGCGGCGATGACCAAGCTCTGATACCAGCTCTAAGTTTAGGTACAGCCTCCGGCTAGCGTTGGAGATTAGTAGTCAATTGGAGAAAATTCTGGTGTTCTGGTGCAATTTTCACTGAAAACAGAGAAGTACAAACAATTGATTGAAAACGAACACATTTAAGCATTTCGAAATGTGATGTGCGCCTCGCGTAACGCGTCGTCAGCGTTTCAGCCCGAGTCGCACGCGTAACCGAATTCGGTAACCGTCACCGAAACCGAAACCCGTTTGTCCCTTCCGCATCGAACACGGTTCGGTTTCGGTTGGACATTCTAGGCTTCGGAAAATGTCTTCTCGACATTTCCCGAACCCTATTTCTCAGTCATTCCGTTTTTCCCTTACTTTCCTCACGTTTTCCTCTCGTAACTACTTAGCATGCAGCCCCACCGTTCTAGGTACCGGTTCCCCATATTAGGTCATAGTTCCCACCGTTCCTAGAGTTCTTCTACCATCCCTAGGTCAGGCGCGCAGGCCGGTAGACACTAGGGCAGTGGCGAACCACCCTAACATAGGAGAATTGGTACGGCTTTCTGGCTGCATGCAAGAGTGTACATGAGGGTGACGGGTGCGAAATGCCTAAGGTCGAGCAAGTCGGGGAAGCATAAGAAGGTTAAAAGTGTTTTTGAAGCGGAGCAGAAAATGACGTCGAGGATCAGGGAAGACGGCGACAAAAAATGGAAGTGGAAGGCCAGCTTTGCAGCAATCTGGAACAGGCCAAGGAGGGATTTCTTACCGCCCTAGATACCTTGCTGGGAAGCTCAAGGTGTCTGCCCTCACGATCAGTTATGACTGCTATTGTTGTATGCATTGGCCTCATTAATGTATACTCCAATTACCAAAAAAAAAAAAAAAAAAAAAAAAAAACCCAAGTTTCACGCTGAGGGTGCTCACTCTCTTGCTCCTCTTGTCACCAAGCTGAGTCGAGTTCGATGGCGACGGTGGCCGCAAGGCTGTTGGAGGAGATCATGAGCATAGGAAAAAGATTAGCCGTTCGATTTGACGATGCCAGGAGGGAGTTGGAAGCGGAAAAGCGACCGAGGAGAGAATTTACGGAGAGCCCAATGTTGACTACCAAATTGGAGAGTCTGGAGGCAATTTTGAGAGAAATGAGGGAAGAAAACAATAAGAGCATAAGCGAACTTAGGAATCAACTAGCAGTTGAGAGGGCTGCAAGGGAGGAGAAGGATAAGTAGGTCGCTGGACTGACAGTGCGACTCTCGAAGGCAGAGGAATTGCTGTCGCATCAGAAGGACAAAACGTGCAAGATCTGGGAGGTGAGGGGGAAACGTTTCTTTGAGCGTGTTATTTGAACGTGAATAGAACGACGTTTACTCATTCCAGGTTTAGCGTTTTCGTGTGATGCGTTGATTCAGGCGATTTCTCAGGCTTTGTGCCAGTCGACAATTGGTGCCATTGTTCAGGATGAAACTCGGGATTCAAACAACGATAAGGAATCACTTTTGTCCACATTGGTAGCACAATCGGCGTTGGCCGTAAAAGCCCTGGAGCAGCAAAGAGAAGAAACGAAGAAGGTCTGGGAGGTGAGAAGTTAGCTTGTTGGTGCTTGTGTCTGAAGATTACTCTTTTTGTCTCTCTTCCGGGCTAATCTTCAAGGTACTGATGTTTCCAGGCTATTTATCTGACTTCAAAGCACCGATCATCAAATGGGCTAGCGACCATTGCAGATACGAAGATCATCCATGCTCCTGCAGACACTACGGTATTGCAGCTCAGCAACAACGATGGGCCTGTTAGTGACCTTGGACTTTCTCACCTTCTGTACTTGGCATCCCTGAAGAACCTCCATCTATTTTCTTATATGAACGTAACGGCCTTGAGTCCCGTCTACACCATGACATGGCTGGAGGAGCTGAAGCTCGAGTCACACATATTTAACGATTCAATGGTCTTGGGTATCAGCAATCTGACGGCTCTCCATTGACTCGGTTTGATCGGGACTCAGGTTATAGATGCTGGGCTCTCCCATTTGACATGCCTTGAGTCTCTCAAAGTCCTCCTTCTTTCTAGTAACATGAGTGCACCATACCATGCCGCAAGTCGTTGTTCATCAGGTGGCATGCTACATGTGGGGAAGTTGACGAACCTTGAAGCACTGGATATCAGTGCGTGTAATGTCACGGACGATGGGTTCGCTCATCTTGTGCCTCTAACAAATCTGACATGGCTCAGCCTGCCAACACACATCACTCAGCGGGCCATCAAGGAGCACCTAAAACTGTTCCGATCCCTCAAAACCATCTGGCTGAGGACTTGCTTTTAAGATTATCAATATGCCATTGAGTGCCTGAAGGCCCTTCTGTTTCTTGAGAAGGCTAGATTACCAGACCATGAGACAGTAGGTTGGGTTTCGAGATGCGGGCACCTTCCTAATGTGAACGTTTCTGCCTCCAGCTAGTTTGAGCCATATCCGGATGTCTTAGTGTGTAGAAATTCTTAGATTTGATCCAATACTGCATGAGAATATGATGTGATGTGATGTGTCATGTCCACACATGGGCTTCTTCTTAGTTTTGGCATCTGCAAACACTGCACAGTACCTTGTACGAGTTATGCTTCACTTCTACAGGAGATGTGAACTATGCTTTTACCTCGATGCAAATCCATATGGAATTGCTCTGTCTTTGTTTGGGACGCGAACCGTACCATATATCCAATAGTTGAGAATGAAAGCTAGATCTCCAAAAAAATACGGAGTTGGAAATCTCAGGGTACATTCCGCTTTGGACACTTTCTCAAAGAAAGTGTTCGAATCACTTTTTGCCCGAGTCGCCCTCAAATGTCTCGGAACCTCATGTCCCAATCAATAAATGTACTACGACCCTGCACGACCGCGCGACAATCATACGAGAAGGGCTGTGATTGGACCTTCGCGTAAGTGGACCACTCATTGTGACAAGGTTGGGGAAAGTGTATAGGGTCATGGCGGGAGATATGCGAGGAAGCTCTGTTTGACCAATCACGCTTCAGTGTACGAGTTGGATGGGAAAAAACGAACAGTAAAATCATGACCAGGTACATGCAGAGGGGATAGACATTTGGAGCCGCGTGCAATGGTAGGTCATTGTCACGCTAGTGTTCAATTAGCCCGCGACAGTTCCGTGGTTCACGCCAGCCAATCGAAAAAAACGTTTTGCGACTTTGATGTGCGGTCCAAAATTTTGACACATGGCAGCATATGCTGTAAGTACGCGTCACAATCAACTCGGACACTTCCTAAGGGTACATGTCCAGAGCGGAATGTACCCTCAAAGTTAGTCAACAACGGAATGAATGAACCAGCAAAGTGTTGGATACAAATAGGAAACCCTAGCATCTGTACCCTCTAGAATGCATCTCACTACATCGCAGAACTATTATATTTGACACACCCCCATAGGCTAAGTGAGGGGCATCAAAACAAGCAAGGCAGACAAACGGTCACAAGGCCAGTCAAGACAAGAAGCAAGGCAAGCTCAAGGAGGATCTCAAGGATACCACACAAATTCCGAGCACAAGAAAGTGGCCACAAGGCCAGTGCATGAGTTCACTAAGATATATATAGGAAAACACAACAAGCAGAGCAAGTAACAAGTCCACAGCAACCGAGGGCCTACCTCAACAAGCCCCAACTGCACACAAAACCTGTGGTGTTCACCAAGCGCCAGGGCCTTGGTGAAGACGTCTGCAGTGTTGGCCTCTGAGGCCACAAAGTCCAGGCATGCTTGGCCGCATTGTTGCAGCTCTCGCAGGAGGAAGTACCTCACGTCAATATGCTTCACTCTGCTCTCCAGTCGAGGCTCTCGATAGAGGAGGATCATGGCCTTGTCAGCGTACAAGGTTGGTGCAGAGCGAGGCCGCTCACCAAGGTCGGCGAGCAAGAAAGTCAACCAGCGAAGCTCCTATGCCGCCATGGCACCAGCGTAGATCTCTGCCTCTACACTGGAAGTAGCCACAGATGACGACCGTGTAGACCTCCACGACAAAACACCAGCACCCAGACTGAAGTAGTAACCCCGAGTCGAGTGCTGAGTCTCCACGTCGTCAGCGTAGGAAGAGTCGCAGTGACCAGTCAACGCCACTGGCTGAGTCCCTCCAAGCACAAGCCCCATGCCTGATATAGTCGCCAGGTACTTTGCCACCCTCATAGCAGCTGTCCAGTGGACAGGGCGGTGTCTCCCAATCGCAGCAAAGCGAGAAAGTATGCTGAGGGGAAAGGCGAGGTCTGACCGAGTACAAGTCATCAGGTACATGAGGCAGCCCACCGGCTCTGCGTAGGGACCATTGGACTCAAAGGGCTCGTCGGGAAAGAGGGCAGTGAGTCTGTGGCCAATAGCAAGAGGTGTGGGCTGTGTGGTGGAGAATTGGAGGTCAAACCGCTGAAGGATCTGCTGCACCATGTGTGACTGAGTCAGTGTGATGGTGCGAGCGGCTCTATCCCTGGTGATCTGCAGGCCAAGGTAGCACTGCAGTTCACCTAGGTCAGTGCACTTGTGTCTCTTCTGCAGTTCGGACTTCACCTGCGCCTGCCCTGTCTGCTGTAGCAAAGACCAAGTTGTCGACGTACACTTTAATGTACTCGGGACTTCAGATCTTGTTACGAATGAACTTGCAGAGTGCGCAATATATCGAATAACGAGAATGAACTCAAAGAGCTGACGATACAATGAAAATGACGAGGCCTAAATAGGGGAAGTCCTAGCTAGGCGGGGAGGTTGGGCGAGGATGGCTCGGTGATGGTTGCGATTGGTGCGGAGGCGACTCGGGAGTGGTTCGGTGCGACGAAATAGGAAGGACAGGTTCGTCGCGTGACCCTCGGGATGGCCTCGCTAACGAGTGCCTCAGTAAGGATTCTGTAAATCCTTACAGATCTGTTCTCAGAGTTACCAACTGATAAGTAACCTTCACGAAACAGACTCTCAAACAGGCCTGTCGATTCAAGGGCATATGCCCTTAATGCCCTGAACATTCCGGGCTACTTTCGCTCCAGCTCGACTGCCAAAAGTGTTAGATTCGCACTACACCCGTGCCACTAAGTACCCCGCGCTCGACCCTTCCCCGGATGCGTTAAGGGCCCAAACTAGGCCTTCCCCTGTCTCGAAGTTTTGGTTTTGGTTGTAGGACCCACCACCCCCCCAAATTCTGCCTGACCCCACCCCCTTTCTCCTTAGGTTCCACGAGAGGAGTGGATTTTTCCCTTAGCATTTTCTAGGCAATCCTGTGTTTGTAAAGCGTCTAAGTGTCCCCCCCCCCCCCGAACTGTCCCTTATTGTCTAAGTGACCCCCCCCCCTCCCCCCCGCCCTTTCCTCCTTGGGTTGCACGAGAGGAGTGGATTTTTCCTTGGCGTTTTCTAAGCCAGCTTGGAGCACCCGAATTTCCCCTTGGCGTATGAGTGTCCCCCCCCGCTCCCCACCTTTCTCCTTAGGTTGCACGAGAGGAGTGGATTTTTCCCTTAACATTTTCTAGCCATCCTGCGTTAGTAAAGTGTCTAAGTCAGCTTGGAGCACCTGAATCCCTTAGCGTCTTTAAAGCCCAAGACCTGAATTACTCAACGGAAGTCAACGCTAAATACTAGGTTCGAGAGGCAGGCACGAAGAGGTTCGGTTGGGTTGCGAGAGACTTTCACTCGCGAAACCAATTTGCGACAAAAGTTTCTCGCTTCCCATGATGGGTGGGGTCCTTCCCACAACCAGAAAAGCGCGTGCATACCAAACTGTGCACAGTTTGAGACAGCACGCTGGGTATTAGGCATAGAGCATACCTGTAGACAGGGCAGGGCATCGGCGTTCACTCAAAAGGGATCAGATGCGCCTTATGATGTGGGTGGCGCCGATTTCGGTGATGACGCGCAAAGCTAGTGTTCGCTAGGTAAAGATTTTTGTGTCGAAATGCAGGTTATTGTGCAACTACTGCGTAGCGTAAACTCGCGGCGAAAATCAAATCGCACCTGTTCGCCCAAGCGTGACAATCCCCTCGCCCTCGCCTTCCTTTCCCTAGGTCACATGCATCCGCTCTCTGTCGCCGGCGTCGTCGCCATCGCTTCCGCAGCTCGTCGCGTTCGCGACCCCAGCCCGTCGCCTTCGATCCGCCCGTCGCCTTCACTTCCCCCCCCGTCGCCCCTACTCGCCCCCCTCCCCCCGCTCCGTTGCCTTCATTTCCCCCTCCCGTCGCCTTCACTTCCCCTCTCGTCGCCTTCACTTCTCCCCCTCCCGTCGCCTTCACTTCCCCCCATCCCGTCGCCTTCACTTCCCCCCATCCCGTCGCCTTCACTTCCCCCCCGGAGTGTTCGCCTTCACTTCCCCCCCTCCCGTCGCCTTCTCTTCCCCTTCCCGTCGCCTTCTCTTCCCCTTCCTGTCGCCTTCTCTTCCCCCTCCCGTCGCCTTCAATTCCCCCTTCCGTCGCCTTCACTTCTCCCCCCCGATGCCTTCAATTCCCCCTCCGGTCGCCTTCCCCGCATGCCGCACTTGCTTTCCCGCCCTTCACACTTGCTTCCCCACCCGTCGCCTTCACTTCCCCTTCCATTGCCTTTCGCTCTCTCCCTGCTCACTCTCTTTCCCACTGCTCACTCTCTTCCCCCCTGCCCACTCTTTTTCCCACCCTTCACTCTCTCCTCTCCTGTTCACCCCCTGTTCTCACCCCTCTTCCTCCCTTCACTCAACCGTTCCCCCCTGCTCAACCTCTTTCCCTCTGCTCACTCTCTTCCCCCCTGCTCTCTCTCTTTAACCCGGCTCACACTCTCCCCCTCCCCCTCCCCCCACTCTCTTTCCCCCTGCTCACTCGCTTCCCCCCCTCCTCAATCTCTTTCCCCTGCTCATTCTCTTTCCCTCTGCTCACTCCCCTTGTGCTCACTCCACTTTCCCCATTTCTCACCCATTTTCGCCTTCACGCTCTCTTACCCCCTCCGCTATCCCCTGTTTTCCCGGCTCACTCCTATACTCACTCTCTCCTCCCCTTCTCACTCACTTCCCCCCTGCTCACTCTCTTTCCCCTTGCTTACTCTCTTCCCCCCCTACTCACCTTCTTTCCCCGTGTTCTCACCCCTCTTTCCCCCTTTCTCACCCATTTCCCCCCTGCTCGGTCTATTTCCCCCCTGTGCTCGTTCCTAAATTCCCCTGCTGACTCCCTTACCCCCTGTATTCACCCATCGTTCCTATTTCCTCTTGTTCACTCTCTCCCCCTCTGCTCTCTCTCTTTCCCCCTGTACTCACCCATTTTCCAACCTTGTTTACTCTCTATTCCCCTTCATTCAACCCTTTTTCCCCCCCCAAGTCCTCTCATTTCCCCTGTTCACATCCCTCCTTAGCCCCATGCTTACGGGCTATCCCCTTTGCTTACCCCCTTCTCCACCCTGCTTACTCTCTTTCCCGCTTCGCTCACTTTGCCTAACTCCTCCCATACATGCCCTCCACCTTCACCCCTCGTGTATTCTACCATATCCCCTCTTCCCTCCCCGTTCCTTCCAAACCCATGCTTGTACAGGTTCCCAGGACCATGGGTCCCAACAGGAGTGGGTTGAAAAGTTACCAACTCCTAGCTTTGTGCTTGTGCTTATTTAGTCTTGTCTTGTCTTGTTTTGTGATGTGGTGTATTATGAGACGCATCCAACCAATATCAATAACAATACACTGTATAGCTATTGTAGACGACTAGTATCATCAAACCCTATACTCATCACGACTGGATGCATGGCAGACCTGCATAGACACGAACCACAAACTCTGATGCACGGTGGGGAACAAAGAATGCACGGAGGCAGAAAATGAGCAAGGGAGACACGGAGGAAGGGCGGATGAGATGATGGGCGGATGAGATGATGGGGGGATGAGATGATGGGCGGATGAGATGATGGGGGGATGAGATGATGGGGGGATGAGATGATGGGGGGATGAGATGATGGGGGGATGAGATGATGGGCGGATGAGATGATGGGCGGATGAGATGATGGGGGGATGAGAAGATGGGGGGATGAGATGATGGGGGGATGAGATGATGGGCGGATGAGATGATGGGGGGATGAGATGATGGGCGGATGAGATGATGGGGGGATGTGATGATGGGGGGATGAGATGATGGGGGGATGAGATGATGGGGGGATGAGATGATGGGCGGATGAGATGATGGGGGGATGAGATGATGGGCGGATGAGATGATAGGGGGGATGAGATGATGGGGGGATGAGATGATGGGGGGATGAGATGATGGGCGGATGAGATGGAGGACGGGAGGAAGGGAGGACGGGAGGAAGGGAGGACGGACAACAGAGAGGGTAAAGAGGGTAGTGAGGCAAAGAGATGGAGGAAGGGAGGAAGGGAGAGGGAGGGGAGGACGGCTGAGGGGGAACGACGGAACGGAGTAAGGGAGGAGGGCAAGAGGTAAAAGTGTGGCAGGGTATAAGGGGGATAGGAGGATCCCTGCACCCTCTCTCCCTCATCCCCGCCTCCCCCGCTCCCCTAACCCGCCCCCTGCAGCACTGCACTCCTTGCTGCCCGCCTGCGCGCGCTGCCCTGGCTGTGCCCCCAACACTCTGCTCCAAAGCCTCATCACCACCTCCCATGCGTGCGGGGTCGGTGCGAGAGAGGAGAGGAGGTCAGTGCAAGAGAGAAAAGGGTGGGTGCTGCTGACCACGCACCCTTCCACACCCCACAGCGAACGAGCCACGACCCCTTTCCCAGCTCCCAGCCCAGCCCGCCATACCTCCCCGCCCAGGGTGGGTGAGAGGCTGATGGGGAGGGAGAATGTGAAGAAGGAAATAAGGGTGCAAGGGTGGGGTGGTCACCATGGGCGATGGTAGGAGTAGAGAAGGTGGTAATAGGGAAGGAGTACAACGATGACCCTAAATGCGATGGGAAGGGATGAGAGGGTGGAGACGCGACGGTGAAGAGGGGGAACGTGATAGGCAGGGGAGTGATGACGACGTGGAGAGAGGTGGGAGAGAAGGGAGGTCGACGGTGGGAGGAAGAGGACGACGGTGGGAGGAAGCGTGGCTGATGAGAGGGGAAGCGTGGGAGAAGGTAGGGGGAAGCGTGAGCGACGATGGGTGGGAGCGTAAGCGACAGTGGGGGAAAGCGAGGGCGACGGTGAAGGTGGTGACGGGAGGGGGAGCATGGGCAACGACGGAATGAAGTGTGAGCGACAGCGGGAGGAAGCGTGGGCGACGGTGGGGCGAAGCGTGGGGGACGCGGAAAGCGATAGACAACATAGGAGGAGAGCGATCGGAGACGTAAAAGTAGCGACATCGGGCACGGCGACGTCGACGAGAGGAAGCGTGGGTGACGGGACGTGACGTCGACGAAGAAGCGCGGGAGTGGGCATAAAGCTGAGGCAAACATAGGGCGAATGCGCAGGAAATGACAGCGATCGACAGTACGATTCTTATCGATCTCGGAGAGGGAGATGCATGCGCCGCAAACTGGCGTTTGCGCAGTCGCACAGGGTTTCGACGACGATGCTGAGTAATAATCGGGCCCATCGCAACACTCTGATCATCATACATAATTGGTTTCTCCGTCTTATTTTTTTGTGGAGTGGCCTCCGGCTTCATTGGCTCCTCTGTTCTACCTAAGAGTGCGTGCGTGCGTGAGTGTCTTAGCTTGACCTGAATTACAACTATTTTCGAACTGTCAACAGCCTAGCTCTATTCCCTTGGGGAGAGAGCGGTTGGGACTCTCGCCAACCAGATCTGTGCTGCTCCATGACTCCCTGCTTTTTTGCGTGGTGTTTTTTGGTAACCAGAGAGGCTCGGAAGTCAACTGTGGGCTCGGGAGGCAAACTGTGCACAGTTTGCCTTCTTTTTTTTGTAATTCAGGTCTTGGGCTTTAAGTGCCGCCCCCCCCCCCCCCCCCCCCCCCTCCCTTTCTCCTTAGGTTGCACGAGAGGAGTGGATTTTTCCCTTAGCGTTTTCTAGCCATCCCGTGTTTGAAAGTCAGCTTTAGAGCACCCAAAATTTCCCTTCGCGTCTAAGTGCAAACTCTTCACAGGCCCGGATTTTAAGTTTTCACTTTGGGGTGCGCCCGTGACCGTTAAGGGCGCCCAAACGCTCAGCTACACCAAAAACGGGGTCAGATGGGGAGGAGCTGGGGAGCGCAAGTATGGGACCCAGGAACTTCGACAGGCCTGCTCTCAAAGTTCCGAGGTAGAATCCATGGCGGCCTTGTCACTTTCAGCATGAAACTTAGCGAACTGGATTCTGGGTCTTGCTGCTCAATTGATCTAGAGTTCCCAAGGAATCAAGGGTGTCTCAGTTGGAGTGCGCTGGAGATGAAGAGTTCATCCCTCTTTGCCGCTTTGAACCAGGCGAAAACGTTGGGATTCGACAGCACACCAACTTGAGCTCGACGATGGGTGGTGAAAGGAATCCTGGTCTGGTACATTTGAGCGAAACTGAACCAACACAGCCCTTCGTTCCGGTCAGTGCGTTCAAGTTCGCTCTTTTTCGTAGATCACGTTAGTGATTTCACGATGCCGACTTTTGCAAGATCATGTTACCACCAGGGTCAAAACGCCGTGCAGAAATTCCGACACTGTGCGCTGGTTACCCGAAGGAACTGACCTGGTTCAGTCTTCTGTGCGTGTGGACTGGCTCCTGTCGACGAAGGAACATCCACACTTGCTGCCATTGCTTAGTTTCGAGCAGCGTCGAAACTGGCAGCTTATTCTTGGAATATGTGTTGACCTTGCTTTAGGCACCAAAAAGCGAGAGGCGTAAGAGCACGATGGGGAAGAAGCCAACTGATTTTTCACACGGAAATGGGCTGGATGTAACCGAAACCGCGAGAATGGAAAAGCATGCAGCCAGGGCTGCCTTATTTGTAGAAAGAGGAAGCGCATCATCAGGCGAAGCAACACTAGCAACGCGATACTCTGCTGACCCAGGCACGCGATTCCCAGCGACGGAAGATTCGCAACCTGCCAATTCAATGTTAACGATCTCATTAAGGACGGAATCGAACGAAGCAGCATTGATCGGGTCAGCCGCATCACTACCCGCTACTGTTACATCAGCAAACGGTCCTCCCCAACAGAAGCATTATCAGAATCAGAATCGGCGCGCTCGTCGGCAATACCGAGGGCCGTATTAGATCATTCGCCCGCGCACAGCCTCCCCCAGCCTCACATCGCCCCGCAGGGAAGCAGCACCGCTGTCGCCCCAGCCCCGGCTATCCGTCGCCCGGGATATTTTGCTACAAGATCCGAACTCGGTATAAGCTCAGACCTCGGTATAATCTCGGAATCAGGCCCAAACGGTTACGGTACACTATCGGAATTAGGCCCAGGCGGCCCAAATCCAACCACCAGCACGCAGGCAGCGGCGAATGGAAAACAAAACCCATTCGGTACAGTCACATCCGCAGGCGCCGCTGCAGCCGTGGCTGCGTTACAAGCACGCAAGCACTGGGTGAGCAGGGTACAGGAAGGGTTACCCCAGGCGGCGGTGGTGGTGCTGCGGGTGCTGGTGGTGGTGGCGGCTGCTTGGAGCGCGTGTGCTGTGATGTTCTTTTCCCTCGTTATAATGCCCTGGGTTATGCTCCACCTCTCCACCTCCTCCCACCCGCACTTCCGCGCCCTTCGCTTCAATCACACCCCCGTTGAGGCGCTTTCAGCTGCTGCAGGGGAGAAAGGACAAGGAAGCGGAGGAGAAGGAGGAGGGAAAGTAGGAGGGATTGTGGGGGGGAGTGGGTGGGGAGTGAGAAAGGGGGAGGTGTGGAGGCCGAGGAGGGGAGAGGGGGTGTGTGAGCTGGGGAGAGGGGATTGGCAGATGGAGAGGGAGGGATATCCGCTGTACGCAGCAGAAGACTGTCCCTTCATTAGTGGCACATTCAACTGCCTGGTGAGGAGGGAGGGTGAGTGATCTTTGAGCAGAATGAAAAGGGTGTATAGGGTTAACGGGTGTATAATATCCGTTTTTTGCAGCAGAAGAGTGTATGTTTCTCAATAAAACATTCAACTGTCTGGTGAGGAGAGATTGTGAGCCTTGAGTTGATTCATAATGGTATCGATTTTGTTATTTGAAGCAGGAGATTGTTCCTTCGTTAGTGAAACATTGAATTCCTGTGAGGGTAGCTTTGCAGTGACTTTGACTATCTCCAATTCGCCTGGCGAGAGAGCGAGCGCATCCCTTCGTCGTTAGTTTGTTGCTTTTCTCCTCGTCCCTCTTCCATCCCCCCATCCCAACTCCCCCCCTCCTCTTCCCTCTCTGCTTCCGCTGCCTCCCCGCCCCCCCCGTCCCCCAGGACAACAGCTGCACGGACTTTGACTATCTCCGCTTTGCCTGGAGGGAGAACGAGTGCGCCCACCCATTCACCCACCCACCTCCCTCTCCCCTCCCCCCGTCCCCCAGGAATGGCCGAACAGGCTTTGACTATCTCCACTTTGCCTGGCGAGAGAGCGAGTGCGCCCACCCGTTCACCCTCACGCACGCCCCCCTCTCCCACCCCCATCTCCAACCGCAGGAGAATGGCCGTACCGACTTTGACTATCTGCATTTCGCCTGGAGAGAGAGCGACTGCGCCCACCCGTTCACTCGCTTCCGAGCGGATCGCTTCTTCGAGGCCTTCCAGAACCGTCGGATCGTGTTCGTGGGCGACTCTACACTGTTGTCGGTACGGTCCATTTAAAGATTCTATGCGGCCCCGCAATAGTCGATTCTGCGGGTCACTCTCTGCATGTCTCTCGATATGTTCAATTTCAGTGTAATCTCTGTCCCTGGTTTCTTTCCTTCCCCTTCCCCCTCATTCGTTTGCTCCATCCATCCATCCATCCATCCATCCATCCATCCATCCATCCATCCATCCATCCATCCATCCATCCATCCATCCATCCATCCATCCATCCATCCATCCATCCATCCATCCATCCATCAGCTTTTCAGCTCGCTCTTTGACCTCTGCCCATCACCACCACTCATCTCTAACCACCATAACATCTCCCCCTGCCCATCTCCACTCCCCTCTCTTATTTTCTCTCTCCCTCGATCCCTTGCTTGCAGATGTTCCAGTCGCTGCTCTGCCTGCTCTCAGTGGGTCCCTCCCTCCCACCCAATCACAGCATGCCAACAGAGCGACTCAACCGCACCTTCCCCTCCCTCCTCCACCCCCCTTCCTCGTCTCCATCCCTTCTATCCTCCTACTCCTCTCCCCTCACCTCCTCCTCATCCTCATCCTCAGCTGCTTCCCCTGCAGGCTCCAAGTCCCAAGCCTCCACTCCTCTAGTATTCCAATACACATTCCCTCATGCCAACACAAGCCTTGACTTTTTCCACTCTGACTTTCTAACCGTCCTGGAATCCGCCCCTTCACATGCTCCTGGGCAATCAGATACACCTGCCCCAGACACGCCTCCTGCTAGTATGGCTGTTCCAGATACGCCTAATCCTTCATTGACCAAGAATATGCCTGAGGGCATCAATAACAGCAGTATTAATGCCACCAATATCGTTGCTAGCTTTGGTAGCAGTAGCAACGCAGGCATTGGCAGAAGTCTTCTCACAGATACTTCTGAAACCACCCAGGAGCCAGGTTCGGATGGGTTGAATGCGGTGGAGCTGGGTTCGGACAGGTCAGGTGCAGCAAAGCCAAGTTCGGAGGGGTTGGGAGCGGTGAGAGTGGTGCGGCTGGATGCGTGGGCGGCATATGTGGTGGCAGCACAGCCGCATGTGCTGGTGATTCACACGGGAGGCGCGTGGGTGGGGTTGCAGCAGCGATGGCAGGAGCATAGGGCGCGAATACATGCTTCTCAGGAGGGGCAGAAGGGGCAGGAGGGGCAGGAGGGGCAGGAGGGGCAGAGTGCAGCGAATGAATCAAAGGTTTTTGCTGCTGTGGCTGGTAAAGGAGTTGAGGGAGGGATGCGTGAGGAGAAAGTGGGAGCAGAAGGCAAGGTGGAGGTTGGTGGGGGAAAGAGGAAGGCTGGAGGGGGAAAGGGGGAGCCTGGTGGGGGAAAAGGGGAGGTTGGTGGGGAAAATTGGAAGGCTGGAGGGGGAAAGGGGGAGCCTGGTGGGGGAAAGGGGGAGCCTGGTGGGGGAAAAAGGGGAGGTTGGTGGGGGAAAGGGGAAGGCTGGAGGGGGAAATGGGGAGCCTGGTGGGGGAAAAGGGGAGGTTGGTGGGGGAAAAGGGGAAGGCTGGTGGGGGAAAAGGGGAGCCTGGTGGGGGAACTGGGGGGAATGGCGGGGGGAATAAGGGGACGGGTGAAAAGGCGAAGGGAAAGGGTGGGGGGAAGAAGGGGAATGGTGGGGAGAAGAGGGGGAATGGTGGGGAGAAGAAGGGGAGTGGCGGGGAGAAGAAGGGGAGTGGAGGGGAGAATAGGGGGAATGGTGGGGAGAATAGGGGGAATGGTGGGGAGAATAGGGGGAATGGTGGGGAGAATAAGGGGAATGGTGGGGGGAATAGGGGGAATGGCGGGGAGAATAGGGGGAATGGTGGAGAGAATAAGGGGAATGGCAGGGAGAATAGGGGGAATGGTGGAGAGAATAAGGGGAATGGTGGGGAGAAGAAGGGGAATGGTGGAGGGAAGAAGGGGAATGGTGGAGGGAAGAAGGGGAATGGTGGAGGGAAGAAGGGGAATGGTGGAGGGAAGAAGGGAAACAGTGGGGGAAATGGAGTCGATGGTTGGAAAAACAAAGGTAGCGGTGGTGGTAAACAGGGCAATGGCGGGGGCTATCAGGGCAATGGCGGGGGCTATCAGGGCAATGGCGGGGGAAATCAGGGCAACGGTGGGGGGAGCAAGGAGGCCGGTCAGGGAAATGACGGGGGGAATGGGGGCAAGGGTGGGGGGAGCAAGGAGGTCGGTCAGGGAAACCAAGGGAATGGTGCGGGAAGAAAGGGGAACAGTGTGGGGGATAACAAAATCAGTGCGGGAAGCAAAGGGAATGGTGGGATGGCATTGGGAGACAATAGTAAAGCTGGGCAGAAAGGAGGCGGGACAGGAAAGCAGGCAGGCAGTGAGATGAAGAAAGCGGGAGGGAAAGGGGAGAGCAGTGGTGATAAGGCGAAGGAGAAACGCAAGGCTGTGGCAGAGGTGCAAAAAACGGGTGGACGAGGGGGAGGAGGAGGGAAGGTTGAGAGATTGAGGAAGGCTGGAGGTCAAAAAGGAATCAAGGAAGGTGAGAGAAGACGATGGGAAAAGCAGGAGCCTGGGTCTGGGGGACAGGGTAAGCAAGGCAAGGGGCAAAAAAAGGCAAGGCAAGGGGCAAGGGAAGCAAGGAGAGGGGAAGCGGCAGAAGGTTGGGGAAAAAGTGGAGGAGGGGGTGATGAAGCAGGGTGGTGATAATGGTGGCCAGACAGCCAGTGGAGGAGGAGGAGGGGACACCACGAGTGGTTCTCAGACTGATCCGTTTGCAGGAGGGGAGTTGCGAATGGGCGACTTCGGTGATGATGATGCCATTCTGCAGGGTGACAGTATTGAGAATGACAATAGCAGCAGTGGCAGCAGCGTTTCAAACAGCAGCAACAGCACAACCAGCAACGGTTTCACTACCAGCAGTCCCGGTAGCACTACCAGCAACGTCCAGAGCAGCAATAATAAGAGTCTTAGTAACCTCAGCATCAACCCCTCTAACATCGGCAGTGGGGGTGCCAGGGACAGCCACAAGGAGGGGAGGAAGGGGGGGGAGAGGAGTAAGAGGGGGAGGGGGAGGATTGGCAAGTGGCTGTGGCGGCACCGGCACCTGCTGAGCTTCCCAGAAAGCACAGAGAGTGTCCATAGGGAAGACGATGAAAGTGATTCTTTTCGTTCCCACATGCCTCTGATTCTGACTCCCATGCCACATGTTGACTCACCTGCGAGTGCAGGCAACATGTCGATACTTGATGGAATGGACGGTGCGGATGAAGCAGGGTCCCTTGGTAGCATGGACGGATCAGATGCAGCGGAGGGGGGTTCAGGTGAGGCAGTGGGTGGATCGAAATTGGAGGAAGGTGATGTGAGATTAGAGGAGGAGGAGCAGCAGACAGGCGGAAGCTTTATGGCGGATGAAGCTGACATAGTCCTAGAGGAAATGTCCGAAGCGAGCTCTTCAGTCGGTCGGGGCAGCTTCCTTGATGAGGATAGGCCGGTGGAAAATGATGAAGTGCCGGAGCAGCAGCAGCAGCAGGGCGGGAGTGTCATGGCGGACGAAGCTGACCAAGTCCAAGAGGAGATGTCTCAAGGTAGACTCTCAGAAGGAGAAGTGATGCCTTCAGTCAATCAAGTTACGTTTGATGAGGAGGGTGAAGCGGCGAAAGAGGATGCAGTGCAGGAGAAGGATAACGAATCTCATGTTGTTACAGGTGCAGAGAATGACAAGGAAGTTCGTGGGGAGGATGTGCATAACGAGGCTGCTAATAAGGAGGATGAGTCACCTGGAGGGCCTAGTGTGCTCCCACCTAACCTGCTTGACTCGGTTGACTTTCTTGACCCGGTAGCAGCATTCACCAAGACCCTGCGCATGCTGCACCACTTCCTCTCCTCCCAACCCACCGCCGAATCCCTCCCAACTTTCTTTCTCGGGCTGCCCCGAGAACATTATTTCCGGGCAGACCAGGGCAACCATACCTCGCTCTGCCTGCCAGACGACGTCACATGTAAAGAAAACGGACAGTGTAGCTTGTTTTCGAGGCCGAGAGAGTGGTTGGAAGAGGGAGGGGAGGAGCAGGCACACCAGCAACGGTGGCAGCGGTGGCGGTGGCGGCAGGAGAGGGAGAGGAGGGAAAGAAGGAGGGAGTGGGTGCACTCGAGTGTGGGGCAGATGGAAAGGGTGGTTGAGAGGGAGATTGGGATGGGAGACAGGGTTGTGTTGCTGCAAGCAGGGGGGTTAACCGATGCTCGTGTTGATGCTCATGTGGGCTCTTCCCTCCCTGCAGAAATGCGTGTGGGGGAGACAAAAAAGGAAGATTGCAGTCACTTTTGTGTGCCTGGAGTGCCGGACACATGGAATGAGATGTTAGTTGCTGCGCTAAGACTACAGGAAATGATGACGTAACAACGAATTGTAACAGTACAGGTGGCATTATGCGTTGTGCCATATGGTGAAACGAAGAGTGAGTGTCATAATCGTGTATTGCATTCATCCATTTGATTACATAGATGTAACAAAAGGAGAGCACATTGAAAACAATACAAGGAGAGCAGGATATTCTATACCTCGAAAGGTTGGTGAAATCTTCACTTGAAAATTCGTGTAAAAGCCAATTCTGTATTCAAAGCTTTTTATAGCGAATCGCAACTGGTGACGCTTCAGCAATCTTTCCCGCCAAAACCCCCATGGCTGCCCGCATGTTGCGCTAACGCGCGCTGATTGTATCCGCATGTGGGCATTTTCTTTCTTTCGACGAGGCCGCCTTCGCGATACCCTCTTCTCGCGTCGCGCTTAGTTCCATAGCTTCGCTGTGAGGTATTGACCTGTCGTTACAGTCACAAGCTTGTATCACCGTTGCCGACCGGAACGAGATTCCACCTTTATTGCACTGCGCAAGATACAATTACCTCTCAATTCGCAACATTTCGTGTAAATCATAACCATTTGGTACCTGGTGGTTACCCAGTGGTTACCACTACCAGCCTATCGGTTCGCCGTCGCCGCTGCTATCTGGTTATCTTCGAGCGACAACTAGCTTACCGTGTACTCCTCCGTCCCAGCACCAGACTGCCTAAGAGTCCTCCGATGTTATAGGTAGTACCGACTTGCTGTCTGCATTCCTATGTGCAACTAATTTAGTTACGGGGTTCGTTCAGACGGTGGCGAAAACAGCCGAATCGAATCCGCGATTGAAATCGTTCATCGTTTCGCTGACTCTCGAATCTGCGACCGCGTGAATAGAGTCGATTTTTGAGTCGACTCACGTGAATAGAGTCGATTTCTGAGTCGACTCAAAAATCGACTCTATTCATCGTTTCGCTGACTCTCGAATCGGCGACCGTGAATCCTGCGACGTCTTTGAGTTTCTGAGTTTCCTCACCTCAAAGTCTTCTATTCCGAGCCTTGTAGTCTCCGAACCTCCCAAGTTTCCAAGCCTCCGACTGTGAGGCTCGGGTCCAATGGGTCGGTCGAGGGGAGCCGGGGAGGAGGACCACGCCCCTAGTGGGGGCTCGAGGTGAGGGGGTGCTCTGTGCGGTGGATGGTATGTTGCTGGTGCGATTAACGGATCAGCTAATAGGGGAGACAGGGAGGAGGATCACACTCCTAGTGAGGGTTCCAGGTGAGGGTTGCTGTGTGTTGCTGGTGCTAGTAACGGTTGAGCTAATGGGGAATATAAGTAGGGAAGAGGATCACGCTCCTGGTGGGGGTTCTAGGTAAGGTGGTGCTCTGTGCGGTGGATGGTATGTTGCTGGTGCGAGTAACGGATGAGGTAATAGGGGAGCCGGGGAGGAGGATCACGCCTCTAGAGGGGGTTCGATTCGAGGTGAGGGGTGCTGTGTGCTCTGGTGCTAGTAACGGTTGAGTTAATGGGTAAGATAAGATCACACTCTGGTGGATGGTATGTTGCTGGCAGGACGCTGTGGGCGGGGGGAGCTGGGTTTGCATCTTTCCTTTCTACCCCTCACCTCCCCTTTTTCCCACTCACCCTTTCCTCTGCAAACCCTCCCAACTCCCATGCCCCCTTCTCCTTCCCCAGACCCAAGCGCCGCCGCTATGCCACCACAAGCTGGCAGGACGCCGTGGGTGGGGGGAGCAGCGGGGGGGGAGGCGCAGGGGCGGGGGGGGAGGGCGCAGGCGCAGCAGCAGGGGGAGGCGGGGGGGGACCCGGGGGAGGCGGGGGAGCGGGGGGAACAGGGGGGGGAGCGCGGAAGGGGGTATATCATTGCAACTACTGTCACAGGGATGTGACGGGGGAGGTGCGCGTGAAGTGTGCGGCGTGTGTGGACTTTGACCTCTGCGCTGAATGCTTCTCCGTGGGCGCCGCTGCTCACACCGCACTCTGCCTCCCACCCGTATCACGTTATGGTGAGTGTGGAGAAGGGACGGGGGGGAAGGGGGGAGGAGGAGGGTGATGGAAAGGGAGGGGGAAAGGGAAAGGCGCTGCTCCTTACCCCCACTCTTCCTCCCACCCCTACCACATCACGTGAGCAGGAGAGGGGAGGGAGAGGAGGGGGAGGGGGAGGGGGAGTGCGAGGGAGAGGGAGAGGGAGAAGGGTCAGGGGAGGGGGAGGGGGAGGGGAAGGGGGAGGGGGAGGGGGAGGGAGGGTGAGGGGAGGGGGAGGAGGGTGAGGGGGGTGGGGAGGGGGAGGGGAGGGGGAGGGGGAGGGGGAGGGGGAGGGGAGGGAGAGGGGGGGTGGGAAGTTGAAGCGAGCGTGGTAAGGGGCACGGGATTCACAAGCGAGGGAGGAGAGGGTTTAGGGAGGGGACTGGGGAAAGAGGGAAGGGGGAGGGGGAAGGGGGAAAGACGGGCAGACAGGAAGAGAAAAGGTGGGCAGACGGGGAATGGGAAGGTGGGCAGACTGGAAGTGGAAAGGTGGGCAGACAGGGACTTCTCACTCCCCGTCTGCCCACCTTTCCACTCCCAGTCTGTCCACCTTCTCACTCCCCGTCTGCCCACCTTCCCACTCCCAGTTTTGTCCACCTTTCCAGTTCCCCTCACTTGTTCAGCACTCTCTTCTTTATCCAATTGGTCCATCAGGCTCGTGTTTTCATCATTTCATGTTCTCCTGCTCCCGACCAATTTGACATGCGTTAACTTTGCATGAACGCATTCTGACTGTGCACCACCAACCGCACCAGGACACCATGAGCTTCCCTCTTGTGCATGAGGACTGGACTGCTGACGAGGAGATGCTGCTGCTCGAGGTGAGCCACGCTGCCTTGTTTACCGTTAAGGTTCGTTGTAGAATGGCAATTGGGAAAAGGTGGCAGAGCATGTTCATGAATGTTTTTTGAGGTTCTAAGAGCACCTCTTGTTGTGCGGGTCAGCCAACCCCCCTACCTCTCTTCCCTGTCTCCCTGTTTCTTCCCCCCCCCTTACCTCCTCTCTCCCCCCTTTCACACCAACCCACCGGCTCTGGAGATGTACAGAATGGGCAACTGGGGGGAGATTGCAGAGCACATGGGTTGAGGATAACTCTCCGGTCTTTCTCCCTTCCCCCCTTCTTCTCCTCCCTCTCACGTGCCTCTCTCCGTGCCTCCTCAGGCGCTGGAGATGTACGGAATGGGCAACTGGGGGGAGGTTGCGGAGCACGTGGGATAGCCCCCTCACTACCTCCTCGTCCCTCCCTCCTCCGCTCCCCGCCCTCAATTCTTTACGTCCCCTTTCCCGCATGAACTTCAGGCACTGGAGATGTACGGAATGGGCAACTGGGGGGAGATTGCAGAGCACGTGGGGTCAAAGAGCAAGACACAATGCCACGACCACTACCTCTACGACTACCTGCTGTCACCCACCGGGCCCTTGCCTGTGAGCAGTAGAACCGTGTAGCCTTGTGTGCATGTGCGTATGTGTGGTAGTGTGGGCATGTGAAGAGCAAGGCGCAGTGCCACGACCACTACCTCTATGTTTACCTGCTCACACCACAGCCCCTGCCTGTGAGTTGACTCTGTAACCACATATCCTTGTGGGCATGTGGGCATGTGGGAAATGCTTACTGCTACATTCACTAACTCTACGACTGCCTGCTGTTGCCCTGTGACCCTCTGCCAGCAGTCCCACTTCTTTCCGTAATCCCAGGAACCAGTTTTTCCCTCCCTTGTCCCTTCCTCGTCCCTCCTTTGTCTGGTCCCTCCTGTTTCCCTGCTTCTCTTTCTAGGATCTATCTCGCCTGCGCACGCAAGCAGACACGGAAGCAGCCAAGGCGGCAATGGAGGAGCAGGAGGCAGCAGAGACAGCAGCAAGGGCACAGGAGGCAGTTCTGTTCAACGTTCCTGTGGTGAAGTGAGTGCCCGTTGGGTTCACAAAAAATCTTATGTACACCTCACTGCAAGTGCAAGAGGCAACTCAGCTCCGCATTCCTTCCAATGGTCAAGGGAGCGTTGAGGATGGAGTGTCATGAAGTGGTGAATTGAGCCGAGTGCTGCTGGCACTCCACTGCTGAACTGTCAGCACCACTTCATTGACATTCATCTTCATTGACATGGTGTCAAGTCAAGTGAGTGCTTCCCCCACGGAGTGCATACAACCCTGTTTAGCCTTTTCAAGATGTCTTAACACGCATTTCAGTGGTCGAATGGTTGAACATTCCTTGAGTCCAGTACGTGGAGGGTTTCAAGGTGACTTTTGAGTCGACTCAAGAGTCACCTAGTCGAGTGCATGGAGGGTTTCAAGCCTGTCATCTCCCGCGTCACAAGCCCGACCCCGGCACCAAGACAGGCGATGCTGGTGCGGCGCCAAGCACAACGAGTTTGATCCTGAGTATGATACCCAGGCAGAGGCACCGCTGTGTGCCTCTTCTTATCTTTCCCCCCGTTCTCCTCCTCCCCTCCTCCCCTCCTCTCCTCCCGTTCTCCTCCTCCCCTCCTCCCCTCCTTTACAGGCCAGAACCCAGCACCAAGGCGGACGACACTGCCTCAGCGCCAATAACAGCGGGTTCAACGCAAAGCACAACGAGTTTGACCCCGAATGTGACAACGAAGCAGAGGCACCAATGCTGTATTCCTCTCATCTTTCATCCCTTCTCTTTTTTCTGACCCTCCCTTCCTCCCCTCCTCCCCTCCTCCCTTCCACCCCTCCTCCCGTCGTCCCCGTCCTCCCCTCCTCCCTTCCTCCCCTTCTCCCTCGCCCACTACAGACCTGATCCTGGCGCCAAGGGGGACGACGCTGGTGCACCAATCACAAGCGGGTACAACACAAAGCGCAACGACTTAGACCCCGAGTGTGACAGCGGGGCAGAGGCCCCGCCGCTGTGTGCCGCTTAACTTTCTTCTCCTCCCCCTCCTCCTCCCCTCCTCTTCTACTCTACAGGCCAGAGCCCAGCACCAAGACAGACGACACTGCAACACCCATCACAAGCGGGTACAACACGAAGCGCAACGAGTTTGATCCCGAATACGACAACGAGGCAGAGGCACCACTGGCAGAGCTGGAATTTAAGGATTCCGATTCAAGTGTGGATAGACAGCTCAAGATCAAGATGCTGCACATCTACTACTCCAGGTGCGCTTGGTTTGTGTTGCGGATGTCACAGCGTTCAACAGTGGCGTACAGTGCAAGGCTGGCAGAGCTGGAATTCAAGCAGTCGGACTCGAGTGTGGATAGACAACTGAAGATCAAGATGCTGCACATCGACTACTCCAGGTGTGTGGGGTTCGGCTGATTGATGTGCATTGAGCGTGACACATATTTTCCCTTGCACGGACTACCCCCACTCCGCCTCCCGCTCTCCCCCTCTCCTCCCCTCCTCCCTTGTGTTCTAAAGGCTGGAAGAGCGGTCTCGTCGCAAGGCCTTTATCCTGGAGCGTGGCCTTCTAGACCCGATGAGACGGCCATTCCTCCCTCCCCCCCCTCTCGGTTTCTCCATTTCTCCCCACCCCTCTCCCCTAAAGGCTGGAAGAGCGGTCCAGGCGCAAGGCCTTTATCTTGGAGCGTGGTTTGCTCGACCCGAGAAGAGTGGACGGAACTATCCGACCCGAATCCACCTCCGGCAGCAGGGGGAGAGTCAGGGACCGGGACAGGACAGATGAACAACACAAGAGAGAGGATGGTGTGGAACAGGGAGGGGAGAGGGAAGGGGGAACTCTGGGGGAGGTGGGGGCAGAAGCGGGAGAGGGTGGGGTGGAGAAGGGGGAAGGGGGAGGGAAGCGGGGAGGGAAGCGAGGAGGCGGTGGGGAGAGGAGGAGGTCGAAGGAGGAACGGGAGATGTTTCTGCGGTGCCGCGTGTTTGCGAGGTTTCTCAGTGCAGAGGAGCACGAGGGGTTGGTGCAGAGTTTGACTCAGGCGCAGAGGCTGCGAGACAGAGTGGCCGTGCTGCAGGTGAGGTGGTGATGAAGGGTTCAGTGCTCTGGGACTCGATTCGGGGAGAATGTAGGGTTGTGAGTGCCGAGGAATACGAGGGGCTGGTGCAGAGTCTGATGCAGGCACAGCGAATGCGAGACAGAGTGGCCGTGCTGCAGTCGAGAGCAGCTGGTGCAGAGTGGGGCTGGTGCAGAGTGGGGCTGGTGCAGAGTGGGGCTGGTGCAGAGTGGGGCTGGTGCAGAGTGGGGCTGGTGCAGAGTGGGGCTGGTGCAGAGTGGGGCTGGTGCAGAGTTTGACCCAGGCACAGAGGCTGTGAGACAGAGTAGTTGTATTGTAGGTGAGAGTGGCCTTCTTGGGGGGTGGTTGGTTGGAGAGTCTCAACCAGAGAGATTGTGTAGTTCGAGGTGCCTTAAGGGGGTGCCTCAAAGGGTTGTATTGTACTCTCTCTCCTGCTGCAGGGTATTTTTGAGAATTCTCAAAAAAACCAGAGAGATTGTGTAGTTCTCTAAGATTATCCGAGGTGCCTTAAAGAGTTGTATAGTACTCTCTCTCCTCCCTTCCCCTCCCATTTCCTCCCCTCCCCCACCATCACATCACATCCCCTTTCCAGGAGTTGAGAGCAGCGGGGTGCAGTCACTGGCGGTAGGAAGGGCGTCGGTTCATCCAGGCACACTACAAGGACAACCCCGCTGCTGCTGCTGCTGCTGCTGCTGCCGCTGCCGCCGCCGCCGCCGCTGTTGCTTCTTCTGCTGATGATGTTCTTTCTGCTGCTGCGTTGCCTGACCTTCTCCGTCCGCCCCTCCCGTCCCTGACAGGAACTCAGAGCAGCGGGGTGCAAGTCACTGGCAGAGGGTCGTCGGTTCATCCAGGCTCATTACAAGGACAACCCCACTGCTGCTGCCGCCGCTGCTGCTTTATGTAATCTCTCCATTCTCCCCTTCCCACCAGGAGTTGAGAGCAGCAGGGTGCAAGTCACTGGCAGAGGGCCGCCGGTTCATCCAGGCTCATTACAAGGACAACCCCGCCGCTGCCGCTGCTGCTATTGCATGCCTTCCACCCTCCGCCACAGGTGTGTTACCCACTCTCTGTCACAGGTGTGTGAAAGCTAGCTAGCACCAACACATGTATCGCAGTCAGTGCCGTAAGCACAAACCTGCTGCTGCTGTTGTTGCTGCTGCTGCTGCTGCTGCTGCTGCTGCTGCTGCTGCTGCTGCTGCTGCTGCTGCTGCTGCTGCTGCTGCTGCTGCTGCTGCTGCTGCTGCTGCTGCTGCTGCTGCTGCTGCTGCTGCTGCTGCTGCTGCTGCTGCTGCTGCTGCTGCTGCTGCTGCTGCTGCTGCTGGCTGCTGCTGCTGCTGCTGCTGCTGCTGCTGCTGCTGCTGCTGCTGCTGCTGCTGCTGCTGCTGCTGCTGCTGCTGCTGCTGCTGCTGCTGCTGCTGCAGCTGCTGCTGCTGCTGCAATTTCACTCACAGCCAATGGCGTAGCACGATCAGCAAGAGATCCCATTTTCTCATCGCCTCATGCTCCGTCTTCCCTGCTTGTTCTTCTCCATTCTGCCACTTTTCCCTCTCCCTCTTTGCTCCCTTGCCACTTGCGCCACCAGCCATCAGCACAGCATCATCAGGAGGCGCTTCAGCAGCTCTTGACATCTCCTCCCACCCTGGATGCGACCTGCTGTCACCCAAGGTGAGAGGTCCATTCCCAATATATTATTTCGCTCTAATCGGGTTGTGCTCTAATCATATTGCGCTATGATGATATCTGCCAAGGTGGGATCACAAGGTCGGGTATCTTCCAACCATCCACATGCCCCCCATTCTCCTTTCCATGCTGCCTTCATGCTTCTCTGTGTTGTTGTGACTGCTCCGCTCTGCCTCCAAACCGTTTCATCTTTCTTCTGTTGACTCCTTTCTTTTCAGTCCATGCTTTGAAGCAAGCCTCTTCCGTTCCACACAACCTCCCTTCTCTCCTCCCTCTAACCCATGCGTCCACTTGCCGTTCTTCCTCTTGTGCATGCCTTATGGGTCATGACAAACAACGTCATCCACCCGCATGGAAAACGCCCAACACTGCCATGCGCTCAGGAGCGTGAGCTGTGCACGCACATGCGTCTGCTGCCAGCACACTACCTCCGCGCCAAGCAGGTGAGATTCGTGAGCTGGGGCACTATCTTTAGTGTGCTATTAAGTATCCTAGTGTGTGTGCATGCAAGTGGGTAAGCTGTGCACACACATGCACCTGCTGCCAGCACACTACCTTCAGGCCAAGGTTAGATTCTCCGAGTTTCTCAGGGCAGATTAAGGGCAAGCGGGTGGGTTTGGTGAGACAGGCTTTGATGCTTGCCCTCACAACACAACTCCATTTGGGCGTATTAAAGATGGGTTCGAAACGCAGCAAGCCGTGTGGTCGTCGTTTTGATGCTTGCGCTCACAACACAACTCCATTTGGGCGTCAGGAGTCGACTGCTGGCAGCACATTGTTTCCTCTCCAAGCAGGTGAGATTCGTATTGTAGGTGTGTGTATGACCAGTTTATTCAGTAGGCTCAGGGAGGCAAACCAGGTTAGCTTGTTAGAGCTTGTTCCAGGGCCTGCTTCAAGTCTCCACTAGCCCTGTCTTTTCCCTTGCACCATCCCCCCCTCCCCCCACCACCCTGTCTTTTCCCTTGCACCATCTCCCCCCCACCCCCCCACCACCCTCTCTTTTCCCTTGCACCATTTCCCCCTCCCCCACCCTGTCTTTTCCCTTGCACCATCTCCCCCCCACCCCCCCCCCACCCTGTCTTTTCCCTTGCACCATTTCCCCTCCCCCCACCCTGTCTTTTCCCTTGCACCATTTCCCCTCCCCCCACCCTGTCTTTTCCCTTGCACCATTTCCCCCCCCCCCCACCCTGTCTTTTCCCTTGCACCATTTCCCCCCCCCACACCCTGTCTTTTCCCTTGCACCATTTCCCCCCCCCCCACCCTGTCTTTTCCCTTGCACCATTTCCCCCCCCCACACCCTGTCTTTTCCCTTGCACCATTTCCCCCCCCCCCACCCTGTCTTTTCCCTTGCACCATTTCCCCTCCCCCCACCCTGTCTTTTCCCTTGCACCATTTCCCCCCCCCCCACCCTGTCTTTTCCCTTGCACCATTTCCCCCCCCCCCACCCTGTCTTTTCCCTTGCACCATTTCCCCTCCCCCCACCCTGTCTTTTCCCTTGCACCATTTCCCCTCCCCCCACCCTGTCTTTTCCCTTGCACCATTTCCCCCCCCCACACCCTGTCTTTTCCCTTGCACCATTTCCCCCCCCCCACCCTGTCTTTTCCCTTGCACCATTTCCCCTCCCCCCACCCTGTCTTTTCCTTGCACCATTTCCCCCCCCCCCACCCTGTCTTTTCCCTTGCACCATTTCCCCCCCCCCCACCCTGTCTTTTCCCTTGCACCATTTCCCCTCCCCCCACCCTGTCTTTTCCCTTGCACCATTTCCCCCCCCCCCACCCTGTCTTTTCCCTTGCACCATTTCCCCCCCCACACCCTGTCTTTTCCCTTGCACCATTTCCCCCCCCCCACCCTGTCCTTTCCCTTGCACCATTTCCCCTCCCCCCACCCTGTCTTTTCCCTTGCACCATTTCCCCCCCCCCCACCCTGTCTTTTCCCTTGCACCATTTCCCCCCCCCCCACCCTGTCTTTTCCTTGCACCATTTCCCCTCCCCCCACCCTGTCTTTTCCCTTGCACCATTTCCCCTCCCCCCACCCTGTCTTTTCCCTTGCACCATTTCCCCCCCCACACCCTGTCTTTTCCCTTGCACCATTTCCCCTCCCCCCACCCTGTCTTTTCCCTTGCACCATTTCCCCCCCCCCCACCCTGTCTTTTCCCTTGCACCATTTCCCCCCCCCACACCCTGTCTTTTCCCTTGCACCATTTCCCCCCCCCACCCTGTCTTTTCCCTTGCACCATTTCCCCCCCCCACACCCTGTCTTTTCCCTTGCACCATTTCCCCCCCCCACACCCTGTCTTTTCCCTTGCACCATTTCCCCTCCCCCCACCCTGTTTTTTCCCTTGCACCATTTCCCCCCCCCCCCACCCTGTCTTTCCCTTGCACCATTTCCCCCCCCCCCCACCCTGTCTTTTCCCTTGCACCATTTCCCCTCCCCCCACCCTGTCTTTTCCCTTGCACCATTTCCCCCCCCCCCACCCTGTCTTTTCCCTTGCAACCATTTCCCCCCCCCACACCCTGTCTTTTCCCTTGCACCATTTCGCCCCCCCCCACCCTGTCTTTTCCCTTGCACCATTTCCCCTCCCCCCACCCTGTCTTTTCCCTTGCACCATTTCCCCCCCCCCCACCCTGTCTTTTCCCTTGCACCATTTCCCCCCCCCCCACCCTGTCTTTTCCCTTGCACCATTTCCCCTCCCCCCACCCTGTCTTTTCCCTTGCACCATTTCCCCTCCCCCCACCCTGTCTTTTCCCTTGCACCATTTCCCCCCCCCACACCCTGTCTTTTCCCTTGCACCATTTCCCCTCCCCCCACCCTGTCTTTTCCCTTGCACCATTTTCCCCCCCCCCCACCCTGTCTTTTCCCTTGCACCATTTCCCCCCCCCACACCCTGTCTTTTCCCTTGCACCATTTCCCCCCCCCCACCCTGTCTTTTCCCTTGCACCATTTCCCCCCCCCACACCCTGTCTTTTCCCTTGCACCATTTCCCCCCCCCACACCCTGTCTTTTCCCTTGCACCATTTCCCCTCCCCCCACCCTGTTTTTTCCCTTGCACCATTTCCCCCCCCCCCCACCCTGTCTTTTCCCTTGCACCATTTCCCCCCCCCCCACCCTGTCTTTTCCCTTGCACCATTTCCCCCCCCCCCACCCTGTCTTTTCCCTTGCACCATTTCCCCCCCCCCCACCCTGTCTTTTCCCTTGCACCATTTCCCCCCCCCACACCCTGTCTTTTCCCTTGCACCATTTCGCCCCCCCCCACCCTGTCTTTTCCCTTGCACCATTTCCCCCCCCCACACCCTGTCTTTTCCCTTGCACCATTTGCCCCCCCCACACCCTGTCTTTTCCCTTGCACCATTTCCCCTCCCCCCACCCTGTCTTTTCCCTTGCACCATTTCCCCCCCCCCCCACCCTGTCTTTTCCCTTGCACCATTTCCCCCCCCCACCCACCCTGTCTTTTCCCTTGCACCATTTCCCCCCCCCCCACCCTGTCTTTTCCCTTGCACCATTTCCCCTCCCCCCACCCTGTCTTTTCCCTTGCACCATTTCCCCCCCCCCCACCCTGTCTTTTCCCTTGCACTATTTCCCCCCCCCCCACCCTGTCTTTTCCCTTGCACCATTTCCCCCCCCCCCCACCCTGTCTTTTCCCTTGCACCATTTCCCCCCCCCCCACCCTGTCTTTTCCCTTGCACCATTTCCCCTCCCCCCACCCTGTCTTTTCCCTTGCACCATTTCCCCTCCCCCCACCCTGTCTTTTCCCTTGCACCATTTCCCCCCCCCCCACCCTGTCTTTTCCCTTGCACCATTTCCCCCCCCCCACCCTGTCTTTTCCCTTGCACCATTTCCCCCCCCCCCCACCCTGTCTTTTCCCTTGCACCATTTCCCCTCCCCCCACCCTGTCTTTTCCCTTGCACCATTTCCCCCCCCCCCACCCTGTCTTTTCCCTTGCACCATTTCCCCCCCCCACACCCTGTCTTTTCCCTTGCACCATTTCCCCCCCCCCCCACCCTGTCTTTTCCTTGCGCCATTTCCCCCCCCCCCACCCTGTCTTTTCCCTTGCACCATTTCCCCCCCCCACACCCTGTCTTTTCCCTTGCACCATTTCCCCCCCCCCACCCTGTCTTTTCCCTTGCACAATTTCCCCTCCCCCCACCCTGTCTTTTCCCTTGCACCATTTTCCCCCCCCCCACCCTGTCTTTTCCCTTGCACCATTTCCCCCCCCCCCACCCTGTCTTTTCCCTTGCACCATTTCCCCCCCCCCATACCCTGTCTTTTCCCTTGCACCATTTCCCCTCCCCCCACCCTGTCTTTTCCCTTGCAACCATTTCCCCCCCCCCCCACCCTGTCTTTTCCCTTGCACCATTTCCCCTCCCCCCACCCTGTCTTTTCCCTTGCACCATTTCCCCTCCCCCCACCCTGTCTTTTCCCTTGCACCATTTCCCCCCCCCCCACCCTGTCTTTTCCCTTGCACCATTTCCCCCCCCCACACCCTGTCTTTTCCCTTGCACCATTTCCCCTCCCCCCACCCTGTCTTTTCCCTTGCACCATTTTCCCCCCCCCCACCCTGTCTTTTCCCTTGCACCATTTCCCCCCCCCCCCACCCTGTCTTTTCCCTTGCACCATTTCCCCCCCCCCATACCCTGTCTTTTCCCTTGCACCATTTCCCCTCCCCCCACCCTGTCTTTTCCCTTGCACCATTTCCCCCCCCCCCCCACCCTGTCTTTTCCCTTGCACCATTTCCCCTCCCCCCACCCTGTCTTTTCCCTTGCACCATTTCCCCTCCCCCCACCCTGTCTTTTCCCTTGCACCATTTCCCCCCCCCCCACCCTGTCTTTTCCCTTGCACCATTTCCCCCCCCCACACCCTGTCTTTTCCCTTGCACCATTTCCCCTCCCCCCACCCTGTCTTTTCCCTTGCACCATTTCCCCTCCCCCCACCCTGTCTTTTCCCTTGCACCATTTCCCCTCCCCCCACCCTGTCTTTTCCCTTGCACCATTTCCCCCCCCCCCACCCTGTCTTTTCCCTTGCACCATTTCCCCCCCCCCCACCCTGTCTTTTCCCTTGCACCATTTCCCCTCCCCCCACCCTGTCTTTTCCCTTGCACCATTTCCCCCCCCCCCACCCTGTCTTTTCCCTTGCACCATTTCCCCCCCCCCCACCCTGTCTTTTCCCTTGCACCATTTCCCCCCCCCCCACCCTGTCTTTTCCCTTGCACCATTTCCCCCCCCCCCCCACCCTGTCTTTTCCCTTGCACCATTTCCCCCCCCCCCCACCCTGTCTTTTCCCTTGCACCATTTCCCCCCCCCCCCACCCTGTCTTTTCCCTTGCACCATTTCCCCCCCCCCCCACCCTGTCTTTTCCCTTGCACCATTTCCCCCCCCCCCCACCCTGTCTTTTCCCTTGCACCATTTCCCCCCCCCCCCACCCTGACTTTTTCCACCAAGCAGGTGAGATTCGTATTGTAGGTGTGTGTATGACCAGTTTATTCAGTAGGCTCAGGGGGGCAAACCAGGTTAGCTTGTTAGAGCTTGTTTCAGGGCCTGCTTCAACTCTCCACTAGCCCTATCTTTTCCCTTGCACCATTTCCCCCCCTCCCACCCTGGCTTTTTCCACCTATCACCTCTCTTCCCACCCATCCCATCAGGTCATCCTACAGCAGGCAGCCCTCTCAGGAGGGGCCATCTCGCGAGCAGCAGTGCATCGACTCTTCCGCCTGCCTCCTGCCACCACTGATGCCATATTTAGACTCCTACTGGGTGCTGGCTGGATTGCTGAAGCTGGGGGGAGTGGTGCGGGTAGTGGGGGTATGGGAGGGGCGATGGGAGGGATGGGAGGGGCGATGGTGAAGCAAGAGGGAATGTGAGATCAGGTTGCCTCCAGCCTCCACTGACGCCGTTTTCAGACTCTTTGCTGGGGGCTGGCTGGATATCTGAAGCTGTGGGGGCAGTACTGGTGGTCAATACGTGGGGAGATGGGGAAAGCAGTGGTGAAGCAGGAGGTCTGTGAGATCTTCCCCTCTCCAGCCACCATTGATGCCATCTTCAGACTCTTTGCTGGGTGCGGGCTGGATAGCTGAAGCCGGGGGGAGTGGTGCCGGTGGGCTAATGCGTGGGCAGATGAGGGAGGCAGTGGCGGAGCAAGAAGGACTTTGAGATTGTCCTGCCCCAGCCACCACTGACGCAATTCTCAAGCCCTTGCTGGGGTCGGGGCTGGCTGGATAGCTGAAACCGGGCGGAGAGGTACTGGCGGTGGGGGATTGGGAGGGGGGATGGTGAAGCAGGAAGGAATGTGGGATCAGGTTGCCTCCAGCCTCCACTGATGCTGACATCTTCAGGCACTTGGTGAGGTCTGCACTCTGGCTGGATAGCTGAAGCTGGCAGTAGCGCTGGTGGGGGAATGGGTATGGGGATGGGGGGGCAATGGTGCAGGGAACGAATGTGAGTTCGTGCTGCCTCGTGCCAGCACTGTTTCATTTGGTCACTCGTGGTGGGGTCTAGCTGGATGGCTGCGGCTGGGGCAGTGAGTGGCAGTGGGGTGGTGGGGGGATGTTAGTGGAGCAAGAGGAGATTCAAGATCATGCAGCCTCCAGCCCTCAGGATAGCTGTATGGGAGAGAGGATGGTGGAGTTGATGGTGCGTTATAAGAGCGTGTCGATGTGGGTGGTGAAGCACCATTGCATACCGTCACCCCCCGGATAAGCCCCCATGGGGGAGTATAATAAAACATGTTTTTGTAGGGGGGTGGGCTTATAATCGAGGATTTTTAGAAGCGCCGGGGCTTATATAATGACATATATGAAATCTAGTTGTTTTCACTCCCAAGTGTTCATCTTGTCATTGCGATTTCAATCGAGTCAAGATCATAGAGGGTTGTGAACAAGAATCTCGTGTAAGTTTGCAAGCTGCCAACACACACAGTCATAATGAGTCATTTCGCCCCATGACAGCTCATTCTGACTGGGCGTGCAGTCAGTGAGTCGCGAGAGGGTGAAGGGTCGAAATTGTTGGGCTGAGAAAGCCCTTAAGGATCTTTGCAGAGGATAACTCTAGGTAGGATATTTGTAATAGCGGAAGCGTTTAATGAAACTTGTGATCCGACCTTGCACTAGTGTGTGAGAGCAAAGTGGATTGAATTAAACAAGCAAATACAAGGTTTTATATAAGAGTACAGGGAATACGAATAGATAGATAACTGTATTGCTGTTGCGATTCGATACAGTGCGACTCGGGCAACTGCTCTGTAACGAGTCAGTTGTGTGTCCTTAACTGTCGCGCTGTAATTGTCGAGTCAAAGGTCGCTGACCTTTGACTTTCCCGTAACCTCCAGGCGGTTACCCTAACCTCTGAGGTTTGACTCGATGCTTTGATTCGGACTGCTTCGCTAGTGTCTTGGGTTTTGACACGACAGAGGCGCACTAAGACTTATTGTTTCCAACACTCCCCTTCGCTTCTGGAGTGTCGTCGCAGGTGACGTGGCCTTGTCCAGTCATCAGCATGCAGTATTCGAACTTCTGTTTTCCGAGCTTCTTGGTCAAGTAATCGGCTGCCATCTCAGACGTGGGACAGTATGTCAGATCGAGTTTCCCCTTTTCGATCTCGTCCTTCACGAAGAAATAGCGCAGGGCGATGTGTTTCGTTCTGTTTGCGAAGCCGTTCTTGTTGGCGATGCGAATTGCTGACTGGTTGTCGCAGAACACGGTGAAGCTGGGTAACTCGGCTAACTTCGCTTCTTCTAGCAGTTCGCGAAGTTAAAGTCCCTCCTTGGTGGCTGAGCAGAGTGCAATATACTCCGCTTCAGCTGAAGACAGTGCGATTAGTTCCTACTTACTTGACTGCCAGGAGATAGGACCGATAGGCTCGAGGCGGTAGACATAGCCGGTGCGTGAGCGCCTGTTATCGGTGTCGCCGGCGTGATCGGCGTCGACGTAGCCGATTAGCTTGGTCGGTGTAGTTGCGTTTTTGTGATAAGTTAATCCGATCGTCGCGGTGCTGACGAAGTAGTGGAGAGCGCGATCGAGTTCCGCCAGATGCTCTGCTTCAGGCTTCTTGAGATAGGTGGCGAGCTGACTCGCGGAGTAGGATAAGTCGGGACGGCATGTGACTGCTGCGAAGAGAAGACATCCGAGCTTCTTCTAATAGTCGCGTATGCCGGCGGGCTTGAGTAGAGTAGATCGTTCCTTTTCGGTTCCTGACGTGTAGCGGTAAGGCGTGGAGATGGCGCTTGGTGTGAGGCCGAAGCGTTTCGCGATGGTGTCGGCGTACTTCTCGGCGCTTAGATAGATTGCGTTTTCTTCTTCGCGGATGTTGAGCCCGAGGTACTGCGTAACGGTAGAGGAGACCGTGAGCGTGAGGTCTTTCTGAAGCTCCCCTTCGAACCACGTGGCGATGCCGTCGGTTGACCCAATGTAGAGGAGATCGTCCACGTAGACGATCAGGAGAACGTAGTCGCTTCCCTTAGTGAGGCGGTACATGCCCTGATCATGCGGGAGTTGTTTGAAACCGATGCGGATGAGGCGGGCGTGCAGGTACTGCTGCCACAGTCGCGGTGCCTGCTTGATCCCGTAGAGCAATTTAAGCAGTTGTCAGACTCGGTTGGGTTCGCCGTGGGAGCCGTGCGGGAGCTCGACGAAGATTTCTGCATCCACAGGTGCGTAGAGAAATGCGTTTGCGACGTCGATTTGTCGCAGTTTCTTTTTCTTCATGGCGGCGACGGCGATGGGGATTCGGAGTGAGGTGTGACGGCTGACCGGAGCGAAGGTTTCGGTGTAATCTCTTCCGTGCTCCTGGTCAAAGCCGCGTACGACCCAGCGAGCTTTGAATTTGTCGATGGTGCCGTCAGCTTTCGTCTTCACACGGAAGACCCACTTCCCGGTAAGGATAGTCCTGTTTTGTGCTACGCCGATGGGAACGATTTTCCAGGTGTTGCGTTCCTCCAGTGCCTTCAGCTCTTTGTCCATAGCTTCACGCCATTTCTCCCTATGTTCCCCCCCCAGAGCCTGTTGAACCGTCACAGGCTCTTTAGGAATGGCGGCGCCATGGACTGCGGTGACGAGACCAAGGATTTGCAGCCCAGTCTCTGAGTATCAAGGGAGTTCTGGATCCTCGGGATAAGCTGCTTCGTCTCCCGCTTCTGGGTCGGGGATGAAATTTGGTCCTACCCTTTCTGCTTCGTTTGTGTTGACTGTCGCTGGTGTTACGTAACCATTGTCGGCGAAATGGTAGAAGACTTCGGCGTTGTTACTGTCGCGAGGATTATCCTCATCCATGGGCACGTTGACGGAGCAGTACGGAAGAGGTCCGGCTTCCTCCGATGCGTTGTCGACGTTCTGCTCATCCCAGTCTGCTTCATCCGCTGCTGACGCGAAGGCTCGGTCACCACGAAAACCACCGGTGAGGTCCCGATTCTCGTGCAAGTTGGCGAGGTACGTCTATAGGGTGAGTCGCTCGTAGAAGATCACATCACGTGCTGCTACTGTTTCTTTTGTGTGGACGTCGAAGATTCTCCACGCGTTGTAATTTTTCTCGATGCCGAGGTGTAGTCCCCACTGTGCCCGTTGCGAAAATCTTCCCGCTCGTGCTTCTGGGGGTCTGTACTGTACCATGCACCCGAAAACTTGTAACATTTTTGTGCTGCCCTGCTTCCCTGTCCACATCAGATGCGGTGATGCGTTGTTCGGGAGTGACGACGACGACAACAAGTTGTGCAGCATGACAGCATGGTCCATTGCTGCTGGCCACTGGTGGTTGGGTAGCCGCATGCCACGTAATCGTTTGCGCATGCTGTTCTGCAGAGTCCTGTTCATTCTTTCTGCAACACCTTGCTATTGATGTGCGTAGGGGAGGGAGAGGAGTTGCTTGATCCCCCTTTCCGCCAGGAACTTCTTGAAGCGCTGAGAGGTGTACTCGCCACCTCCGTCTGACTGGAAGCTTTTCAGTTGCGTTCCAGACTCTCTCTCTGCTATCGGTAGCCAGGCGGCGAATGCTGCGAGTGCCATGTCGCGGCTGGGTAGGTTACGATGCCAGACGTATCGAGTGGCGGCGTCGATGAAGGTGATGGTGTAGTTGTAGTTGACTTGTCCTGGTTCGCGATTGTAGAGAATGTCGCTGTAAACTTTTTCGAGTGGTGCGTACGCTGGTGCGCTCGGGTTGTGATGTGGAGCGAACGGTCGATGAGGTAAGTCAGCTTCGGGGCATATAAGGCAAGTCCCTCGTGCCTTTTGGAGTTCTCTGCCGTCGGGTAGAAGTAGGGAGTCTTTGTCAAGAACTCCTGCTCTTATCGTGTTGTTTAAAACCGTGTTGCTTGGATGTCCTGTACGTGCGTGCCAGATTTCTTCAGAGGCGCGGTGTCCGGGTGAACGTTGGTATGCGTCGGAGTTGAAGTAAAAACTGGCGACGAAGTTGGCGCTTCGGTGGACTTCACGTTGAGTCGGATTCAGCTGTTGTGTGAGTGTTGGTGGTGCTTCGTCGACTGTGATTGGTGTCGTTGTTCCTGCTGCTGCTGATGTTGTCTCTGCTGCTGTCGATGTTGTTGCTGCTGCCGATGTTGTCTCTGCTGCTGCCGATTGATGAATCGTCGCTAACGCTTGTGTTCGCTCTGTTTTAGGGATAGTGTGGGAGTACCAGAAACCTCCCGGGCTGAAGTCGGGGTCGAGATCCGGAGGGTGTGTCCAGTCGGTGAAATTCACGATGGCGTCGTTGTCTGCAGTGCCCAGGTCAGGAACGAAGTCGAGGACGAAGACGTTGTTCTTCAGCACTGCTTTCCCGATGTAGAGACTGCCTCTCCCGTGGTATAGCTTGAACTCTTGAGTGGTGCTGTCGGTTTCCAGGTGAATCCCCTTCGCCATCAACTGGCTAACACTCAGTAAGTTGTAACCGAGCCCTTCAGCGATGAGTACCTTTGACATGTGCAGTATGACATTTATTTCTCTTGGCTGAAGCTGTACCACTCCTTGTCGTCGTGTGCGCAGGTTTTGATTGTTGGCGACCGTGATGACAACTTCTCGTTGGAGTCGGTGTTCGCGTTGTACGAAGCGTCCGGACGAGCACATGTGTTGCCCACAGCAACTGTCCAAGAACCAAGTGTCTTGGCCGGACGGTTCACTTTGAGCGATGGCGGCGTAAGTCGGATTCGGGTGGAGTGATTCGCGGCGGGACGTCCTGTTGTCGAGCTCCTCTTCTGGTGAGTAGTGAGGTGGTGACTCTGTTATGCAAGAATCGTTTATCTTGACCATGCAGTTGACTATGTTTCTTGCTCCTTGTGCAGGTTGTCCAGTTGAAGTCGTTGAAGCTTGAATCGTGGTTGTCGGACTTGCTTGTGTCGAAGCAACTTGGGAGCTTGAAGGCCACAGTTGTCGCTGTGGTGTTGTCTGACGGGACGGGCAATGCGTGCGTGGATGTCCTGATGTCTTGCAGATGTGACAAAACGGAGGTACTGGCTTCGGCTGCTGCTGTCGGTTGTTGTAGTTGTTGTGTCGTCGCTGAGTATGGAAAGCGAACTCCGGTGCTAATGCCCTTTTCTTGTGCCTTTCTTCTTGCAGGTCCATATCCTGCTGCTCGGCGTGGATTTCGGCGCAGAGTGCCGCTTCGGAGATCCTCCCGTGTGCTCGAAGAATTGCTTTGGTGGCGCGCCACTGAGGACCGAGGCCACCGATGACGACTGTTACGAAGGCGTCTTCAGAGATTGATCCTCCGCATCGAAGAAGCTTGTCGCGCAATTCGCGACATCGGCTGATATACGCCAATCCCTTTTCTCCTGGTTTCATTTCAACTGTTGTCAATTGCGCCATTAACCTGCTCTGGTTTACACTGTCTGTTGCTTGATACAGGTTCTTCAGATGGCCATACGCGAGTTCCGCCGAGTTGCCAAAGTTCCGGTAAGAGCGAATGTTCTGCTGCTGAGTTGGTGTGATGTTTCTCAATAGAATAGTATACGCCATCATCGATTGATACGTATACTGCTGCTTCTCATATTGTGTGCCGTTTGCTGGATACTGCAGGGATCTGTCGAAGAAACCGAGTATCTGCGCGCCCTCCATCATCAGCTCGAATTCAAAGGACCAGGTAAAGAAGTCCTTTCCGTCAAAAGGTCTTGATGTTTGCAGTTTCAAGACATGCGCGAATTGCGACTGAACTTGTAATGCGTCCATTGGTTTGTCTTGCGCAGGTGGAGGTTGAGGTAGAAAGCTGATCGACCCACGCTCGTATGGGGCGAAGGTGGGTTGCTGCTGTTGATTCCCTCGCGCATATGACGACCCATCAAGGCTCATGGGTGTCGCTCCGTTGTTGCTGTTGTGTGTCTGTGCAGGTCCCGACTGCTGGTGTTGCTCGTAGAAGGACATGAAGGAGAAAAATTTCTCCATCATGCTCTGGTCGAAGTCAGAGGGATGGTTCGTGGGGGTCTCGGTTGACGTTCCCCTTGGTCTTGCTGCCGTGCCTTCCTCTGTCTGCAGGCCAGAGGCTGGCGGTGGAGTAGGAGTAGTGCCCGAGGAGCCATTAGGGGAGCTCCTTTCCTTGTTTGTTGCCATGTCTTGTAATGATCTTGAAAAAAAGTTAGAGTTTTCCCCTGTCAGCTCTCATACCATGTTGGGCAGAGAAAGCCCTTAAGGATCTTTGCAGAGGATAACTCTGGGTAGGATATTTGTAATAGCGGAAGCGTTTAATGAAACTTGTGAACCGACCTTGCACTAGTGTGTGAGAGCAAAGTGGATTGAATTAAAGAAGCAAATACAAGGTTTTATATAAGAGTACAGGGAATACGAATAGATAGATAACTGTATTGCTGTTGCGATTCGATACAGTGCGACTGGGGCAACTGCTCTGTAACGAGTCAGTTGTGTGTCCTTAACTGTCGCGCTGTAATTGTCGAGTCAAAGGTCGCTGACCTTTGACTTTCCCGTAACCTCCAGGCGGTTACCCTAACCTCCGAGGTTTGACTCGATGCTTCGATTCGGACTGCTTCGCTAGTGTCTTGGGTTTTGACACGACAGAGGCGCACTAAGACTTATTGTTTCCAACAGAAATTTCAAAATGTCATGATCAGGCCTGTCGAAGTCTCTGGGGCCAACACTTTGAGTCCTGAGCTGCTCGAAGTTTGGCCCTGATTTTCGCGATGGTGACCGGATTTTAGCCCTTAACGATCACGGGTGCAGGTCAAATTCAAAACTTGAAATCCGGGCTTCTTAAAAAAATGTACGTTTGCCCTAAATCTCACAAAGGCGGATGTCAAATATTTCTTAGCAGCGGGAAGGAGCTTGCTAACAACCCATCTGCAAACCTACAGCAGGGGGTGGGGGAAGAGGGGTGGGGGAGGGGAGGAGGGGGCTCGTAGGGCAAAACATCGTCAGCAAAGGAGTAGTTTGAATTCGTGTGTACATTCGCAAAGCACTTCCGAGGAGGTTCGTTCTCATGTAGTACTATTAGTGTGAACCGATGGGGCTGAGAACCCTCTTCGCCACGTAAGGGTGTCAGTGTCTCGAGTCCAGCGTGAGTACGTAAGAACTGTGAGGAATGAAGACTGTCTTAGAAATATTTTGCAACCACAGCCATAAACATCAACACTAGAAAGTCCTATCATACCAAACTAGATAGAATGTGGGAGCTTCAGAGATAATGAGTACGGGAGGAGAAGAGTGGCAACTTAGGAAAATCGCAGGGTTGCTTGTACTCCTGATCCGGGATTTCAGGGAAGGGCCCCAAACCAGCCCTTAACGGATCCAGGTTGATACCCCAATTTCTCAAAATCAGCCTGTAAGAAAAACGGGCTCCCCTCGAAACCAGCCATTCGAAATGCCGAAGCTGGCCTGGAGTTCGCCCCGAATGTTCAGGGCATTAAGGGCAAATGCCCTTGAATCGTCAGCCCTGGTCATGATGCAAATAGTGTGTTTCCCTACAGAGATTCCAGTAACTTTATAAAAACCAATACAAATGGTGGCTCTTATAATCCGTAAGCCATTTGGGTATGCGCTTATAATCGAGGAGGGGATATAAGCGCCATACGCCAATTACAAGCACCAGGTGCTTATCCCAGGGTGGCGCTTATATCCGGGGGTTGACGGTAACTCACTATGTAGTAGTCACTAATAGTATCAGCTACTAGTGTTTTTTTGTTTGCTCTCAGGTCGATCCAAAATGTCTTGTTCTGCGGTGTATCAATTGCTAATAACTAAATTCCCTCATTGTTCACAATCTTGGTGGTTGCTAGCAAGACATTAGTGGATTGATTGTACCAAAGTTAGATATACAGTCTCAATGTGCAACCTGTACTGCCATTCCATACACATTATATCAAGGTTGTGTCCCACCCACATGTTGACTTTGAGCAGCGGGGAGCACGCTGCCACGTTCACGCCTTGTCACGCCTTGCTCTCGCCTAACGAGGAGCGAAATACGCGAATCTGGCGAGAAGGGTCATACGCCCTGCGCGAAAAACAGTTTGTTTTCGCTGAGATGGGAATTTTCAGTTGCTTGAATTTTTGCTCTCGCGGAGCCAGGTTCAGCTTGGTGTCGTCTCTCGGGCAAAGTTACACCAACGTCGATAAAGAATAAGTACCATCGAGAAAGAATAAGTACCGTCGAAATCTAGTTTCCTCGTTGAAATTTATCGTTTTTGCTGATCATTCTCCTCACCAAGCTCGTCGGCTCTTCCTCTTGCCCACGAGCGAGCCGACTTTCACCAATGACGACGGCGACAGCAAGGCTTCTGGAGGAGATTATGAATGTAGGGACAAAGTTAGCCGTTCGTTTCGAGGATGCAAGGAGGGAGTTGGAGGCGGAACAGCGACAAAGGAATTCTTCGGAAATCAAGGAGAGCCCAATGCTGGCTGATAGATTGGAAAAGCTGGAGAAACTTTTAAAAGAAACGAGGGAGGAGAACATAAAAAACATAAGCGAGCTCAAGAATGAGTTAGCAGCTGAGAGGGCTGCAAGGGAGGAGAAGGAGAACGAGGTGGCTGCACTGACAGTGCGACTCTCGCAGGCAGAGGAATCTATGTCGCATCAGAAGGAAGAAACGAGCAAGATTTGGGAGGTGAGCCGGCGAAACATCTCCAAGCATGTTACCCAAGCTTAAACCATACGATGCCCACTCACCCCATGTTTCCCCTTTTTCTGTTTTACGATGTGCTTTTTCTAGACGATTTCACAAGCTTTGTGTCAGTCAACAACTGGTATGGTTCATCAGGATGAAAGACGGGTTTCAAGCAAGGAGATGGAATCACTTGTGTCTACGTTGGTAGCACACTCGGCGCAAGCCGTAAGGACGTCGGAGCAGCAAAAGGAGGAAACGAAGAAGGTCTGGGAGGTGAGAAACTAGCATGATGGGTGCGTGTGTACAAACTTGCGCTTTTTTGTCTGTTTCCCGGCTAATCTCCAAGGTGCTGATGTTTCCAGGCTATTTATGCAACTTCAAAACGGAGTCCGTCCCGTGCAGATTGGAAAATCATATATCACCCTGCTAACACACCGGTAATGGAGCTCAGCAGGAACGATGGGCCAGCTACTTGTCTTGGACTTAATCACCTATCTTACTTGACTTCTCTAAAAAGCCTCAAGATTTCCCAGACTGTCGACGTAGCTGACCTGAGGCCCCTTTACACCATGACATGGCTGGAAGAGCTGAAACTTGAAGTTAGCGGTTTTTCTGATTATGAGGTTCAGCAAATGAGCAACCTGACAGCCCTCCGTCGACTTGAACTGATAGCGAATCAGGTTACAGATGCTGGCCTTGCACATCTGACACGCCTTGGCTCCCTCAGAGTCTTCGTTCTTTCTATTGACTATGACTACCATTATTTCCAGAATGGTTCAATTTCATCGGCAAGTATGGTACATGTAGGGAAGCTTACAAGTCTTGAAGCACTGGATATCAGTACTTTGAATGTGAATGATGATGGGTTAGCCCATCTTGTTCCTCTGTCAAAGTTGACATGGCTCAGCTTGACAGATCACATCACTGTCCAGGGCATGGAGCACCTGAAATGCTTCAAGTGCCTCAAGACAGTATGGTTGAGGACTAAATTTCATGTTTCTCAGGACGCAATCGACTGCTTGAAGACCCTTCCTTGCCTTGAGAAGGTTGGAGTGAATAGCGGGCGGACAGCAAGCAGAGTCGCCAGTGAACTTCCTAATGTTACTGTTATTGACTCCCACGACGAGCCTCAGCTGTATCCTGCTTGATATCATGACCTGTTGAAAGTCTAGTCCTCAATCTAGGAGGCAACAATGCATCTTTTTTTTCCCCCCACCTTGTCTTGTGTGTCCATCCTCCTATATCAAGCCGTTATTGATTGCCCTCACTTAAAGCTTCTGCCTGCTTTATACTACTGTACGAGTTTGTGATTGTGGATTCTAGCTTCCTCCCATAACACCATGCATCTCATGGTTTCTAGTTTCCCAGTTGCAGAGGGCACAACAAGGTACCTACCTACCAACAGCATGGACACTCAACACCACCTCCACGGGCTCCCCCTCCTCTCACTCCCCTGGTTGTCAAACCCTACTTACCCTCTCCCCCCTCTCCTTCCTCCTGCCCCTCCATCGCCCTGCCTTTCCATATGCCCTTCCTCTTCCTCCTCTTCTCCACTTGGTCTCTCCACCCCACGTGCCTTCTGCTGCCAGTTACCTCTTCCAACCCTGCATGGGTCAAGACGACACATGGATTGCTGGGCTGCCCAGCACTGTGACACTCTCCTGCTCCTGCTACAGTGTCTGCTACAGTACCTACCTGCCTCAGTGCTTATGACGGTACATGCTACTGTGTCTAACACCACCACCCCCTGCCTCTACGTGGTTTTGAGTCAACTCAGAACTATGCGTACTACAATGCATCTTACAGTGATTTCTGGTCCAACGGTGACACCACCACCCGCTGCCGCTACATGGCCATGCTGCCACCACTTGTGCTGAAGCTGGGAACCTCGTGGGGACAGAAGGGCAAGAAGCAGCAGAGGCCTCATGGCCACTAGCACTCCAAGCAGCAGCAGCAGCAGCACTCCTGGGAAGCAGAGTGGGGAGGAGGAAACACAAAATATGTATATGGAAAATAAACACTGTTAAACAAAAAAAAACAAGATCTTAATTAACAAAAAAAAAGAGGAATTCGGTAGTAAAATGAAGAGATCTTTGTAAAAAAAACTTGCTGGAAGTCAGTATGTACCAGTGCCTGTTCGTCTGTACCCCTACCTCTGCAACTGCTCGAAGTACAGTTGATGCTGATGCTGACGTTGCTCTTGTAGGTGCTGCTGCTGCTGCTGTTGCTGCTGCAGCTGGTTCCCCTCCCTTTTTTCTGCGTCTCCATCCTCGGAAAAAAAACAGCAACAACTACTCACTACAGATAACTTACCTACCTTTTCTTGTGTCAACACTGGCCCCTCTGCTCGCACTCGCCCCTCCCCCTCTTCCACTCTCCCATCAAAACTCTCTCTCCCTTCCTCTGCCAGCACTCTGTTTCCCACCAATCAAGTAGCTCCATCTACAGCCTCTCTGCCTGCCCTCCCTCCCTGAGGACGCTATTACTCGTGCTGTCCATTGCCTTGCTACACCTGCTTCCACTGCCAGTGCTACAATGATTTAAATGGGCAAAAAAATACTTCTACACTCACTTCTCTTCACTTCGTGCAGGGAAAAACAAAACAGCACTCCTCCACTTATGGGAGTCGATGCTGCTGCCGTTGTTTCCCCTCCCCTTGGCCCCACTGCTACTCCCCTTACTGCTACATCAGATGCTGCTGCTGCCGCCATCGCCGCCGCCGCCGACGACAGCCATAGACCAGTAGCAGTGGCAGGCGCCGTTGCTTCTGAGACGTTTTGTGCCAGTGCAAAGGGGCGGAGCGGCAGAAGGGGAAGACGGGGCAAAAAGGGCAGATGGGGCAGAAGGGACAGAAGGGACAGAAGAAGGATTTCCAGCTTGCACCCGGGGCGATTGGGCATTACTGGCCTGGCATGCTGCCAATCGTTGGATCAGTAACCAGCAGATTGGGTGGACCGTGGATGGGATAGCTAAAAAGGGTTGTGAATAAAGAAAGGCTGGGTCCAGACTGGTTATAGAGTGTGACACGCAACACCTCCTAGGCCAGAGGTGGGAGCGCCTGTGCGCCCATTGGTTGCTGCTGTAACGTTGGCTGTACGGTGGGGAGCGTGCCATGACTGTTCAGCAGCAGAGAACATGTGACATGTTGTTGGATGGTGGTAGTGGTAACATAGTAACATGATAACCATGCGGTTGTGGTGCATCCGACTTTGGAAAAGTAAATGACATGCGCCTGCCGCTGCTGCTGCTGCTTCCCTGATTGCTGTTGTTCCACCTGCCACTGCTGCTTCATTCATGGCGCATGAAAAGTGCTGCTGCGATGGGGGAAGGTGCGGTAGAGGAAGCTGCAATAGGGGGAGGTGCGACAGCGCAGCAGGAGGTGCGGCAGGGGAAGGTGCAAGAAGGGAGGTGCGAAAGGAGAAGGTGCGAGAGAGGAGGTGCAAAAAACCGATTCCACTGTCGAATTGGCTGGCGCCAACGCTACTAGCTTGCCGCTTCCAGGATCAGGTGCATCAACAGGTACTTGTGCCAGGTGTGTCATCAGGTGCTGCATAAAAAAAAAAAAAAAAAACCCCTCCCTCTCCATCTGTCAATCCCCTCTCCCCAGCTCACACACTCCCTCTCACCATCTCGCCCTCTCACTCCCCACCCCCTCCCCACACACTCCCCTGGCTTCCCTCCTCCTCCTTGGCCTCTCCGTTCCTTCCCCCCCAAGCGGCAAAAAGTGCTTCAACAGAACTCCATATTGAAAATGAAAGCCCGACGTTCGTCTGCTGTAAGGCCGGTTGAATGTTTTGCTGCAAGCCGGCTGTGTGTCCCCAGCGACTGTGACGGGTCAGAGGACGGTGGTGGTGGTAACATGGTAACATAGCAACACTGTGCTTGTGGTGCATCTGACTTTGGAGAGTGCAGCAAATGGAGGTGGAAGACAGGGGGAGGTGGGACAGGGGGAGGTGGGACAGGGGGAGGTGGGATAGGGGGAGGTGCGACAGGGGGAGGTGCGACAGGGGGAGGTGGGACAAGGGGAGGTGCGACAGGGGGAGGTGCGACAGGGGGGAGGTGCGATTGGGGAGGTGCTGTATTGGAGTTGTCAACGCACCGGTTCCGAAGACACTGTCACATTGTCTGGTGCGATGGCATGAGGGCATGCAACTGCTGTAGCTCCATGACCGGCCGATCTCAGCACAGGTGATCAAGCAGGTGCATTATCAGGTGCTTTGACAGGTCTTGTGTCAGGTGCTTGATCAGGTGTCGCACAATGTACACCCCTCCCTCTCCATCTGCCAGTCCCCTCTCCCGGGATCGCACACCCCCCTCTTCCTTCCACACCTTCCCATTTTCTCACCCCCTCCCCTCCCACTTTCCCCCACACTCCCATGTAATTTTTCTCCCCCTGCTCCTCCTCCGCCTCCTTGCCCCATTCTCCCCCCTCAGTGGCAGAAAGTGACTCAACAAAGGTGTGATTAAAGCTAAGGGCGCGGAAGAGGGGTTGGGAGCCCGGCATGATATCGCCGGGGCTGGGGCGACGGCGGTGCTGCTTCCCTGCGGAGTGACGTGACGCTGGGGGAGGCTGTGCGCGGACGAATAGTCCAACACGGCCTTCGGTATTGCCGACGATTGTTGAGGCGCCTCAACAACAGTCCCCTGCGGAACGGAGTGAGACTGGCGGAGGTTGTGCGCGGAGATGGTCAACCACGGCCCTCGGTATTGCCGACAACCACGCTCATTCAGATTGCGATGCTGCTACTGATTTAAATTCTGATGCTGCTAGTTAGGAAACCCCATTTGCTGATGAAACAGTAGCGCGGCGTAACGCCGCCGTGGGTGACGCGGCAGACTCGATTGATGCTGTTGCTTTGCTGTCGATTAATTTCGACCTTGACGAGACCTACGCCGTTGAACCGGTCAAATCTGAAGCTCCCGTCGCTGGAAATCGCATTCCTGACTCACGAGGAAACTCCGTTGCTAGCGTTGCGAGGTTCGCGGTTCGCGGATGTGGTTCCTCTCTCAAATGAGAAGGTGGTCCTAAGCTACGACCTAGCAGTTTCGTGTGATTCCAGCTCTTTCTCGTGCAACTGGATTTTTTTCCCATGCCACCTGTGCTGCCTAAACAACCTAAACAGTTGTACGTCTTAATCGCCCCGGGGAATTAAACCTGCAGTTGACTCTCGAGTGTCGTTTGAGGTTTCAGAAGACCAGTATGCCAAGGGCTGCTGTCAGAGCTCTCGCGGTTCGACCAACCCAGGCGCTGCCTACTAAAATAACTCGAGTCTGGTTTGGTGAGAGCCATTTTCAAAGTGGATGATCGCTGCGAGCTGTCATGAGAATAGCTTTGCGAACAGCAGCGAAGTAGAAATCTCAGAAATACACTTCGTGCTCAGTTACAATCTGAAACGTCTCGCCTGGTGCAGGTAGGAAGCAAGATTTTTCACCGAACCGAGTGGTACCCTGCTAAAACGCACCAGACAAACATTCCAAACCAGAGCAGAATCCCCTCCAACTCCACACCACCTTGGGTACGTCAGTCCTTAAAGCCGTTGACCCAAATTGCAAGCCGCGCGCGTCAAGCTTTTAATACTTGATGCAATGACTTTCGGGTTACCGAGTTTAGAGTAGGCTGAAGTCCGCGCGACACAATTGAGGAAATGAACCAATGATAACATATCCCCAAGGGATGGGAGCCAATGAAATTGAACACAATTGTGTTCCGTCGCAGCCCAGGGTTCTGAAGAACCCGTCTTGCCAACACTCACCCAAAAACTTGAACCAGATTGAGCGCAATTTGGAACTTCAAAGCACAAACTAGCACCAGCTGCAGAGCCGTACAATAGGCCATCACACATCCCTGGCACACCACGATTGCCCATAGCACACCTGATAGCATTTCGACGCCATCACGAGGGAGTGTAGGGTGCAACCAGCAAATCTTACAGTTTAGAATGATGGTCGTACGGGAAGTGTCCTGGTTATAGCGCAGAGAGGATAAATCGCAACGGCGGTTGTAACGACGGTCGCGTTCGCCGTCACGGCCATGATAATTACAGCCATGGCGGCACGCCGCCGACTGGCCATGTAGCCTCGGGCTGATCGCCACCTTCGCCCTTACGCGCCGCGTCTCGCCGCGCGGTGATTCGTCGCGCATAGTTTTATGCCGTGGTGAGAGGTTGCGCCACGCATCGTGCCTGAATGAACGCGTCGTACATACGAACTACACGGGCGGGTAAAACGCCGACTCGTCATTGCATCGGTGGAGCGAATGGCCGGAAATGCGCGCGACGCTTACAAACACGCGCATCGGTTTAGGGTTTCGCGACCAAGTTCGACATGTGGTTGCGAATCAGACACCTCGTCGTCAAGGCTACCAACGCATACCTAATGTCGTGTCCGACAGTTCATGCCTCAAGACCCCCTCAAATTCACCCATCAAATCCCCCCTTCCCACCTTTCGAATGCGACCCCACTGTCCCCATGCCCCTTTGCAGCCCTCTCTCCCCGCCGTCTGTCTGTGGAATATGGATGGGGCATCGCTGGATTCGGAGAGCGTCACCCCACGCCGTCTGGCTCGTACGCCCTCCTCTCCCCGCCTTGTTTGTAAGCGTCACCTTTCCCTCATCCCCTCCCATCTCCATCCGAGCCCACCTCTTCCCCTCGCCCCTCCCTTCCCCACACCTCAAATCCCTCATCTCACCTTCTCTCTCCGTTCCGCCGCAACCACTCATAGCCTACCATCCCCTACGCCCCGTATTCTCCTCTCAGCCGCTCCACGCAAGCCGCCCCTCCGCCTCTCCATCATGCCGCTGCTACAGTCACCGTTTCGTCTTACGACGTCTCTTCTGGCGCCGTTGCGCCTGCTCCCTTACCTCCATCCACGGCAGCAGAAGGACTTTCCCACTCCGTCTCTGCTCCCTGCTTCTCCATGGAGCCCCGTAATTGGCTGGAATACTCAGGACGGGGCTCCACGGATCTCCTAGGCTCGTAGACCCGTGCCATGGATTCCGAACCTGCAGGCGATGCTCGGTCGTCCCTGGCCTTGCTGGCGTCGAATCTGGTCCCTCCATTGCAGCTTCGGCGGCGACAGGACGTTTTTGCCAAGTAATTTTAGTAGGGTTGGGGGATGAGATCGACGGATGGTGTGTGAGAGGGTTCGTTCTTTTTTGGAAGAGGTAGTTGCTGGTTGGAAGAGGTAGTTGCAGGTTCGGAGGGGAAGATGCAGGTGGAGAGGTGTAAAGTTGGGAACATTTTCTGGATGATTTGAGGGCGGCAGTTTTCAGGTTTAGGGATAGGGTTGGGTGAGGCAGGAAGGCGAAGACCTAGAGAAGCTTGCTTTGTCATTCTTCCTCGTCCAGCTGCTGCTGCTTCTGCTGCTGGACCTGCTGGTAGCGCTGATGGCGGTGCGTGCTGGAGCTGGCTTCACCACGGACACGGAGTGGGGCTGCAGATGAGGGTATATCACCAGTTCACTCTTCCATTCCCCCCTTCCCCTCCTCCTCCTCATCTCGCTATCACAGGCTCGACTCTCCTCCCAACCCAGGCGAGTAGCGATCTGGCGAGCCAAACCATACGAAACAAAAACCAGAGGACAGCAATGAGCCATCCCGCGCTGGTCCTGCTGGGGCTGGTTGTGACGGGTGCCCTGGTGCTGTCTGTGCGTCATGCTGCCTTAGTGATCGCCTCCCACGGCGGCCAGAGCAGCACGAGTGGTCAAAGTGAAGGTGAGGCTAATAGTGGCACTGGTGGTGCTGCTGGTGGTACTAACAGGTGCTGGGTGGATGCTGTGCTGCCTCATTGATCCTCTCTCATGGCTGCCTGAGCGGCACAAGTGGTCAAAGTATGGTTGTGAGGGAAAATGAGGCACTGGTGCTGATAGTGGTGCTGGGCTTAATGTTGCTGGGGGTGGGGTTGGTGCCTGCAGGTGCTGTGGTGGTGGGTATGGGGCCCGTTGCCTCGTTGATCCTCACCCGTGGGTACCAGGCCACAAGTGGTCAAAGTGCGGTGAGGGAATATGAGGCGCCAGGTGCCACTAGTGGCGCTAGTATGATGTTCATAGGTTTCGCCGGGGGTGGTTCTAGCTGGTGCTATGGCCGTGGGTGTGCCTTGTCCTGCCTCATTGATACTCTCCCATGGAGGCCAGACCTCGAGTGTTCACAGTGCAGGTGAGAAAGTACGAGGCAGTGGTGCCGAGGGTGGCGCTGGTGGCGCTAGCGGTGGTGCTAGCTGGTGCTGTGGCTGCGGGTGTGCGTCATTGATACGCTCCCAATTCAGCCTGACCTGAGCAGCGCGGCATGGTGGGCGAAGTGCAGGTAAGGGGAAGTGAGTGTACACTCAGGCAGTGGTGCTAATAGCGATGCTAACTGTGGTCAAAGGTGGGTGCAATGGGGGCCACAGCCATGGACAACAGCACGAAGCATCTCAGAAGATGCCTCGGAGATCAGCAGCACTGGGAGGGTGACGCATGTCAGAACATGAGTGGCTTTTGAGAGTTCTGAAAAGCCAGAGCAGGGCAGCAGCACTGGCGGGTTGGTTTTTGTCCGAATTGGCGCATCTTCACTTCATTCTCGCCTCTTGACTGTGGACCGAATTTCCGTCTCTCGCTAGCCACTCCCCGCAGGGACTAGTAGCACCCCTGAGGCCCATGGCCGCAGCAGGGTTTAGGGGGTGAAACTCGTAGAGTGGAAACACTCGTAGAGGGATGCCGGAGGAAGAGGGGTCGATGCCTCGATTGGCTGTGGACTGGAGTGAGGAGGAGCGGGGAGGAAGGGTAGGAGCTGAGACGGGAGTGGAGGAGAGAGGGGAGGATACAGGCGAGTTTTGGGTGAGGCGACGGGTGGGGGGAGTGAGAAGGGCGGGAAATAGAGTGGGTAAGGATCATGCAGTGAGAAGAGGGAGGAGGAGAGCGGTTCGCAAGGTGATGGACGGTGGGGTAAGCGGTAGGGGGTTGCAGGAAAGGAGGAGGAAGCGAAGACGATGGAGAGGAGGGGGTGGGGTAGGGAAAGAGGGAGGGAGAGTGAGGGAGTGTGAGGGGGTGATGGTGGGGGAGTGGCCCGTAGTGGATGGGTTGGCTGCTGTGGGAGCACTCATGGCTGAGCGGGGGAGGCGAGTGAGGGAGGGGAGGGGAGAGGAGAGGGGCGGGGCGAAGGAGAGAAGGAATGGTGCCAGTGGCGGTGTTGGTGGTGGGGGGCAGAGCAGCAGCAGCAGCGGTCTTCCTTCCATTGGGTGTGTGTCTGCTGTCTTCCTGCTATTCTTCTGTTTGTTTGGTGCATGTTCTGGATTGTTGTGTCTTCTGATACGCACAGAAGTTTGTTTCAGCTTTACGTCAGACGGACTGAAGCAGCTGTTTCGGGAGAGTTCTCGAAAGCTATTCTGATATTCGTGATTTACACCTGCTGCGTCCTTGAAAGTACATGCATGCCGTTTCCTACTTCCTCTTTCCCCATCAGCCCAGTTACCTCATTCCCTATCTTCCTGCAGCCTTCCTGCACATGTCTGCATGGCACAGGGACCAGCCTTCACATAACCAGTAGCAGCAACTGTCTTCAGCATGATGTGGACCTCCAACAGCCAGACCACCCTACATAAATAGTCACGCCAAGCAGTAGATCCATGCTAGTAAAGCACAGGCTACAAAACAACTCTATTGCATGAGTCTTGTGTTGTTACAATGTTTAGTTTGAGCATGCTTCACCTGTACTCTATGGACACGCGATAATATAGCCCACTCAATCATCGGTGGGTTGCGACACCCGGAAAAAAAGAAATGCCATGAGCACATGCCTGTGTCTTGCCTAGCAACCTTCCATGCCGGGTGGGATGCTGTTAGAGTTATACGAAGAGTGATTGAAATGTTCTGTTCGCGGAGCAACAGAAAGGCGTATCACATGCTGCCGAATCGAAGGAGATAGTCTCCACCATGGGCCCACGCCTTTCCTGCTTGGATGGGCGAATCTTCATGTCTTGGGGCGTTGTTGAGAAGCCTCACACACAATGGCACAGCTGGGTTGTAACGTGATTCTGGCAACGGCACGGATGAAAGGAGCCATGTGTGGGAAGAGGGGAGTGAGTGACAAAAAGGAGGAGAAATCTGGAATGGAAAAGAACGAGTGTGACGATATACATAGGATGGTTACAACATTCGGCAGTCTGAAATCGCTCACACAAGCCCTACCATCATAAAATCAGCATCATGCACAGCTCCCAAGACCTACATGCTGACGTGGATCACATACCTAAATAGGCATGTCATCGTCTTAGAACACCACGAAGCTCCAAGGCCCAAACGGTGGTGTGGCGTGGTGTGCACACCAACCATGGTCGGAGTACCCACCTATGCATGTTGCGACTTGCGTTTACGCCCGCACCGCCATTTCGTGCCGCTTGCATCAACGCAGATTGGTTGGCAATTCCCCTGCGGGAGTGGAGTGGGGAAAGGACACATGGACACATTGGGCATTACTCTACCGTATGTCATGCTGACCACGTTGCCCTGCAAGTGGTGTACCTCATGAGGGACTACCACAACAAAGAGGGGTAGATGGAAGGCATTGAGACTCATAGGTGGGCTGGGCCACTCTTTTATGTGACATGGGACTTAGCAACTACGTTGTTGAAGCACGACAACGAACCGAGCAAGCGGCGGCGTGCAGGTGTAGGTCGCTCTTGGGATTGGGTGCACCAGATCGAGTCGTGCTGCCCTGGCATCCAGGCGAAAATACGAGGCCAGTGGGCACAATCGGGCTGCTGCCTTCAGGCTCAACTGAAACGGTGCTGGAGGGTCCGGTCACGGTGCGTGGGCGCTGCGCACGGGTGTTCTCACTTCGTTCCTCATCATCAGCACCATCAACACCCTCGCCCTCTCCGTTCCTCTCAGCCTCCCCAGCATCCGCTGCACCTTGTGCCAACCACTCCCGCATAATGCTGTCCACCCATGACCAGTCCATGGGTCCTAATATCCTCTCCTTTCGGCCCCTCTGGACACGCGTCACTTTTCGCACCCGGATGCGATAAGCTTTGACGAGCCGGTCCATGCAGCTGTTCCAATGCAGCACGGCTAAGGCTATGCGTGCCTCCATGCTGCCTCTGAAACGCAGCCGCTTGGGTGCATACTTGCAAACAAGTGAGTGGAAAGACTCGTTCAGTGAGCTGTTTGCGCCATGAATCAATGTTGCCACTTGGGTTGGCCCGAGCCGTGATTTGAACCATTCACGAACAGCCAAGTGGGTAGGTGATCCAGACGCGTATACAGCACTCTCTTCCCCCCACCCTTCCGAAATACAGCGTGGAGGCATGGTTCCCACACGTCGGCAGCGAGTATGGTCACCTGCCCAGTGATCTGCAGCAAGCCCCAACTCCTCAGACACCTGCTCCGGCGTCATCGGGTCTCCCTCGCTGGCCTTGGTGGCAGCCCGCATCATGCAGTGCTTGAAATGCACGCTAAAGCGTTGACCAACAGAGAACACCAATTTCTTGCTACCATCGCTCCCTCCAGCAGGGATCGCACTGGTACCTTCCCCGCGTGCCCGCTTCTTTGAGCTACGTTTTGACCACCGTCGCTGATCCTTGCTCTTGATGCTGGAGATGCCATCCAGCCCTCCTGCAAGTCCCCAATATATGAGCATCAGGACATTAGAGGCTGGTTGTGTTGCAGTGGTAGTGCACACGGCACATGCCATGTGCATTCATGGCTGAAGAGGTGTATGCGGGGCTGGAGTGGTGGTAATGAGCTATGTCCAGGGCTGGAGTGGTGGTAATGAGCTATGTCCAGGGTTGGAGTGGTGGTAATGAGCTATGTCCAGGGTTGGAGTGGTGGTAATGAGCTATGTCCAGGGCTGGAGTGGTGGTAATGAGCTATGTCCAGGGCTGGAGTGGTGGTAATGAGCTATGTCCAGGGCTGGAGTGGTGGTAATGAGCTATGTCCAGGGCTGGAGTGGTGTTAATGAGCTATGTCCAGGGCTGGAGTGGTGGTAATGAGCTATGTCCAGGGCTGGAGTGGTGGTAATGAGCTATGTCCAGGGCTGGAGTGGTGGTAATGAGCTATGTCCAGGGCTGGAGTGGTGGTAATGAGCTATGTCCAGGGCTGGAGTGGTGGTCTGTGAGCGGCTGGAGTGCACAAAATGAGCTCTGTGGGGGGGCTGAAATGGTGAGAATGAGCAGTGAGAGTGGCTGAAATGGTGTGACCGACATGACATTAGATCTGTGAGTATGTGTAAGAGTGCTAAACTTACCTTCTTGATTGGCCGATGCGGGTAAAAGATCTGCCACACGCTCCATGAAATCCGTCTCTTCGCGTGCACCATTGCACGCAAGTGTTACCACCAATGACGCCTGAGATGACGGTCGCAATCCGTGCACTGGGTGGATGTCGTATTGCCACAATTCTTCCACATCCGGCCAACAAACATCCACCGGCACTGGTCCTTCTAGCATCTCCACTGCATCACCGCCCTCTCTAGGCCCATCCTGATGACCCCCCATGCCACGACTATGTATTAGCGACAGCATAACAGGTACGTCCACTTGGTCCGCCTCCTCCTCCTCATCTCGCTCCTCCAATTCCCTCACTCCTTGATCGGCCCCCAGCACGCTTGCTGCGTTCACAACCTTATGCAAGTCAGGATGTTCCCATTTTGCATCTGCCGGATCCACAAACCGGTACTTGATTCCGAGCTCAGTGCAAACGTCCTCGATCAATTTGTATTTTCCATTGGACCCACCCACCTTGCTTGGGGCCTTCTTCTGCAACCACCCTTATAGCTTCACGACCGTATGCATATGAAGGTCCTCTACGACCTGAGCCTCATCAATTTGGACCACAGCCCTTACACGGTTTTGCAGATCGTTTTCGAAGCTCTTGACCACTGACCGCCTCTTGTGCCACCAGTCGTGCTGGTGTCCCACCCCTCTGTCCGCAGCCACAGTCTTGAATGTACTACCCTCGTCCGTAACAATACCAGCCATTTCAAACCCCACATTCTTGAAATAGTCCATGCCTAAGTTGAATGCAACGCTTTCTAGCCTAGGGGATGAAGGATCATGGACATACTTCTTCGTATTTTCGACATGCACAATTTTCCTACTCTCGGGATGCAGAAAAGACACACAGCACCACTCCGCCTCTCGAGCTTGGCTAAATCTACCATCTACGCTAATATATCCCACCCCACCAGCCCTCTTAGACAAGCTATCACGCACTACTTCCATAGAAACCTGGGCTGCACGAATGATAGCCTTCCACAAACCCTTTTCACCCTGCAACAGTCGGTAAAATGTCGTTTTTCCAGGAGTTGGCATTCCGAGGTTGCGACACACTCCCACATCACTTGAAACCCTAACCCTCCGAGGGCAAACGCACCCACAAACTTTTGCATCAGCTGTATAGACCTTGGTCCGGTCCGCTTCCCATTAGGGGGGTTTTCCTTCTTCGGGCTTGTCCATATCTCCGTGCGGGTAGGGCATGTACTACAGTGCCAATACAGTCCTAGTGAAGCCCATGTAGTTTTCCATGACACGAGGGACATGCTCCCGCCGCAGGCTTTTCTTGTGCAACTGATACGAAGTGGTGCTAATGCTTCTAGCATGTGTCTTGGCTCCAAGAAACATACCATGTACGGTGACATGTCCTTGATGGCTGGAGCACGTGGCCACCCTCTCGGGACTGGAACTGGAGTATCCTTGAGGGGCCCATCCTGATGAGTATTCCTGGAGGGCCCATAGGCACGGCGCAATGGGAGGGCACACTCCAGGTCGCAATGGGATGGCACAAGGCATGGCGCAATGGGAGGGCACAGGGCAGGGCGCAATGGGAGGGCACAAGGCAAGGCGCAATGGGAGGGCACAAGGCATGGCGCAATGGGAGGGCACAAGGCAGGGCGCAATGGGAGGGCACAAGGCAGGGCGCAATGGGAGGGCACAAGGCAGGGCGCAATGGGAGAGCACAAGGCAGGGCGCAATGGGAGGGCACAATCCAGGTCGCAATGGGAGAGCACAAGGCAGGGCGCAATGGCACGTGGCAAGGGTGCGTGTGACTGCATGGTGCCAAAGGTGCGTGTGACTGCATGGTGCCAAAGGTGCGTGTGACTGCATGGTGCGCCAAAGGTGCGTGCGCATGTGACTACATGGTGCCAAAGGTGCGTGCGCATGGGGCTGCATGGTGCCAAAGGTGCGTGCATGTGTCTGTATTCTTATGAGCTCATGCACACGTGCGGGCATGTGTGGGTGGGTGAGGGCTCGTGGATGCTCGAATGTCTTCACTTTCCACCTATTCATTCAATACCACCCCTAGTTTTATACCTCATTCAACCAACCCCATCTACGCACTGTCTCACCTTTGGGCTTGATCTGGTACGCCAGCTGCATGGAGTACCGCGTGCTCTTGGCTGCTTTCAGTGCTAACAATCGTGCAAGGATGAGGCTGCACGCTTGGAGCAACCCCCTCTGTTTCAGCTCCTGTTGATTGGGCAACATCTGCACACACGCCATGTATCAGAATCATTAGGGTATACACGCACTTGCATTCAAACTCTAGTTCAGTTTCGCTTCATAAACAGTACAGCCTTCACAAACCCTCCGTCTGAAGCATGCTGCATGGTTGTATGGCCAACATAGCATACTCTTGTGCCAACGCCACGATGTTGCTCACCTTGTCCACACACGCTCTCGAAGGCTTTACCCCTTCGGGCCCCACCCCAACCGTTTCCACGAACAGGGCGTATTTTCCCCTTCTTATCCTCTTTGTAGGGCGGGAAGTTGTAAACCAGACCCTCGATTGGGCAATCTGCCTTCTCCACTATCCCAGATACGGCGTTAATACCACTGTTTGCCCGTGCATCGAACTGGCGCCCATATGCCTCAAGGTGAAGCTCTGCCGTCGCCAATGCATCTCCCCCATGTGTTCCTGCCACGGAACAACGGTGACACCAAGTACATCCCATCCATTATTGTGTGGCTGCTTGTGCCGTTGTGATGCGCAAAACAATCAGATTGCTCAACTATCACGGACACACGACCATGCTATGACTTGATCACCAACTTTCCACCCTTACCTGCTTCTTTGGCAGCCCGCATCAGCCGTTTGTACGCTGTAGGGGCGTTCATCATGAAGTAGTAAAGAGCATCAGCAGTTGTCGCCTCGGTCTTCCCCCCCATCAATGCCGACAACCCGCATCGTTGAAGGCATATGACTGGCCTCATATGCTTGGATATGCCGTGAACCGCCTTGTCATGCTCGTCGCTAAGATTCGCTACAGTGGACCCTCCACTTGCTCTTGCATCCGTCTGCCTCCCACGCCTGAAGGTTGGGTTTGGAAATGGTGTATAGATTTGCACGGTTTGGAATCGATGGCTGGATATGTGTTACAAGGGAGACCCCAACAGCCGAATACAATGACGGACAACTTGTATGTCCTGCGCGACAATGCTGGGCGTGCGCGCAGATTCAGTAGCATTTGAATGAGGAAAGATGGACGAGATTGACGGTGGACACCAAAACAGATGATGAGCCCCGACGGGGAATAATATGTGGGGGAAAGGAGCCCACTGTGTTGCCTCTCCCACCTTCCCCTCTGCAGGTTCACATCCCCTCATTTTCGTACAACCCATCCTGCAGCACCTTCCCCCCGCATCACCCGTGTGAGGTGATGCGAGCGCATTTCAACCGCCATAATCATGGTGCTGGTGAGTGGGTGGTGCTGAAGGTGCTGGTGAGTGGGTGGTGTTGATGGTGCTGGTGAGTGGGTGGTGTTGATGGTGCTGGTGAGTGGGTGGTGTTGATGGTGTGGTGAATGGGTGGTGTTGATGGTGCTGGTGAGAATGAGGCGCAGATGGGAGGGCGAACCTAGGATGAAATGGGTCGCTGCAAGATAGGAGGGCATGCACAGTCGGAAAGGTGGTGTGGCCCTAGTGGTGTGGGAAAATCGGACCAGGGGAAGTGGGGCATTGGATGGGGGGAAGTGGGGGATTGGACGGGGGGACGTGGGGGATTGGACGGGGGGGAGTGGGGCATTGGATGGGGGGAAGTGGGGGATTGGATCAGGGGAAGTGGGGGATTGGATGGGGGGAAGTGGGGGATTGGATCGGGGGAAGTGGGGGATTGGATCGGGGGAAGTGGGGGATTGGATCGGGGGAAGTGGGGGATTGGATCGGGGGAAGTGGGGGATTGGATCGGGGGTAGTGGGGGATTGGACGGGCAGGTGTGGTGGAAAGGAAAGGGTAGTGCGGGGAAGGACGAGGTGGAGGGGGGGAAAGGGAGGGTAGGACTGGGGGACAGGGAGGGTGTTTGTAGGGGAAATAGAGATCGCAGGGTGTAGAAGGGGGTGAGCAAGTGTGGAAGAGAGTGAGCCGTGTGTTGAAGGGGGTGAGGAAAGGGGGAAAGAGAATGACCAGGGTGGTGAAGGGGGTGAGGAAAGGGGGAAAGAGAATGACCAGGGTGGTGAAGGGGGTGAGGAAAGGGGGAAAGAGAATGACCAGGGTGGTGAAGGGGGTGAGGAAAGGGGGAAAGAGAATGACCAGGGTGGTGAAGGGGGTGAGGAAAGGGGGAAAGAGAATGACCAGGGTGGTGAAGGGGGTGAGGAATGGGGGAAAGAGAATGACCAGGGTGGTGAAGGGGGTGAGGAAAGGGGGAAAGAGAATGACCAGGGTGGTGAAGGGGGTGAGGAAAGGGGGAAAGAGAATGACCAGGGTGGTGAAGGGGGTGAGGAAAGGGGGAAAGAGAATGACCAGGGTGGTGAAGGGGGTGAGGAAAGGAGGAAAGAGAATGACCAGGGTGGTGAAGGGGGTGAGGAATGGGGGAAAGAGAGTGCGCAGGGTGTAGAAAGGGGTGAGCAGGGTGTAGAAAGGGGTGAGCAGTGGGGGAAAGAGAGTGAGCAGGGTGGAGAAGGGGGTGAGCAGTGGGGGAAAGAGAGTGAGCAGGGCGGAGAAGGGGGTGAGCTAAGGGGGAACGCAAGTAAGCAAGGGTTAAGGAGAGGGAAATATACCACACAAGGAGCAAGGGAGTGAGCACAGGGGAAGAGTGTGTTCAAGGGGCAAGGGAGTGAGCAGGGGAATGAAGGGGCGAGCAAAGGGGGAATTGGACCACACAGGGGAAAAGGGGGAACTTGTGGTGACGGGGGGGGGGGAAGTGGAGGCGACGGGAGGGGGAAGTTGAGGTGACATGAGGGGGAGGTTGAGGTGACGGGAGGGGGAAGTGGAGGCGCCGGGAGGGGGAAGTGGAGGCGACGGGTGGGGGAAGTGGAGGCGACTGTAGGGGGATGTGGAAGCGATGGGAGGGGGAAGTGGAGGCGACGTGAGGGGGAAGTGGAGGCGACGTGAGGGGGAAGTGGGGGCGACGGGAGGGGGAAGTGGAGGCGACGTGAGGGGGAAGTGGAGGCGACGTGAGGGGGAAGTGGAGGCGACGTTAGGGGGAAGTGGAGGCGACGGGAGGGGGAAGTGGAGGCGACGTGAGGGGGAAGTGGAGACGACGGGAGGGGGAAGTGATGGCGACAGTAGGGGGAAGTGGAGGCGACGTGAGGGGGAAGTGATGGCGACAGTAGGGGGAAGTGATGGCGAAGGTGGGTGCATGGGAGATGGTCAAGTGGCGTCGCTATTAATAGGGCGAAAGTGAGGTTTCCCACGTAGTGCCATATGACGTTATCCGCGCTGGCATTCAGTGTTTGATATTTCGCCGCATTCCGATGCTTTCAGTTTCGCGCCGACGTTCGTGCCGTGTCCAGGGTTTTTTCGTACCTTCGAGAAGCATCCTTTCCAGGGCGACGGGCCATATTCCCTATCTCGCCGTCTCGAATGAAGTGGTTCTGTTTGTTGATGACGGTCGTGTGACGTTTTTTATCTCAACTGCAACCTTTATGGCTGTCGTAATGCTAAGGATTTGGTAGTTTTATCATCCGCGACGCAAGTGTGCTTGCTCGTGCCGCCTACTATAGTTGGCTGCTGTATGCAGTATCAAGCACTAGCGGGCCTCATGGTTGGTTGTCGAAAGCCTAGGTCATGGTGTTGTGTGTGTGGCAGCGCAAGAGCTGCGAAAGTGTTGTGTTGTGTGATTTTTGGTCGCGGTGTGTGGTGCGCCGTGCGACAATTTCTATTGGCTGGTTTTCTGTTGTTAGACTCGGCTGTTCGCTAAAAAATTCGCGATTTCGCTTACTGGGTGTGCCTTCTTTCGGCTCCCAACTTTCCCTTTCACACCCCTCGCCACCCGTTTTTCCCCTGGGCCAAGTTTTAAAAACTTGTGCACTTTGGGCCAACGGCTTTAAGGCCCTGTTCGATAGCGAGGGTGACCCATGCCAGAAAACATTGAGGTGACCTTGTTCCTTGGGCGGGAAACGGTTTGCGACCTCATGCGATGGTGCATAATTCCCGCCAGCGCGAACGACCCCCCTGCGATCTCCACGGTATCCCGCCCATCTGCTAAAAGTTGGCGGGAATCTTGACGAGGTACTTTGACACCTCAGCGCGCAAGACCAGTAACTGCCGCCTAATGATTACAGCCCCTCCCTGGTAAAACACCAGACCATTGTCAGACCATTGCCAAAGTTGCTTTTCAACTAAATCGCCACACTGCCAGACCAATGGGCTATTTAGGGATAGTCTAATCTAGCGGCTTCTCTATCTCTAACTGCCCAAAAGTAGGGTAAAGAAAAACAGAGCATGCCCGGCCGAATCTGAGCCTTTTGACTCTCGAGACTTGCACATTTCGCAGCTTCGTACTACGTCGCGATTCGTGGAGTCCAGTGCCTTAGCGACATACACCGTAACATATTCATAGTAGGAAGTGTGTTTCGCGAATTAGGGTTTCCTTGCAGAGATGTTCTACGTGGTTGGTTTTTTTTTTCCCTACATCCAGCGGTATTTTGTTTTTCGGTTTTTTTTTGCCTTCACCTGTCAACTTTGGGGGAACCCTCGTCTGCTTCAATGGGCCGTTGGGGTGGAGCATTTCGACACCCTGCACGGTTGAGTTCGAGCCGGCGTTGGGGCGGCCAAATGATTACACTGCCGGCCCTGAGGCCCCACTTGCAGTTTGTCGCGACCCTTAACCATTTGGGCGACAGGGCCATTCCAAATGGTTGCATCCTGGAAGGTTTAGAAGCTATCGAACAGGGCCTAAAGGTAGCAAACAACCAGAAAGCTCACCTCCGATTCCCTGGCAACCGCCAACCAGCGTCTCAAAACCTAGTTTCATAAGTTACCTACGTGGTGTGTGGGTTTGCTCTAGTGCCATGATGACGGCTGTTAACAGGAATGGAGTGTTGGCCCCGCCCTCGCTTGGGGAACGCCGACGACTTGGTCGGATGCACGCGAGTAGCAGCCGACTGTTCACAGTGGGATAGCTGCTCGACAGGCTACGTCGAGATGCAGCGGACCGCTATGGTGTTGCTGTCGACCAAGGAGCTCGACAGCTGCAACTGACTGGTCTGTGCGAGTCAGGGAGGTCGACGAAGCAGTCCGTCGACCTACATTTCGACCGGGAGGTCGACAGAGCAGTTCTGGTCGACAGAAGGGGTCCGTCGACCAGGGGGTAGCTCGACGGGAGTTGTGGTCGACCAGGAACGCCTGGTGGTCGACCAGAGGGACCCAGTGGTAGACCGGAGGCACCTGGGGGTCGACCAGAGCGCCAGGGGTCGACAAGGTCGACCGAGTAACCTGCTCGACGAGTTCTGCGAAGGCTCGCGAACGTCGTCGAGATCGCGATGGCGCAGGCGACTTCGGACTGGTATCCCGAAGTCGATGTGGCTCGTCAGGCGCAGACAACAGTCGACGGATGCCCAACGAGGCAAGTCGGGCCAATCGTCTGCGCACACCTGCGAGCGCGCGCACTGCTGTGCTCTACGGGGCACGCCGTCGACCTGCCTTGTTGGCAGGTCGCCCTTCTGCAGTGCTGGTGCGGCTCCTCTACGCAATGCTGGCAGGCGGTCGACCGAGCTGCGCTGGCGGTCGACCAAGCTAGCTGCAGGGTTGCTAGGTGCCTGATGTAGTCATTGTTGTCATTGCTTCTTCAATAATTCTGGAATTATCAACTTTGCTAGTGGAAACTCTTGCCAATTTCTCCCGTGAATGTGCAAGCACTGAGGAACCAAGCAAAGCTACGATCACCTCTAGTAGTTCGTGCCAATCCTGTAGTCCGTCTCACTACCGCTGTAGAGTTTATCTTCGCATGGTGCGGTGAGCGTGGAACGAACACGCGGCCTTCAGATAGGAGCCGACTTTTGCACCTACTAAGTCGTTTGTAGGCCGGCAGCAGCGATAGTCGCCATGGTCGACCTCGTAGCTGATGCGGGTGTAACGGACACCTTGGAGGCACGTTTGGCTGACGCGAGGAGACGCCACGCGGATGGCGAGTACGGCACGATCCCCTTGGTCATCGCTGAGTTGGGCATCCGGTCGCAGTGGGCGACGGAACACCCTTCCCGTCCTACTTCTCCTCGACCGGTGCGCAACGAAGGTGGCGTCGACGACGAGGTCGACAGTGGTGCACGAGTCAGCGGCACCGAAGGCACGAGGCAGAGAGGAGTGATCAAGGTTGACGGTGGTGTCGACGGAATCCAGGCGCGAGTGCAGCGGTCGACGGCGGCTGCAGGCAGCTCGCACGCCGACGTCGATGTTCGACGTCGCTCTCCGCTACGAAGTGGTGGCGGGCTCTCAGCGACGTCGCATGTGACGGCGGGCGGGATTGCACCGGCGTATGGCTACTTCAAGTTTTCGCCGGATCGAATCACCGTCGCTCCGCTGCAAGGTCGACGGGATCTCATCACCTGGAGAGAGTCCATCGAACCTCAGCTGGAGGTCGCCGGGCTGAAGGGCTTCGCCGACGGCACCGTGCCAATTCCGCCCGAGGATGATGTCGGGCTGCGCGGGGAGTTTCGTTCTGCTCACCTGCTCACCTTCATGGTCATCTCGAGGTGCTGCTCGCCTGTGGTGCAGCTGGCGCTCAGGAGCTGTCGAGAGCGTGTGGATGCTGGTCACCAGGCATGGCGCTTCATTATATCGACGTACCAGGTCAGGGATGACCTGTACATCGGACAGCTAGAGGAGAAGATGACTCACATTCGGATGGGCGAGCAGGAGTCGGCGACGGATTACTGCAACCGTGCTCGACGGATCCTGGCTGAGATGCGAATGGCGGGGGCCGAATACTCGACGACGTCCTACATCACCCACATCATCAAGGGCTTGTCGCGCAGCTACAATCTCATGAAGAGGATGATGATGGTGCCCGGCACGCGTGAGTCCCTCGACGAGGACTCCATCACCAGCTACATTCTCCAGGATGAGGCGATGCAGGAGGCAGAGCAGCCCACGGAGTTCCTTCCGCAGGCGAGTTACGCTGCACCGACGAAGCCGAATTATCAGCAGGAGCACCGCGGGAAGCCAGGCGGAGGTGGTAGCGGAGGTGGGCGGTCGACGAAGGATGTCGACGAGAAGAGGTCGACGCGGGACAAGGGTCGACGAGGTGGTGGTCGACGGCGGGAGTGCTGGATCTGCGGCGATCCCGACCATCTCTCCTTCGAGTGCCCCGACCGCGATGACAGTGACGAGGACGACAATAAGGGAGGCCGCGGACAATCGGCCAGTCGTCGCCCCCGTCGAGTAGAGAAGCCGCGCAAAGAGAAGCAAGCGTCGAAGAAGACGTCGTCGACGAAAGACGTCGACAGCTCCAGCGGCAAGAGCCGAGGCGACGGGGAGGCGTTGTGCTCGATGGTCGGCGTGGTGGAGCCGATGGTCTCGCTGGCGCCGGAGGCCGGCGAGGACTTCCAGGCAGTGGCAGCAGCTGTGCAGGCCAACCCGATGGCGGTGCTGCTCGACAGCGGGTGCTCCCACCACCTGATGGGGACGAAGTCGGCTTCGTCGACATGGGGCCGAGCGACGGAGTGAAGCACGTGCGTGGGTTCAAAGGGGCATTGCAGCCTGTCAAGGGTCGCGGAACCGTCGCTCTGCAAGGGGAGACCGGGAAGCGGGTCCTCATCCCCGACGTACTCTACGTTCCGGGCGTACAGGCAAACCTGTTGTCTGCTGGCCAGCTGAAGGAGAGCGGAGTGCTGCAGCAGGGCGATGGCGATGAGATGCTGCTCGTCGCCGCGACTGGGGAGGTGCTCGGTCGAGCCTGCTACACTGGACGAATACTCTGTACCGACCTTCGCCCCTGCTCGACGCAGTCGCCGTCGGCCGAGGTGGTGGCTCTGCGGACGATCATCTCCGCGACGAAGACGACCCCCGACAGGATGCATGCGCGGCTCGCACACGTCAGCTTCGACACGATCAAGAGCTCGGCAAAGCATGATGTTGCTACTGGGCTCGACATCACGTCGTCGACCGGAGCAGACCCGCCGTGCGTCTCGTGCGTCGGAGGAAAACTGGCGCGGCACACCTTCCCCGCCAAGGGCTCGGATGCAGCGGAGGCGCTGGCTGTCGTGCACATTGACTTGTGCGGGCCATTTCGGGTGGCTGCCAAGGATGGCAGCTTGTACTTCCTACTGCTGAAGGATCGCCATACTTGATTCGTGTGGGCAATGCCGGTCGCTAAGAAGAGCGATGTGCTGCGGGAGTTCGAGAAGTGGCTGGTGCTTGTGGAACGACAGACGAAGAAGCCGGTTCTGTCGCTCCGCTCCGATCGAGGGGGGGAATTCCTCGGGAAGGCGTTCACCGATTTCGTTGACAGAAAGGGCATCGTCCACGACCTGACGTGCCCCTACACTCCGCAGCAGAATGGCATGGCTGAGCGGGAGATGCGCACGGTCGTCGAGTCCGTGCGGACGATGCTACTGCACATGGGCGTGCTGCATCACTGGTGGCACCTTGCTCTACGACAAGCGGTCTGGGTGCGCAACTGCTTGGAGCGGTCGACGACACCGCCGGGAACGACTCCGTACCAGCTGCTAACCGGGCAGAAGCCCGACCTTACGCTAGCACGGGTGTGGGGCTGCATGGTGCAGTTCATGGTTCCCGAGCAGCAACGAGGTGGAAAAATGGCGCCGAAGGCTCGTTGGGGGCTTCACCTGGGTGTGTCGCCGGAGAGCAAGGGCTGGGAGGTGCTCGACCTGGCCGACAACAAGGTGATCACGTCGGTCGAGGTGATCTTCTACGAGACGCTGTCGCTGGAGGTGTGGAAGGCGAAGTATGGGCCAGCGTCAGAGCGGACGCAGGCGCACCCGCCGACGGACACCTTGACGGCGACGGTTCCCCTGCTCGCCGAAGTCGACGAGCCTGCTGATGAAGATGTTGTGGAAGTTCTTCCTCCTCCCCCTGTCCTTGCTCCTCCCTCTCCCGTCGCCGATCTGCCTGCGCCGACACTTGTGTTGGCCACTGACGATGAGGGGAGCCAGGAGGCGTCGCCTGTGGCGCCGGCCAGTGGCATCGCCGGCGGACGACAAGGCGCCAAGCTCGTCGACTACGATGGGAAGCCGTCGACGACAGAGGAGCACCTGACATGGGAGCCGGTCGAACAGGAGGCATCGGCAGGGGTACACTCGACAGGGGAGCGGCAGCTGGAGCGGTCGACAGGAGAGTTGTCGAAGGTAACAGCAGAGGAACAGCCGGTCGAAGGGTCGAAGCAGCTGGTCGACGACGTTCTAGTTGATGAGAAAGGGGAGCTGTCGGCGGGTGAGGAGTCCACCGACAGTGATGTAGTGGAAGTACCGATCACGATGCCTGGGCTGCGACGAACAGGTCGAGCTCGACGGCCGCCGGAGCGGTTGAGCCTACATGCCTGTCTACCGCCAGCTGCCTTCACAACGGTGTACGACGAGGTCGACGACGACCTGCTGTACGACGATGCCGAGGAGGATGAAGACCCGCTGGAACTCGACCCTGACGTGCATGCCGACCCCGAACACCGCTGGGACATCGCCACGATGACGGTGAAGGAGGCGCTGTCGAGATGGAAGGGCGAGGCGGTGAAGGCCGCCATGGAAGAAGAAATCCATAGCCTCATCGCTATGGGGACTTGGGAGCTGGTCGAACGTCCACCCGGGGTGAACATCATGAAGAACCGATGGGTGCTGACGACCAAGTACCGCATCGACGACACCGTCGAGCGCGAAAAGGCGAGGCTAGTCGTGAAGGGCTTCACGCAGGTGTACGGCGCTGACTACGACGAGACGTACTCCCTGGTGAGCAGCTACGTCACGCTGAGGATCTTCCTCAGCATAGTCGCCGTCCTCGATCTCAACCTGATGCAGCTCGACATGAAGAACGCTTTCCTGCAGAGCAAGATTGATAGGGTGCTCTACATGTACCAGCCGGACTATTTCAACGACGGTACCAGCCGGGTGTGTAAGCTGCTGAAGAGCCTCTACGGGCTGAAGCAGTCGCCGCTGCTGTGGTATAGGGCTCTTGACGGTGTGCTGCTGGGTGCTGGCTGGAAGAAGAGCCAGGTCGACGAGGCACTCTACTTCAAGGTCGGAGACGACGGAGTGACATGCTGGGTGTTGGTCTACGTCGACGACCTGCTTGCCGCTAGCAGCAGCACCGCGATGCTGAAGGAACTGAAAGAGCTGCTGGAGGCCGCCTTCGAGCTACGCGAGATCTCACCAGTAGTGAAGTACCTTGGGCTGGAGATCTTGCGCGACAGGCCAGCAAGGAAGCTGTGGCTGCACCAGCAGGGCTACGCCGACAAGCTGCGCAGGCGCTTCATCGACGAGGAGCAGGGCGGTCGAGTCCCGAAGACGCCAGTCTCGGTTGACGCCTACGCTCAGCTGACGTTCGACGACGAGGAGGCTCAAAAGCGCGAGGAGGAGGAGTACCGGCAGAAGGTCGGCTCGCTGCAGTTTGCGGCGACGACGACCAGGCCAGACATCGCGTTTGCCTGCAGCAAGCTGGGGAGGGGTCTCACGGTGAGGAGCGATCAGCATTGGCGCGAGGTCGACCGCTGTCTCGCCTACCTCGCCGACACCCGCGACACTGCCCTGGAGTTTGGCGGTGGACCAGAATCGTTGGAGTTGATCGGCTACGTCGATGCCGACAACGCGGGAGACAAGCAGAACCGGACGAGCACGGGAGGCTACGTGTTCGTCTACGGAGGGGCCGCAGTCTCCTGGTCGAGCTCGCGCATCAATTGCGCGACATTGTCATCGACCGAGTCGGAGTACGTGGCGGCAACGGACGCCGGCAAAGAGGGGCGTCGACTTCGCTTCCTCCTTGCAGAATTCAAGCTGCTCGACGCTGGGAAGCCGACCATCCTCCGCGTCGACAACAAGTCAGCAATCACGGCCGCTGAAGGCTTGGAGCTGACGGGCAACCTCAAGCACATGGAGCGACGCTACGCCTGGCTGCAGCACATGCTGAGGCGCGGGAAATTTGTGCTGAACTACATCCCTACCACCGAGCAGCCGGCGGACTTCCTGACGAAGGCGCTGCATTTTCCGGCTTTCAACCGGTGCTCTGTTGCCATCGGCCAAGTTCGCCTGGCCGACGTCGGCAACGGCGACGACGAGGTGCAGCAGTAGGTGCCGTGCCCTTCTGCACGGCTAGTGCGGTGACGGCGTGCTGTGTGTGAGGTGCATGCCGAGGACGAGTTTTCTCCGTGGAGTACTGCCGTGTGGGCTGGAGGCCCAAGCGTTAGCGCGGCAGGGGAGTGTTAACAGGAATGGAGTGTTGGCCCCGCCCTCGCTTGGGGAACGCCGACGACTTGGTCGGATGCACGGGAGTAGCAGCCGACTGTTCACAGTGGGATAGCTGCTCGACAGGCTACGTCGAGCTGCAGCGAACCGCTGTGGTGTTGCTGTCGACCAAGGAGCTCGACAGCTGCAACTGACTGGTCTGTGCGAGTCAGGGAGGTCGACGAAGCAGTCCGTCGACCTACATTTCGACCGGGAGGTCGACAGAGCAGTTCTGGTCGACAGAAGGGGTCTGTCGACCAGGGGGTAGCTCGACGGGAGTTGTGGTTGACCAGGAACGCCTGGTGGTCAAGCAGAGGGACCCAGTGGTAGACCGGAGGCACCTGGGGGTCGACCAGAGCACCAGGGGTCGACCAGGTTGACCGAGTAACCTGCTCGACGAGTTCTGCGAAGGCTCGCGAACGTCGTCAAGATCGCGATGGCGCAGGCGACTTCGGCTGGTATCCCGAAGTCGATGTGGCTCGTCAGGCGCAGACAACAGCCGACGGATGCCCAACGAGGCAAGTCGGGCCAATCGTCTGCGCACACCTGCGAGCGCGCGCACTGCTGTGCTCTACGGGGCACGCCGTTGACCTGCTTTGTTGGCAGGTCGCCCTTCTGCAGTGCTGGCGCGACTCCTCTACGCAATGCTGGCAGGCGGTCGACCGAGCTGCGCTGGCGGTCGACCAAGCTAGCTGCAGGGTTGCTAGGTGCCTGATGTAGTCATTGTTGTCATTGCTTCTTCAATAATTCTGGAATTCTCAACTTTGCTAGTGGAAACTCTTGCCAATTTCTCCCGTGAATGTGCAAGCACTGAGGAACCAAGCAAAGCTACGATCACCTCTAGTATTTCGTGCCAACCCTGTAGTCCGTCTCACTACCGCTGTAGAGTTAATCTTCGCAACGGCAACCGCAAGGCTTTTGGAGGAAATTGTGAGCGTTGGGACGAGATTAGCGGTTCGGTTCAATGATGCCAGGAGGGAGCTGGAAGCGGAACAGCGGCAGAGAAGAGAATACTATGAGAGCCCGATGCTAGCTGATAAGTTTGAAATATTGGAGAAACTTCTTAGACAAATGAGGGAGGAGAATATTACGAGCATAACCGAACTGAAGAACGAGCTAGCAGCTGAGAGGGAGGAGAGTCATAAAAGCATAACCGAACTGAAGTATGAGCTAGCAGCTGAGAGGGCTGCAAGGGAGGAAAAGGAAAAGGAAATTGCTGCACTGACAGCGCTTCTTTCGCAGGCAGAGGAATCGCTATCGCAGCAGAAGGAAGAAACTTGCAAGATTTTGGAGGTGAGTGAATACGTTTCTTAAGAATGTAGCTGGAACGCATGTAAATGCAGAAGTGCCTATAATTTTCAGATCTTGTTGTGTCGAATTCAGGCAATCCTTCGGGATTCGTGTCGCTCAACAACCTATATAGATGCTCAGGATAAAATACAGGCTATAAGGAAGGAGATTGAAAATCTCGTGACTGCATTGACTGCATAAACAGCGCAGGCAGAGAAAACGCGGGTGCAGCAAATGGAGGAGACGAGGAATGTCTGGAAGTTGAGAGGTTAGGCCGTTGGAGGCTTGTGTTTGAATTATGTGCAATTTCGTCCGTTTCCCATTGCTAATCTCAAAATCATTGTGACGCTTTCAGACTATTTATGTCACTTCGCAGCAGCGAACGACCAGTTCTGATGCTAAGATAATTCTTGCTCATCAAAACACAACGTTTATGAAAGTAGACAGGACAGTTGAGGCACTAACTGACTGTGGACTTCTTCACCTCCCTTACTTGTTTTAGGATCGTAAACGCCTTAGTCGGCAATAGTCTACTTGCTATCGCCTATCGTGTTCTCCACGATCTCCCGAATCCAATGATATGCGCAGCTCTACTTGAAGTTGTCAATTCACACTTCAACAATTTTCAGATTCTGATTGGTATCAATGTTGTCCAATGTTATGATTTCCAGAATGAGTACAAGCAGTTTTATAGTCAGGCAAGACACAAAATGCGATTCGTAACTTCACTTGTTTCCCAAGTAACCGCGTGTGCCTCGTTTCACCCCGAGTCGCAGACGCAACCGAACCGAATTCGGTGAACACTCCTCAAGACCGAATCTGGAACCTTCTCGAACACCCCTCGAGCTCGAACCACAATTTCCCCTCGCCAACTTCAATCTCGATGTTTCTTCCACCTTCTCACACATTCCTTCTCGATTTCTCTCTCCCTTCTCACGCCGTAGGCCGATTTCCACCGTTTCACCTAGAATCATCCACGCGCTTCCATTTCGCCGTCATTCCGCCGTCGTAGAGACTTTCGCCATAGGTTCTGTGGTTGGGCGAACCAACCCTAACAATCTCCCCTGTGGTTCGTCAACCACGAACTCCACTCGCACTGCTCCCCTGCTCCTTGTAGCCTTCAAAGGGTCTAAGTCGGCTTCACGCTCCCCTGCAGCTCCTGCACCTTGAACCTCTGCTTACGTGTCTTGAAGTTGAGCGCCTTGACATCCAAACCTTGAGAGATTTTCTTATGCCTCTCGCTGCTCCTCGGCATCTCAACACTCAACACCTCTCGGGTCTCGTACCCTTCAACGCGTTCATCCTCCTTAAGCACTTGCCCCTTTGCAATTGCATTCGCCTTTGATCCTTTCACCATGATGTCCCCTTTCACAGCTTCAACTCCCACACACTTCGCATTTACTGCTTCGTCTTCAACCACGATCGCTGCTGCAAAAGTGTTGACACCATCTCCATCTCCACCGTTTACTGCTGCTGCATCCATGATCACTATCTCCTCTTCCTGCTTCACTGCTGCCTCCACACTCGCAGCCATATCATCCGAGTCCTCACTCTCATCATCCTCAGTAGACTCAGGATCCTCATAGATCTCATCCTTATCGTTCATCGCGACCAAGTTCATCTCATAGAAACCGTCACTGAAGTAACCATCAGCATACTTCTCCCACTCAAGACCAAACACTGTAACCTCGCCACTGTCATAAAATATCTTGCAACCCAAGTCATCAAGCTGTGACTGACTGACCAAGTTCACCTTCAAATCCTCAACTAGCAGCACACTCTCCAGTTTCACCTTTCCATACGGACTCTGTAGCACCACATCACCCTCTCCTGTCACTGGTAACTTCCCACTGTTACCTTGTAGTATATAATCCTCACTTGACTCCCTCACATTCTCCATCCAATCTGACCTGAATGTCATGTGACGCGTGCATCCGCTGTCCATGAACCATGCCATCTTCTCACGTCCGTTTCCCATTGCTAATCTCAAAATCATTGTGATGCTTTCAGAGTATTTATGTCACTTCGCAGCAGCGAACGACTAGTTCTGATGCAAAGATAACTCTTGCTCATCAAAACACAACGTTTATGAAAGTAGACAGGACAGTTGAGGCACTAACTGACTGTGGACTTCTTCACCTCCCTTACTTGACATCCCTAAAGCGCCTCGAGTTATCCTATTGTGTCCCCAATGCGGCTTTGGCGTATCTCTACACCATCACATGGCTGGAGGAGCTGAAACTTGAGTCCGACACTTTTGATGATTCCGTTATTCTGGGAATCAGCAACCTGGCGGTTCTTCGTCGACTAGAACTGGTATCTACACGTGCTTCAGATGATGGGCTGGCTCATCTGACATGCCTTCGGTCCCTCAAAGCCCTCGTTCTTTCACGTAATACTGTAGTTACGTCTCATCGGCTGGCATGGTGCATGTGGGGAAGCTGACGTGGTTGGAGGAGCTGAAACTCGAATCACACAATTTCACTTATTCTGTGGTTCCGGAAATCAGCAACCTGACGGCTCTTTGTCGGCTTGAACTGATAAGTTCAAATGTTTCAGCCGACGGGACGCCTCATCTGACATGCCTTTGCTCCCTTAAAGTCCTCGTTCTTGCACCAGGCAACAACATTTTGTCGGCTGCAGTGGCGCACGTGGGGAAGCTGATGACCCTTGAAGCCCTGGATATTGGTACGTCACATGTCATGAACGAGGTTTTATTAGCCAATCCTGCGCCTCTGTCAAAGCTGACATGGATAGCTGTACCAGAGCACGTTACCTACCAGGGCATGAGGCAACTGGCAAATTTCAAATCCCTCAAAACCATTTGGTTGAGGACTTCATATAATGATACCCAGCGTGTCATTGGGCGCTTGACGACGCTTCCTTGCCTTGAGACGGTTGGAGTAAGGGACAGTCAGACAGCACAGCTGGTTATGGGATACCTTCCTAATGTGAACGTTACTGTCATCACCAGCCAGTCTGAGTTTTATCCTTCATAGTGATAGGTAGGTAGGTACAATGAACTTTTCAGCTCTGCTTAGAATGCATGCTCTTTATTTCCAGTCATTGTTACTGTACTGCCTTCAATTCATGTGTAGTACTGTATAAACAATGAAGTTAAATATAGATTAGCAGTGAACAGTTTTACGGTACCAATATCAATTAAATTAAACTTGGTGTACATCAGTACAATTTGAGCACATCCTTTGATCACGGGTACTTGCTGCACCTGTCCCTGGCCTCTTGAGCACATACCGTATGTGGCAGTGGCACAACATGTGACCACACGGCACGAACATTGCCGTTCGCGGCCTCTCCATGCACACACAACACACTGCCTCCCCAGGCTCCCCCTCCACTCCACCCCTCCCATCCCATCGTCTTCTCCTCTTGCCTCTTTCATCAAACCTCCTCCCCTCGCCTCCTACCGCCACGATTGCTACCACTCACCACCTCACCACCTGCAGCACCGGTATCCCCGGCAAGGCAGCTCAAGTGCTGACAAAGCTGTATCTGGATTCTAGAACTTAACAATCATACCCCTGTAAAAATGACTTCTTCCGTATGACTTAACAGGCAGCCCATGCGTACTCTGGTGGGCTAAGGTGTGATTACTGTAGGCAAACACAAGGCAGCAGAGCGCTGACCACAGTGATTTGAGCAGCACATGAAGTTGCTGCCCTGCAGAAGCATGTGGGACTTACCTTTTTTGTGGCATCACTCGCCTCTCCTCTGCTCCCACTAGCCCAACAACCCCCTCGCTCTCCCTTCCTCTGCCACCATCCTTCCCCAACTGAACTCCCACGCTTCAATCGACCCTCTTGCTCAATTCCTCTGCCACCACTCATTTTACCCCTCTCCCCCTTCCTCTGCCACCACTCATTTTACCCCTCTCCCCCTTCCTCTGCCACCACTCATTTTACCCCTCTTCCCCTTCCTCTGCCACCACTCATTCTACCCCTCTCCCCCTTCCTCTGCCACCACTCATTTTACCCCTCTCCCCCTTCCTCTGCCACCACTAATTTTACCCCTCTCCCCCTTCCTCTGCCACCACTCATTTTACCCCTCTGCCCCTTCCTCTGCCACCACTTATTTTACCCCTCCCCCTTCCTCTGCCAACACACATTTTCCACCCTATCCCCCCTCCGCAGCCTCTCCATCTGCCTCCCTCCGTGCCTCCCTATATGTTTCTCCCTCCATCACCCTCCCCTCCCCTCTGCAACTTCTGCAGTTCAAGGGACGATTCTGTCGCTCGCTCCTGCTGTCCACTGCCTTGCAACAATGGCATCCGCTGCTGCAGTTGTTTCCCCTGTCCCTGGAGCTGCTGCTACTCTCCTTCCCACTTCAATGAATGTTGCTGCTCCTGGTGTTCCTGTTGCTGATGCCGATGGCCCATACTCGAGCTGCTGCATTGGGGCAGAAGGAGCACAAGGGGCACAAGGCGAACAAGGAAAAGAAGGGGCAGAGAGGGTAGAGGGAGCCGAGAGGGCAGAGGGGGCAGAGCGGACAGAGAGAGCATGAAGGGCAGACAGATGGGGCAGAGGGGGCAGAGAAGGCAGCGAGAGCAGATCTGCTAGTGAAAGGTGGTAGTGGTAACGGTGTCATGGTAAATCTGTGGTTGTGGGGAACCTGAGATAAGAAAACAACGATGAACAGAAAGTGTGTGGCGATTGCTGCTGCTTCACCTGCCACTGCAGGTTGGTTTGCATTTGTAGAGAAACTTCATGGAGGGTGTTGCTGTGATCGAGGGAGGTGCGACAGAGAGGGGTGCCTTGATGCCTTGGGCGAGGTGCTAATGAGCATTCCAGAGTCAGATGTGTCAGGAGCTGTTGTAGGGGAAGTTTCGAAAGCACTGTTGCATTGGATGGTGGGTTGGCACAAGGAACGGAAGCTGCTTCTAGCATCAGGTGCTATGATGATGTTTGAAAGTCATGTGCTTGTCTCCGGTGCTTGATCAGATGTCTCATAACAGACACGCCTCCCTTGCCATCTTCCAATCCCACCTCAACCTCTCCTTTAAAGCAAAAGTCACACTCACTCTCTCTCCCACCTCTTTGTGAAGCTCTTGAGCTGAGATGGGACCTCGCACACACCCCCACACTGCGTGCAAACCTAAAAAATGAAGCATCCATGTGCTGCTGCAAGGAGTTGTGCGAGAGTCTAAGGCTGTGCAGGCTCGCTTCCGGTGCAGGATCTTTCATACCTCCCCTAACACTCAGTACCAGCCTTTCTGCCCTGTACCCCTCCGTACCCCTCGTTCCCAGTCTGTGCATCCCTGTTCAGGGTCGAACTGTATTCTAAGGCAAAGTTGCGGATGCGGCAGGTGTTCAGCAATAAGAACTACAAGTTCTCCCCAGCATCCATCATATCAACCTTGCTGCACTGTACCCAACTGTACCCCTCTGTACCGCTCTGTACTATTTTGTATCCCTGTTCAGGGTGGAGCTGTGGCATCCTAAGGCAAAGTTTCGGATGCTGCAGGTGTTTAACAACAAGAACTACAAGATCTTGCCCGCATTCATCATATAAACCTTGCTGCACTGTACCCAACTATACCCCTCTGTACCGCTCTGTACCATTTTTCACCATTTTCTTTCAGGTGGAACTGTCACACCCCAAGGCGGAGCTGCGCATGCTGCAACTGTTCGACAGCAAGATTTACAAGATGTATCCTCTCACTGAGCAGATGGAGTTTATCAATGATCAGTACTGGGGCATCCGGGCAGAGGAGGTGAGATGAGGTAGCAACGATGCGAGGTTCAATCCAGAGAATCCAAACGTTCAACTATACTGACCAATGCTGATCAGACGATAGGAAGCATCAACCACAATTATTGGGGCATCGAGGTGGGAAAGTGAGCTATGGAAAGAGGTGAGGCGTAGAGTTTGTATGTGATGGAACATGGAAATGCAAATGCAGAGCGAGCAGATTGAGAGCATCCACTACCTGTACGGGGCATCCGGGCTAGAGACGAATGATGCCATTCGTGTCTAAGTATTGCCTGAAATGGGCAAGGCCCGAGGGTATATTTATCTGACAATTACGGTTTTCTCTCTAATCATCTCAAACGGGCAAGGCCCAAAGGTAGATATAAATATGACACTGACCAATTCCTTCTCATATTTTGGACCCAAATCCCACACCCACAGATTCCCAAGGAGGAGTTGACCATGGGCCCTTAGGACAGAGTCATCCATGTGTATCATTTCAACAGGGATGTCCAGGAGAAGAAGCAGATGGTGAGCTCTATTCAGTCTCTGAGTCCGTCTGTGTTTTTTTTACTAATCAGGCTTCAATCTAAGATCCGTGTTCAGCCTGAACGTGTAACTTGTTAGTCAGGCAAGAAAAAGCCGGTTCATGTGGATTAATGTATCTGTGTGATGTCTTTCGAGAGCTTGGTTGTTTTCTTTCGCCGATTATTTAGGCTCATAAAGTTATTCAGTTTCAACTGTGTGCCTTTTTTAGTGCTTGCTCGTTTGTGTGTGTGTTAAAAGTCTTGCTCGATTGAGCTGGACCAATCAGCCCGACAGAATCCATGTGCATCGTTTCAACAAGGATGCTGACAGGCAGAACCAGGTGGTGTGTGTGTGTGTGTGTGTGTGTGTGTGTGTGTGTGTGTGTGTGTGTGTGTGTGTGTGTGTGCGTGACATTGATTCTGTTTGCCTGCCACTGTACCAAGCAGCTGCAGACGTTTGAAGACCCGTTTGTTCTTGTGGTGGGGGCAACAGAGGCCATTGCAGAGGTGAAGCAGCATATCAAGGCAAAGCTGGCCGTGGCAGACAAGGAGTTCACCAAGTGGCGCTTCGCATTTGTGGCTCTTGGTACGCCACAGTACCTCTAGGATTCAGAAATCGTGGCTGCGCGCTTCCTGGTGGGATTGGCTGGCCCAAGGGGATTTTGAAGTTCAAGAGAGGGATGCAGGCTTCTAGTTTTGCGGTTTAAGGGTTGATGGGAAGGGGGAGGAAGAAAGCGGGAGAGGGCAAAGGAAGAGTGGGAGTGGGGGGCTGGAGATAAGGTGGAAGGTTTGGGTGGGTATTTGGCATTTGGAAATCCATCAACTAGCAACAAGCTTCCATTCAGGTGCATTCAGGGGTGGAGCTAGAGAGAATTAGGGAGAGGGCATGAAAGCTAAGGTGCATCTGCTGGTAAGGGAAATGTGATTCTTTTGTTTGCATTTGTCCGTCTGTTCATCCACCCGTTCATCCATACATCAATCATCTGTCCGCCTGTCCATCCATCCATCCACCCATACACCCATCCAACCACCATTCTAACATCCGCCCTTCAACTTTGTTACGCCTCGTGTTTCACCAATAGAAGCACGGCACATGGGAGTACTAACTGGGTTTGGAACATGCAGACACCAAACCCTAAGAGAGTGCAGCACAGCCAGGTGTGTTTTACGAACCCGTTATCGCTCTGTGTTTTTGTATCTTGTGTTGCAACTTTGTGTTGTTATCGTTCTATATACAGCTCATGTGTTACTGGTAAGTAAAACCAAGGGGGTGTGTTACAGTTACCAGGCATGCGCATTGTCTTTAAATGGCTCACATTGAATGTTGCATCATCATCCTGGCTTCTGTTGTTCTCCTTGCGTTTGTTGACTGATTCAATTGTTGCCGTCTTTTATTCCGGCCGTGCAGGAGGGAACGATGACGAGAAGTTTGTGAAGATCTACAACTGAAATTGCAAAACAATCAGACATTTCACTGCTCAAACAGATATATAATGCAAAAGATCAAACAATCAAGGTTCTCCCTAGGTTTTTCTCCCTGATGCTACATCATATATGTTTTTGTTTCTATCTATTATATCGGAAATTTTGAAATTGTGATATAAAGCATATATAATTCCCCACGCCTCCTGATGTGACCTCTTGATGCAAAAGCAATATCTGTCAGAACATTATAGCTTATACATTTGTGTAGGCTGTAGTGGGGTAGCCCATAAGGGGTACAACCCAATTAGGGTTAGTACTTGTACCCAACTGTTTCATAGTTCAATCATTCCTCGTTTCTTTTCATGGTATCGAGCAGGTTCCCTAGTGGGAACGATTCCTAGGGCCCACCACCACGATTTTTTTTTTCCTGCCCGGAGCGCGCTTCGCTCAGGCCCGAGTCGTGCCCCGTGCCCTCTCCCTACCGTCGCGCCCTCGCTAGGCCCCTCACGGCCCCATCGCGTCGCCCTTAGCGGCCCTCTCATGGCCTCCTAGCGCCGCCCTTACGGCCCGTCGCGCCGCCCTTACGGCCCGTCGCACCGCCCTTACGGCCCATCGCGCCCGTCGCGCCGCCCTTATGGCCCCTCGTGCCGCCCTTACGGCCCGTCACGCCCGTCACGCCGCCCTTACGGCCCCTCGTGCCGCCCTTACGGCCCCTAATGCCGCCCTTACGACCCATCGCGCCACCTGTACGGCCCCTCGAGCCGCCCTTACGGCCCCTTACGGCCCCTCGCCCTACCCTTACGGGCCCGCCCGTCGGCCCCTTACGGCCCCCTCGCGGCCCCTCGATAGTAGCTTCTGAGATTTCGTTGTCGCAAGCACATCTGCCGAAAGCTCCTTCTTCCAGTGAATCAGGTGAGCATTAACCAAATCCATGGTTCATGGGACTTCCTCAATATGCTTATCTGGAATCAAAAGCATCAGCGTGTAACAGATTTGAGCAGCAACAAGACCTGCCATATCAGAGTCAGCTCCCTCATCGAAATTGTCACTGAGATAACCAGATCCATCAACTCCCATTTTCTCTTCTTCTTTAGGAAACTCCATATCAGGCCCAGCAGAAGGCAACAACAGCTCAGAGGGTTCCGCTTCCTGAGTCTTCACTTTTTTGTTGACTGCATCTCCCTTTGATCCCTTGTCCTTCAGCGCAGATAGCCTGGTGGTGGCCATTGATAAAGACTCTGGACTATCCTCATTGATTGAGGTTGACAGCAACGCATCAGCAGAATCCTTAATGTTCGGCATGCCGTCAACTCTTGTTGGAGAGACAGGAGCACTGAAAGTCTGCACACGAGCTCCAGACTTGGTGTTGATCTTCAGGGTTCTTCCTTTTGGCGGCATGATGAAGAACGATGGTAGCCTGAAACAGCTACCACGTTGCTCGACAATAAATGCAGCTCCTTTGTGACGCTTCTTATATGTTGGTAGACACTTTGAAGTAGAAACCTTGAGTTTGCTTCCTTTGTCAATCAGTAGCTGGCGTAAGCATCAAAACTCCCTAGGCGCATTGTCTTGGGAAGACCATTGTTGTTTACTGGCTGAGTAACCTTGGGAACTTAACGCCTTGAGATTCACTGGAGATTGATAAACTTGAAACATGTTCGCTATATTAACACAATTTGTTAAGTCAATTATTAATCTTGAAGCGAGGAATACGAAAAGCTTGGTTAAAGCCCCATCAGGCATGGCTTTGGTGGATTGCGCAGAGTCACCAGAGACCTTGGTGAACTGCGCAGCTACCTTGGCTTGCAGATCACCTGGGACAGAGCACGCTGCACCATTTCCCTAACTCAGTCACACATGGTGCAGCAGGTCCTTCAGCGCTTCGGCTTCACGTACTCCTCGCCTCATGCCACTCCTCTGCCTACTCGCCACTCGCTCTGAGCTCTGCCTTCGGATGAGTCCGTAGAGTCGAGTGGCCCGTATCCAGAGCTTGTTGGCTGCCTCATGTACCTGATGACCTGCACTCGACCTGACCTTGCATACCCTCTTAGCATTCTTGCACGCCATGTTGCTCCTGGGAGACACCGACCAGAGCACATGGCTGCAGCGAAGAGGGTGTTGCGCTACTTGTGCAGTACGTCGCGCATGGGGCTAGTGCTTGGAGGGCGCAGTCCAGTGGTCCTCACTGGGCATGCGGACGCTTCTTGGGCTGACCACCAGGCTACGCAGCAGTCGTCACAGGGTTACACTTTCAGTCTTGGTTCCGGCTCTGTTTCGTGGCGGGCTACCCGCTCGTCTTCTGTTCTTGACTCCAGTTGTGAGGCTGAGATCTACGCCGGGGCTATGGCTGCCCAGGAGCTTCACTGGCTCACCTACCTGCTGACCGACCTTGGAGAGCCGCCTCGTTCTCCTCCAGTCCTGTACGTAGACAACAAGGCCATGCTGGCCTTGTGTCGAGAGCAGCGACTGGAGCACAAGACAAAGCACATTGCTCTCCGCTACTTTCTTGCTCGTGAGCTACAGCAGCGTGGACAGTTGCGGCTTGCGTACGTGGCCTCTGAGGCCAACACTGCTGATGTCTTCACCAAGGCACTTTGCGCCTTGTGATCATCAGCGCTTCTGCACTCAGCTGGGTCTTGTGCCTGTCTTGCCTCACTTGCTCACTTCTTGACCTTGCTTGTACTTTCACATATATATATACTCTTGCTCTTGCTTGCTTAGCCTCTTGTATATCTATATATGTGATCTTGCATGTGAACTGGCCTTCTAGCCTTTGAACTTGTGCTCGGAATGTGTGGTGACTTTGTGATCCACCCTGAGCTTTGCCTTGCTTTGCTTGACTGGTCTTGTGACCCCTTGTTCTCCCCCACTTTGCCTATGGGGGTGTGTCAGAACATTATAGCTTACTTATTTGTGTAGGCTATAGTGGGGTATCCCATAGGGGGTACAACCCAATTAGGGTTTCCTATTTGTACTCACTTCGTTCATAGTCATTTCATTCTCGTTCACTTCTTCTCAATTAGGGCTTCCGAAGTGCTTGAGGTAGAATCCATGGTGGAGAGGTAGCGTACACGAGATGTGCAACATTACGTTTTTCCTTCACATTCCTTCACTTCGTGCTCATTCCACCTGCTACACAATAGTTGGATAGGAAATGACAAGGTTTTTCACCAAACCGAATGGTAACTTGCTGAAACGCACCAAACAAACAGATTCTGAACCAGAGCAAAACCCCCTCTAGCTCCATAGGGACTTACAGTCTCGTGCGTCGGCCCTGAATGGTACCAAACGATAACTAGAAATACCACCTCCAAGTCCCCGCGAACTCCTACCAGACTCTGAGAACCAATCCGCGGTCCATCTTTGTTATCCTTTCTGAGAATCGCTTATTCGCTATTCTCTTAGAAGTGTGTAGGTTCGTTCCTCCAGTCACCAAGCTGAGTCGAGTTTACAATGATGTCGGCAATGGAAAGGCTTTTGGAGGAGATTGTGAGCGCTGGATCAAAGTTAGCCATTAGATTTGACGATGCCAGGAGGGAGTTGGGAGCGGAATAGCAACAGAGGAGATAAACAACTAAGAGCCCGATGCTGGCTGATAGAGTGAAAAGTCTGGAGAAGAATCTGAAAGAAACAAGGGATCAGTATATTAACAACATAAACGAACTCAAGAATGAGCTAGCAGCTGAGAGGGCTACGAAGGAGGGAAAGGAGAAGGAGGTGGCTGCACAAATAGTGAGACTCTCGCAGACAGAGGAGTGGCTTTCACAGGAGAAGGAGAAAAGCTGCAAAATGCTGGAGGCGAGCACTTGTAACCATAAGGTGAGTAATTCGATGTCTATTTCTCCAGATCTACCCTTCTCACAGTGTCCTTTGTTGAGACGATTCCTCAGACTTCTTGTCAGTCAACAACTGATTGCTGAGGATGAGTCACGGGCTTCAAGAGAGGAGATGGAGACAATTGTGAAGGCATTGATAGTGTAGTCAACGCAAGAATGTGGGTTCAGCGAAAGGAGGAATCGAGGAGGGTGCTTGAGATGAGAAGTTGGAGGCATGTGGTTGAAATATGTGCATTCTCATCCGTTTGCCATGGTTGATTCTAGGGCATTGTGATGCTTTCAGGCTATCTATCTCACCTCGGAAAAGCCACCTAACAAAACAGATGTGAGGATCATTCGTGCTGACGAAAGCACAACGTTTTTTAAAGTGGACATGTCAGATTAGCCACTAACTTTCTGTGGACTTTTCTTCACCTCCCGTTCTTGACATCCGTTAAGCGCCTGGAGATTTCCTATTGTGTCCAACGCCACTTTGTGGCATTTCTACACTATGACATGGCTGGAGGAGCTGCATCTTGGATCGATTAAATTCTATAATTCAAATGTTTTGGGCATCAGCAACCTAACGGCTCTCCGATAGCTTGAACAGATAGAAACAGTGGTTTCAGATGCTGGGCTGGCTCATTTAACATGCCTTGGCTCCCTCAAAGTCCTCGTTCTTTCACGTCTTTATAACATATCATCGGCTTGCATGGTATGTGTGGGGATGGTTACATGTTTGGAGACGCTGAAACTTGAATCAAGAACCTTTGATAACTCAGTTGCCTTGGGAATGAGCTACCTAGTGGCTCTCCGCCGGCTCGAACTGATAAATACATAGATTTCAGATGATTGGCTGGCTCAACTTACATGCCTTGGCTCCCTTAAAGTCCTCATTCTTTCAAGTAATGGGTACATCGTCAGCCGGCACGGTGCATGTGGGGAAGCTCATATGGCTAGAGAAGCTCAAGCTTGAATTGCAATGCTTCAATGATACAATAGTTATGAGTTTCAGCAATCTGACGGCTCTTCGTTGGCTTGAACTGGTAGATGCACAGCCTCAAGATTATGGGCTGGTTCGTTTGCAATCTGTTTGTTGTATGCACGTCAGTATGCGTGCATGTCATCCTAACGTTCTGCCGTGTGCTCATGCAATTTATGCTTGCGTCATTTGTATGAGCATAAATCATTATGCATGGCTGTTGGATTTCATCACCTCTGTGTTTTTCTCCAAGTCTAGATGCTTGATCGTGCAGGAGAAATCCAGAGCTTTCCAACGATACCAAGATCGCCTTATTCCGACCAAAATCGCCCAAGTTACAAGATTTCCAAGATTTGGGAATTCTATCTTGATTTGGGATAATAACTAAATTGGGCGATTATTGGGACATGAATATAAAGGGATCTTTGGTTGGGTGGTTAGGAAGGCAACTTTGACTTTTGGATTGGGGTGGCTAGATGTTTCTAGCATAAGTTGCAAATGTTATGAGTTGTAAAAGAGAGTGCGCAGGTAAACGAATAACGAGACTGTGACTAAATGAACTGAGAATACAATGAATGCACAGACTAATGTAGGGCTAGCCTAGCTAGGAGGAAACCTCGGGAGACGAGGTTGGGTGCAAGTTTGGCGATGGAAATGCCGAAGGCGACGCGAGGAGCCTCGGCAGCGTTGAAATCGGCCGAACGTGCGAACTCTGAAAATCGGGTTGTACGCAAAGCAGTCAACCCCGATAAGGAATTCGGGAAAATTCCTTACACTACCCCCCCCCCCCCCCCCCCCCCCCCCCTTAAGAAAGGCGGCCAATATCCGAAACACGCTTGCGCGCCAAGTAATCACCAACAAGTGGCGAGGCGTCGAGCGAGGCAGATGGCACCCACGTGTCGTCCTCACTGGTGCGATCAGTCCAGCGGATTAAGAAATCCACGTGTTGGTCAGCTGCGTCAAGGCGGACCCGATGAGCCAAGATTTTTGAAGGGTCAAGGGTTGGCTCCGGAACAGGTCGTGCTGTCGGGGCAGCTTGCTGACGTGCGATGTCGGTCGTGGCTGGCATGAACTTGCGAAGGAGGCTGACGTGGAAGGCGTCATGAATTCGCCAGTTGTCGGGTAGCAACAGCTTCGCGGTGACAGGTGTCACCATCTTGAGAATCTTGAATGGCCCACAAAATCGTGGCCGTAGTTTCGACGGGCCGGGCAGGTGCAGGTTCTTCGTGTCAAGGAGCACTAATTGCCCAGTGGTCAAGACAAGTTCCCAGCGTAGAAGGTCGGTGTATTTGCGGGAAGTGATATTCGCCTTGCGAATTGCGTCGGCGGCTTTTTCTCGGGTTTCCTGGAGTTCCGTCACGAAAGTTTGTGACCTCGGTACCGGGTTGTCGAGGGAAGTCGCTGTAGGAACCGTCGGGTCCATCCCGTAATTCAGGAAAAACGGGGAGTGATTAGTCGTGCTGGACGGCGCGTTGTTGAAGGCGAACTCCAACATTGCTAGAGAATCTTCCCAGCGGGTCGGGTCGGGGCAGTTTGTCCTGATCAGCTGCTCCATGGTCTGATTGGTCCGCTCGGTTTGACCGTCCGTCTGTGGGTGATATGCCGAGGAGAACTGTAGCTTCGTGCTGTACTGCGCCCACGTCTCCTTCCAGAACTTTGATGTGAATCGCGGGTCTCGGTCGTTGATGATCACCGAGGGGATGCCGTGCAGTCGCACGACCGTTGAGATGAAGAGGCGCGCAATTTCTTCGGCAGTGATTGTCGTACGGCATGGTGCGAAGTGCGCCATTTTCGTGAAGCGATCGACGACGACGAAAACAGCGTCGTTGCCGGACGGCCCAGCTGGCATCCCCGTGACGAAATCCATCGTCACTTGCTGCCACGGTCGTTCGGATGGCTTGAGGGGTTACAGCAGCCCAGCTGGTCGTTGACGTGTCGATTTCATAGCTTGGCACACCCTGCATGAGGACACATATCGCCGCACGTCGTTAGAGGAGTCAGGCCAATAATATTGACGGTGCAGTAATTTCTGGGTTTTATCAACCCCGAAGTGTCTGGAGAAATTCGAATCGTGGACCTCCTGGATGAGAAGTTCACGCAGCAGCCGGTAAGTGGGAACCCAAATCCAGTCGGTTCCGGCTTTTAGGTAATAATCCTCTTTCTACGTCGTGGCCTGCTGATGATTCCCGGTCGTGAAGAAGGGGTCCGTGGTGTAGCCGTGGGTGAATAGTCCTGTAAGTAGCGGGTTTGAATGGGTGATGAGTACTGCAGCGGATTGTACTGTCGGTCGGGTCAGGGCGGCGGCGATGTTATTCGCCCCTTTCTTGTACGTGATGCGGTAGGTGAAGTGGCTCTACATGTAATCCCGGCACCTTATCTATCATGGGTTGAGGTTGGGTTGGGCTCGTAGGTACTGCAGGGACTTATGGTCCGTGCGAACAGTGACGTCGGCGCCTACCAGGTAGCATCGCCATAATTTAAACGCGTGTATGATGCCAAGCATCTCCTTGTCGTGAATCGGATAGTTGCGTTCGGCTGCCTGCAGCTTGCGTGATTCGTAGGCTATCGGCTGCAATCCGTTCCCGAATTCTTGGAGAAGCACAGCTCCGATGGCAAAATCTGAGGCATCGGTTACAACTTCGAACGGCTTTGATGGGTCGGCGATGCGCAGTACAGGAGGGGAAACGAGAAAATTCTTGAGTTCCTGGAAAGCCGCTTCTGCCTCCTCCCCCCACACAAATTTTTTGTCCTTGTGCAGCAGGTCGGTCAGCGGGCCGGTTATCCCCGCCATATTCGGGATAAAAGGCCGGACGTAATTCACGAATCCGAGAAAACTTTGGAGTTCCGTGACGTTCATCGGGGGCTTCCACTCCTGTATGGTCTTGATTTTTGCCGGGTCGATTTCAATGCCGTCGCGCGAGATTACGTGCCCCAAAAACTCCAACCCCTGCCTAAAAACTCGCACTTAGAGCCCTTGGTGATGAGTCGGTTTTCCTGCAGCTTGTTAAACACTGCATCCAGGTCTCGGAGGTGCTGCTCCCGTGTCTTGCTAAAAGTGAGGATATCTTCCAAGTAGACGATGACACACCGGTCTAGAAGGTCCCGAAAAACCTTGTTCATAGTCAGTTGAAAAGTCGAAGGCGCATTCGTGAGGCCGAAAGGCATCACTCTAAATTCGTAACTCTCGTAGCGTGTGCGAAACGCAGTCTTGTGACAGTCGTCGGCGAAGACTCGGATCTGGTGGTAACCGCCACGTAAGTCAATCTTCGAGAAACAGCGAGCGCCGCGAAGTTGGTCGAGGAGGTCGTCGGTGCGTGGGATTGGGTAGCGAGACTTGATGGTGACCCGGTTCAGCGCACGATAGTCGATACACATGCGAAGCCCGCCGTCCTTTTTCGGAGTGAACAGGATCGGTGCTGCGAAGGGAGATGTGCTGGCTTGAATAAACCCCTTCTCCAATAGTGCATCAATTTGACTTCGCAGCTCCTCGAGTTCCAACTGGGTCAACCGCCACTGTGTCCGAACAGTCGGCTGCGCGCCAGGTTCCAGCTGGATTTTGTGGTCCTCGGGTCTCTCGGGTGGCAGTCCAGGTGGCAGGTCGTCGGGGAAAATGGCCGGGTACCTCCGAATCAGCTCCGCTAAATCCGGTGGTATAGCTGCACACAGCTTCTCGATGTCCTTTCCCTCGGTGTTGATTGCCAACTCGCGTAAGCAAACAGCGAACAGCTGCGCTCCTCTGTTGAAGTGGCGAGCTATAGTGATAGCTCTGATGCACGGGGCTTGGATGTAGTCAGGTGTCCATGCCGGTAATTTTATTAACCCCTCGTGCTTGCTGATGCTACACGATCCCGTTGTCCAGTCGATGACGGGGTTGTGCCGTCGCAGCCAATCACGTCCCAGCAGTACGTCGCAGCCGTCGAATGTTGTCGCGAGAAACTTCATGCTGAAGCCGAAATCGTCGCCGCAGTCGATCCTGACCATCCGTGTTTCTTCCGTTATCGCCAGAGGCGTCCCATCCACGAAGCGAGCGTCAAGTTCGGGCAGACACCTGTCAAGTTGCAGCTTGCATCTTTTTGCGCTTGCCAAGTTGAAGAGGCTATGGCTGGCCCCCCCATCGACGAACATTTTCAGATTATTTTTTAACACCTTGCCAGCGACCAGCACAGGGTGATCCACATGATTATTCCCGTTATTCGGCCGAGTGCGATCGATTGCATGAATCGGAACCACGACTCGGTGGGGATGATGGTGTTTGGGTCCTGGCAGTCTTTCCTGTAGTGACCCACCTTCCCACACCGAAAACACGGACCCTTAGGAGGGCGGTCGGGTGTATGGACGGCGTTGATCGTGGCCCGATGGGTCTGGCCACGAAAGCTTCTCCCATCCCTGGAAGCTGCTCTCGCGTACTGCATCAGCGCATTAGTTGACTCCGCCATGCGTAATGCTTCGAGGAACGATGTCGGGCGGCTTCGGCGGACCTCAAACTGTATCTCATATTTAAGGCCGCTGAAGTATTTATCCAACCGCTCTGCTTCCGACATGTCATCGATCTGGTCGGCGAAGCCCATAAATGATGCTGTGTAGTCTTGGACAGAAGCCATCTGCGACCATGCACGCAGCTTCATGCGAGCTTGCTCTGAGACGGATACGTGCTCGAAGCGATCTCGTAAGGCTGCGCCCCACTCCTTCCACGTGCGTATCTTGGTCACACCGAAGATCGGTTTTTCCACTTGATTAACCACTGTAGAGGTCCCGTCTGCCGCATGTGTCACACCTGTCGGCGTCCCTGTTTCCAAGGTCCGGCGCCACCACTCAAGCGCCGCGCCCCGAAGAAGTGAAACCGTGTAATTAATACGCGTGGCATCGTCGTTAACGCATGCTGCCGTGAAGAAGACCTCGACAGCGAACAGCCACCCCTTCAGTGTAGTTGTCTTGTCCGTAGGATTAAACGGGGGCGGGTTGATGGGCTTGATCTTGATCGTCGTAACTGCAACTGGCGCTGCTGCCGCTCGCTGCCTATCTTCTTCTTCGAAGTCACGTGTGAGAGCATCCAGTGGGTTGCTCATCGCCTGACTGTTGCCCTCGCCTTCGTCCACAGGCAACTCCTGACGCACTTCACCTCGCGTCTGGCGTAGCTCGGCGTTTTCCTCTCGTAGTGTTGTCACTTCCGCCATTAATGTCTTCATGCTCTCCTGCATTTCTGCCACTTGCGCCATCATCCGGTTAATAGCCTCCTGGTCCATGTGCCTAGCGCTACGTCTGGTGGGCAGTCGGGTCTCCGTGGCCTTCAGGCAAGTGAAAACACGACCTATCGGAGTCGGGCAGGATTGAATTAACAATCTCTGCAGCCAACCGTCGTGTAGTCACTAAACCAGCCACACCCTATGCCACCAAACTACCCTAGGAAAAGCGGGGTGAACTAGGAAAGTAGCTCTGATACCAGGTGTTATGAGTTGTAAAAGAGAGTGCGCAGGTAAACGAATAACGAGACTGTGTCTGAATGAACTGCGAATACAATGGATGCACGGACTAATGTAGGGCTAACCTAGCTAGGAGGAAACCTCGAGAGACGAGGTTGGGTGCAAGTTTGGCGATGGAAATGCCGAAGGCGACGCGAGGAGCCTCGGCAGCGTTGAAATCGGCCGAACGTTTGAACTCCGAAAATCGGGTTGTACGCGAAGTAGTCAACCCCGATAAGGAATTCGGGAAAATTCCTTACAGCAAATGTTGCAACACCTAGGCAAAATCCAATTGGATTGGATTTTGCATGTGACACCACAAGGACCTCATCATGAGAATTGCATATTTGATGCTAGGAAGGTTCTCACCATCCTTCCCAAGCATTTGAAGAGCTTTCCCTCACAAGGTTCTCTTGAAACCCCCCAACTCCTCATTCTATGCCTAATGTTTGTTCTTCATCCTTTCTAGTGAAAGCAGCAGCTATACGTTTTCAGTTGGTTCTCACTCTCTAGACCATAAAATCAAGTGATTCAACTTGTTAATAGTAGCTAAGACCGGCGCGCACAATCCTACTGAGCGGATTTGGGTTTAGTTGAGATTTGAGTTCGTCGCAAGTCTTCAAAATGACCGGATCGTAAGCAACAAGTGGTATCAGAGCTGGTGATCGACTTTGAAGCGACGAATCGTCATCGATTCTCAACCAATTTTGACGAGTGAGACCATTTTATTGTAGCTCTACTCACGATCGTTCGATTGGTTGTCAAATCATGTCTTATTTCGACGTGTGTGAACCACGACGGCGTGTTTTGTAAAAGCGAAATTTCTGGCAGAATTCTGTCCAAGCGTTTTCCTCAAGATTCCACCGTGCCTTAGGCCTTGTGATGTCTGAGACGGACTCCAGAGGTGCTAATGATGAGATGGTTGGGATTGGAGAGGCTGGAGAGCAAGGGAGAGTAGTTGGTGGTGGAGTGGGTACTCACCAACCAACTACCTCTGTGCTACCCTCTTCCACTACACCATCTCTTATATCTGTAGATCCTATGAAAGTCTTCTCTATTGAGAAGTTCATGGCGGAGGATTATGAGCACTGGAGCTTCCGTATGAGGCTCATGTTTACTCAATACAAGTTATTGGATGTGGTGGAAGCAAAAGAAAAGATGCCAGAGGCCATAGACTTGACAGAAGCATGGATAAAGCGCACATTTGATGCGTACATGCTCATGGTTCAAGCGGTTGGTGGACGCCAACTTGACCATATCAAAGACCTATTGGGTGATCCCGAGTGTGGACCCAAGGCATGGAGGAAACTCCTTGATGTGCACTCACCAACACATGCTACAGGCATTGTGCTATTCGCGCGGCGATTGCGCGACATCAAATTTGTTGATGGAGAGCCAATGCAGCCCGTGTTGGATAAGATGCGAGACATCTTCACGAAGCTCAAGAGTGGTGGCGTTGTCTACCCTGAGCGTGTTCAGTGCATTGAGATAGTGATCCGACTTCCAGAGTCGTGGTCTCCCCTAGCCATCAACCTCAACTCCCAGCAACCCCAATGGAGTGTGGATTACATTCGTGCGCGAATCCTTGAAGAGGATTTGAGGCGCCGAAGTGTGGAGCACTTAGGGAATGGTGCTGGTTATGGAGTTGGAGGTGGGCAGAGCGGCTTCAAAAACAAGTGGACGGGCAAAAAGAATTAGAACTCCCGAGAGGAGAGTGGCGGAGGCCAAGGGGAGGTGTGCTTCTATTGCAAGAAGCGCGGCCATCGTTGGAGAAAATGCTACCAACGGCCCCAAGATTGGACCCCGCCTTCCTCAAGCAACCAGCATGGTGGCAAGAGGAGTGGGGGAGTCATGGGAGCTAGTGGAGAGGAGAAAGATGACGAGAAGGGTGGCAAATCTGAAGAGCAGAAGGCCGGATTCTTCTTCTTTGTGAAAAAAGGAATGACCCCTGGTTGCAAAGGTTCTCCTTCATCCCCTCACCCATTGGGTGATTGACTCTAGGAGCTCCTGGCATATGACTCCTCGTGCGGATCTTCTTGATGAGATCCAGCCCGCATCGATCTCTACAGACACATCCGCGACTGGCGCCAAGGCCAAAGTCATGGGCATGGGATGCGCCAAGTTCATGGGAGCAGATGGTGAGCTTGTGGGATTGAAGAACGTGCTATTGGTGCCGGACTTGTGCGCAAACCTGATCTCGACTAGCCGATTGGGAGACGCAGGTGTGAATACCGAGACGATTGGCTTGGAGCGCTATCGTACATACAACGATACGCGCCTTATTTTGGACCTGCGGCACAAGGGAGATGTCCACAAGCGTATGTGGCAGATCCCGGTTCTCCCTTGGCACAAATCGGGTAACACGGCTGCCGTAGCTTCAATGAAGGAGCAATATTGTGTGCAAAGTTAGAAGCTGATTGGCGCAAGCGCAGCCGTGAAGGCGCCAGCTACCTCGGGTCAAGCGGATTGGGAAACTTGGCACCGGCGACTTGCACATGTGGCTCTCTCCACTTTGGAGTTGATGCACAAGGAGAAGTGCGTACACGGCCTACAAGTGCATGGTGATGGCGCTGCCTTAGGCGGCTACGAGGTATGCATGCAGAACAAGTTCGTGCGATTCCCATTCCCGCGTGCGGAGGGATCAGCAAAGGCACCATTGGAGGTGGTGCACATGGACCTTGTAGGTCCTATGAGGACAGAGGGGACTGGGGGAGCATTGTACTTCCTCACCATGGTGGACGAATGGAGTCGATTCACATGGGCTCGTCCCTTGTCCAAAAAGAGTGATGCCGCTGTAGCAATCAAAGAGGATTGGCTGCCGATGGTTGAGCGGCAGTCCATGAGACTGGTGAAGGTGCTGAGGAGTCACCGTGGTGGTAAGTTCCTTGGAACTGATTTCACCAAGTTTCTCAAAAGGAACGGCATCCGACACCAGCTGACCTGCCCTGGAACACCGCAGCAAAACGGCATTGCCAAGCATGCCAACCAGACCATTGGTGAGGCGGCCAAGTCCTTGTTGGGGGCTGCTGAAATGGCCTACAAGTTCTGGCCTGATGCTGTCCGCCATGTCATTACGGTCAAGAACAGAGTCTTGACGCATGTTGGCGAGAAGCACTGGGTGTCGTATGAGCGTTAGCTTGGCAAGAAGCCAACCATTTACATGTTGCGTGTGTGGGGCTGCATGGGTCTTGTGATGGTGCCTATGGACCAGAGGCACAAGCTAGAAGTTGCTGCTGTGTGGGCTGTCCGTCTTGGGATGGCGCCTGGCTCGAAGGGGTGGCTGATGTGGGACCCCAGGAGCAAGAAGACGCTGGTCAGTCGTGACGTCAAATTTGTGGAGGACGTCATGTACAAGGACTGGCAGCAGCAGCAGCAAGTGCAGATAGGCCTGCGTCTGCAAGAAGTTGAGCGGTCCATAGTGGAGGAGGTTCAACTGCACCTCGATGATCTCCCTGGGTCAGAGCTGACCAGTGACCACAATGGCGGTGGTGATCAGCAAGTTGCTGGTCCTGCTGCAGAGGAGGGGCTGGAGGATGAGTCAGTGCGTATAGACTCACCATCTCAGCTCGAGCCTGCTGTACAAGCCAAGGTTTCGAAAGGGAGTGTGCTGAAAAGAGCTTCACCACTTGGGCAGCAGACTGCCACTTGTGAGAAGAGAGTGGCAGCACCACCTTCAAGGCTGAAGTGCAGCCGTTTGGGAGGACCCAAACAGGGTGCCATGGTGGTTCAGGGTGATGAGGGAGATGATGAAGAAATTGCCTCTTGCTTCTTCGCACCCTTGCCTGGAGAACCGGCCACATTGGAGGAGGCACTCAATGGACCCTAGAAGGAAGAGTGGAAGGCTGCTATGGATGCAGAGTTCAACAGTCTCATTGAGAATGGGACTTGGGAGCTTGTTGAGCTACCCGAAGGGCGACGGCCCATCAGCAGCAAGTGGGTCTTCAAAGTTAAGACGGATGCTGATGGAGCACTGGAGCGGTTCAAGAGCCGCTTAGTTGCCAAAGGGTTTCAGCAGAAAGAAAAGATCGACTTTGGTGTGATCTTTGCTCCTGTGGCTAAGCCAGTGACATTGAGGACTTTGTTGGCTGGCGCAGCTGTGAAGGGATGGCATGTGAAGCAGATGGATATCACCACTGCATTCCTCAATGGAATACTGTTGGAGGTTATCTACATGAAGCAGCCTGACGGCTATGATGATGGTACTGGCCGGGTGTGCAGGCTTGAGAAGGCTATCTTTGGCCTTAAGCAAGCACCTAGGTGCTGGTACGAACAGCTCGAGGAAGTGCTGCTGGCTGGAGGCTTCAAAACATCCCAAGCTGACCACAGCTTGTTTGTGCTCGGAGAGGGGGAGTAGCGGCTCTTGCTGCTGGTGTATGTCGATGACACACTGCTGTTCTCACCTTCCATGGAGCAGATTGAAAGAGCTCAGAAGCTACTGATGGACAGTTTCAAGTGCAAGATGCTTGGGGATGTCCATTACTACTTGGAGCTGCAGATTGAGCGAGATGTCGAGAGGAAGTGGCTGAAAATGCATCAGTCACACTACATCTCTAGCGTGATGGAGCACTATGGTGTGACTGAGGGTCGCACTGTGATGACGCCATTCCTGCAGGCTACAAGCTACACAAGGCAGCTGAGGATGATGATGTGCTCGAGGATGAGCTGCAGAATGAGTACCAGTCACTCATTGGGAGTGTGATGTATGCAGCTGTGCATACGCGACCCGATGCTTCATTTGGAGTGGGGCAGCTGGCCAGAGTTGTGCAGCAGCCCACTGAGGAGCATTTGGAGGTGGCAAAGCGCATGGTGCGCTACCTCGGATCTATTGCATCTGCTGGTGTTCAGTTTCAACTGGAGGGCAGCTGAAGCAACCTGGAGCAGATGGGATCATGCCCGAAACCTTGAAGCTGTCGTGCTTCATAGATGCTACATGGGCCTCAGAAGATGAGGATCAGTCATTTGTGGGTGGCTATGTTTGCATGGTCGGAGGAGGACCAGTGAGTTGGAGGTCCAAGAAGCAGAGTGAGATAGCTCAGTCTTCGGCAGAGGCATAGTACATGTCAATGTACCACGCCATTTAAGGAGATTGTGCTCCTGAGGAAGCTGCTAGAGGATATGGGAGCTGAACAGGAGGGACCTACACCACTTTTTTCTGACAGCGAGAGTGCTATTGCTATGGCCACCAATCCTATCCTGAATGGGCTGAACAAGCACATGAAGGTTAAGTGGCACTGGGTGAGGCAGATGGTGAAGGAGGGGGCTGTTAAGCTTTATTGGGTGAAGGGCTGCAAGCAGGCAGCTGATTTTCTTACCAAGAGACTTCCCGAGAGCGCACATAAGAAGTGTCCTAAGATGTGTGGCATGGCGTTGCACTAGTGTGTCCAGCAATATTATTCGGGCATGTGTGTTTGTCTGTGTGATGATTTTGCATGCGTATGAATGTGTGTGCATGCAGTCCGTTAGTGTGAGGGGGAGTTTGTTGTATGCACGTCAGTCTGCGTGCATGTTATCCTAACGTCCTGCCGTGTGCTCGTGCAATTCATGCTTGCGTCATTTGTATGAGCATAAATCATTATGCATGGCTGTTGGATTTTATCACCTCTGTGTTTTTCTCCAAGTCTAAATGCTTGATCGCGCAGGAGAAATCCAGAGCTTTCCAACGATACCAAGATCGCCTTATTCCGACCAAGATCGCCCAAGTTACAAGATTTCCAAGATTTGAGAAATCTATCTTGATTTGGGATATTAACTAAATTGGGCGATTATTGGGACATGACTATATAGGGATCTTTGGTTGGGTGGTTAAGAAGGCAACTTTGACTTTTGGATTGGGGTGGCTAGAAGTTTCTAGCATGAGTTGCAAATGTTGCAACACCTAGGCAAAATCCAATTGGATTGGATTTTGCATGTGACACCACAAGGACTTCATCATGAGAATTGCATCTTTGATGCTAGGAAGGTTCCCACAATCCTTCCCAAGCATTTGGAGAGCCTTCCCTCACAAGTTTCTCTTGAAACCCCCCAACTCCTCATTCTATGCCTAATGTTTGTTCTTCCTCCATCCTTTCTAGTGAAAGTAACAGCTATACGTTTTCAGTTGGTTCTCACTCCCTAGACCATAAAATCAAGTGATTCAACTTGCTAATGGTAGCTAAGACTGGCGCGCACAATCATATTGAGCGGATTTGCGTTTAGTTGAGATTTGAGTTCGTCGTAAGTCTTCAAAGTGACCGGATCGTAAGCAACACTGTTGGCCACCCCAATGTCCTCATTCGTTCACATAGTAATGATGTCTTGGCTGGCATGGTGCATGTAGGGAAGATGACATGGCTTGATGCGCTAAGACTTGAATTACACTTTTCCGATGATTCATTGGTTTTGGGAATCAGCAACCTGGCAGCTCTCCGCCGGCTCGAACTAATAAGATTCCGAGTTTCAAATGATGCGTTGGCTCATCTGACGTGCCTTGGCTCCCTCAAATTCCTCGTTCTTTCACATGGTGGTAGCATCTCGTCGGCTAGCATGATGTAGTGGGGGAAATTGATGAGCCTTGAAGCGTTGGATATTTGCACATTCTGCGTGACGCATGACGATGGGGTAGCCCATCTTGTGCATCTATCAAAGTTAACATGGTTGGCTCTACCACATGTGACGGTTTAGGGCATGAGGCACCTAACATGTTTTATATCCCTCAAAATCATTCGGTTGTGGATTTTGTATCAAACATTCCAAGCTATAATTAAGCACTTGAAGACCCTTCCTTGCCTTAAAGCGGCTGAAGTAAATGACAGCAGGCAACTGAGATGCTTATGGAATACCTTCCAAATGTGCATGTTAATGTCTTCATCTACCTTGGGTGCTATCCATTTTAAGAGTGCTTCTTTTTTTCAATGCATGTTTTTCTTTTACCACCTAGCATGTATGTCTACACTGACAATGCATATCCTTACGTTTCTGCCTTTATGTGTAGTGACATACATACAATACAGGCATATGAAGAAGTTCAACATTTGAGGGTTGTCCTCACGATACTTCCTGTAGCAATTAACAGCCTTGTCATATCTAATTTTAAATCAAAATCGTTAGTGGATTACCTCAAAGGGCATTTCCCACACCTGTCCTTGACCTCTTGAGCATACGTGCAACACAACATGTGGCCACACGGTAAACGCTGCCTTCCTCGGCCTCTCCATGCACACACAGCACACCGCCTCCCCAGGTTCCCCGTCCTCCCCTCCACCGCCCTTGGCGCACAAAATATCCACTGCTCTCCTCATTTCTCTCCCCATTTTTATCAGAGGTGCACTAGAGATCCTCGATTGATCCTAGGGAAGGGTTACAGGCACGTTGGCCTGGGGGGTTAGTGGTGGCTAGTGGCTGGGATTCTGACGTAGTATCAGAGCGAAAGACTTGGGTTTGAATCTCAGTGTGCACCTAGGGGCATCCCAGTGCAGGGGGGTGTCAGAGGTGCACTGGAGATCAACGATTGATCCTAGGGAAGGGTTATACGCACGTTGGCCTGGGGGTTATAAGCAAACTCTCCCGCTACACAAACAAGCCCTTTTATACTAGTGGTTAGTGGCTGTGATTCTGACAAATTTCTCCTGTATACCCCCCCACACTTGTCTGTCCCTCCACCCCTCGTCCTCATCTATTCCTTCCTTCTACATAACAATTCCCTATGCATGTGTTGGCTCTGGGTGTGTTGAGATGAGTCCTGGATGGGTGGGCCCACTAGTATTGCTATCAGTACACTCTTGCTCCTGCTACAGCTCCTGATACAGTACTTGCGCTTGTGCCTGTCACAGTGCTGCTATGGTACCCAACCACCCCCTGCCTCTTGATTATCATCGCTGCCAGCACTCAGGCTGATGCTGGAAACCTCATTCGGTAGAAGGGCAAGGCCAAACCAAAGGCCTCGTGGCCACTAGAGCCGAGGAAGCAGCAGCAATAGTAGCATTGGTGGTAAGCAGAGTGGGGAAGGAGGAGAAGTCAGAAAAATCTTTGCTCAATGGCAGCTGTAGAGAGTCACTCTACAAAGGTAGTGAGCTAGACTACGGGGGGGTAGGCACGAACTACAAAGAGTGATCGTACCTTTGCTTGCGTTCCTTAGCACTTCCGCCTTCACGGGAGAAGTTGGCAAGAGTTTCACTAGCAAAGTTGGAATTGCAGAATGATGGAGTTCACAATGACAAGAATGACTACATCAGGCACCTAGCAACCCTGCAGCTAGCCTGGTCGACCGCCAGCATTGCATGGTCGACCGCCTGCCAGCGTTGCGTAGAGGAGCCTTGCCAGCACTGCAGAAGGGCGACCCACCAACGCAGCAGGTCGACGGCGTGCCAAGGCTACAGCAAAGCGGCTGTCCAGCGTTGCCCCGTAGAAGACAGCAGTGCGCATGCTCGCAGGTGCGCGCAGATGATTGGCCCGACTTGCACCGTTGTGCATCCGTCGGCTGTGATCTGCGGCTGACGAGCCACATCGACTTTTGGATACCAGCCCGAAGTCGCCTTCGCCATCGCGACCTCGAGGATGTTCGCGTGCTCCGCAGAACTCGTCAAGCATGTTACCTGGTCAACCTGGTCGACCACCCAGTGCTCTGGTCGACCACCAAGAGCCTCCGATCAACCACCAGGTGCCTCTGGTCGACCACCAGGTGCCTCTGGTCGGCCACCAGATGCCTCTGGTCGACCACAGCTCCTGTCGAGCTACCCCTTGGTCAACAGACCCCTTCCGTGGCCCAGAACCGTCAGCGGTTGTCGTCGAGCTCCCCTTGTTGACCGCTGCTCACTTGTCAGGTCGACGAACTGCTCCGTCGACCTCCCGGTCGAACTGCTCCTCCTGGTCGATGGCCCACCCGTCGCCCAGCCCAGTCACTTGCAGCTGTCAAGCTCCCTGGTCCAGCCCCGTGATAGACCTGTGCAGATCAACAGCTACCTCGTCGACCTGCCCCGTAGAAGAAGGTCGTCGAACACTCCTGGTCGACAGCAACACCACAGCGGTCCCCTGCAGCTCAACGAAGCCCGTCGAGCAGCTCTCCTACTATGAACGGTTGGCTGTTTCTCCCGTACATCCGACCAAGTCGTCGGCGCTGCCCAAGCAAGGGCGGGGCCAACACTCCAGTTTAGTTAACACTCCCCTCGTCCTCAACGTGCACCCCACACACAGCCCTCCATCACTGCATCAGCCATGCAGAAGGGCATGGCACCTACTGCTGTACCTTGTCGTTGCCATCGCCGACGTCGGCCAGACGAACTTGGCTGCTGGCGAAAAAGCACCAGTTGAAATCCGGAAAATGCAGCGCCTTCGTCAGGAAGTCTGTCGGCTGCTCAGTAGTCGGGATGTACTTCGGCACGAACTTCCCGCGCCTCACCATGTGCTGCAGCCAGGCGTAGCGTCGCTCTATGTGCTTGAGGTTGCCCGTCAGCCCCAAGCCCTCTGCAACCGTGATTGCCGAGTTGTTGTCGACACCGAGGACAGTCGGCTTCCCAGCGTCAAGCAGCTTGAATTCCGCAAGAAGGAAACAAAGTTGGCGTCCCTCCTTGCCTGCATTCGTGGCCGCCACGTACTCTGACTCAGTTGACAACAATGTCGTGCACTTGATGCGCGAGCTTGACTAGGAGACGGCGGCCCCTCCGTAGACAAACACGTAGCCTCCCGTGCTTGTCGGGTTCTGCTTGTCGCCCGCGTCGTCGGCATCCACGTAGCCAATCAGCTCCAGCAACTCTGGTCCTCTGCTGAACTCCAAGGCGGTGTCGCGGGTGTCCGCGAGGTAGGCGAGGTAGCGGTCGACCTCGCGCCAATGCTGGTCGCTCCTCATCGTGAGGCCGCTCCCCAGCTTGCTGCAGGCAAACGCGATGTCCGGCCTCGTCGTCGTCACCGCGAACTGCAGCGAGCCAACCTTCTGCCGGTACTCCTCCTCCTCGCGCTCCCGCGCCTCCTCGTCGTCGAACGTCAGCTCAGCGCAGGCATTGACCAAGACCGACGTCTTCGGGACTCGACTGCCCTGCTCCTCGCCGATGAAACGCCTTCGCAGCTTGTCGGCATAGCCCTACTGGTGCAGCCACAGCTTCCTCGCTGGCCTAACGCGCACGAGCTCCAGCCCAAGATACTTCTCCACCAGCGAGATCTCGCGCAGCTCCTTCAGCATCGCGGTGCTGTTGCTGGCGGCAAGCAGGTCGTCGACGTAGAACAACACCCAGCAGGTCACTCTGTCGTTGCCGGCCTTGAAGTAGAGCGCCTCGTTGACTTGGCTCTTCATCCAGCCAGCGCCCAGCAACACACTGTCGAGAGCCCTGTACCACAGCAGCGGCGACTGCTTCAGCCCGTAGAGGCTCTTCAGCAGCTTACACGCCCGGCCAGTCCCATTGTCGAAGTAGTCCGGCTGGTACATGTAGAGCACCCTGTCAAGCTTGCTTTGCAGCAAAGTGTTCTTCATGCCGAGCTGCATCACGTTGAGGTCGAGGACGGCAACGATGCTGCGGAAAATCCTCAGCATGACGTAGCTGCTCACCGGCGAGTACGTCTCCTCGTAGTCGGCACCGTGCATCTGTGTGAAGCCCTTTACGACCAGCCTTGCCTTCTCACGCTCGACGGTGTCGTCGATGCGTACTTGGTCGTCAGCACCCACCGGTTCTTCATGATGTTCACCCCGCGTGGGTTTCTGACCAACTCCCAAGTGCCCATGCTGATGAGGCTAGGATCTCTTCTTCCATGGCGGCCTTCACTGTCTCGCACTTCCAGCTCGCCAGCGCCTCCTTCACCGTCATCGTGGCGATGTCCCAGCGGTGTTCGGGGTTGGCATGCATGCCGAGGTCGAGCTCCGGCAGTTCTTCATCCTCCTTGGCGTCATCGTACAACAGGTCATTGTCGGCCTCGTTGAACACCGTGGTGAAGGCAGCTGGCGATAGGCAGGCTTGGAAGAAGGGCCGCTCTCACGGCCGTCGAGCTCGACCTGTACGTCGCAGCTCATGCTTCGTGATGAGCACCTCCACCACGTCGCTGTCGATAGACTCCTCACCCATCGTCTGCTCCCCTTCCTCGTCGATGTCCTCGTCATCGACGAGCTGCTTCGACCCTTCGACCGGCTGCTCGTTTGCTGCTGACTTCGACAGCTTCCCTGTTGACCGCCCTGGCTGCTGCTCCCCTGTCGAGTGTACCCCTGATGTTGCCTGTTGTTCGACCGGCTCCCCTGTCTGGTGCTCCCCTGTCGTCGACGGCCTCCCATCTTGGTCGACGAGCTTGGCGCCTTGTCGACAGCCGGTGATGCCACTAGCCGACGCCTCAAGGCTCCCCTCATCACTAGTGGGCGACACAAGCGTCGACGCAGGCCGATCTGCGACGAGGGAGGGAGGAGCAAGAACAGGGGGAGGTGGAAGAACCGCCACAACGTCCTCATCAGCAGGCTCGTCGACTTTGGCGAGCAGTGGAACCGTCACCGTCGAGGTGTCCGTCGACGGGTGTGCCTGCGTCCGCTCGACCCCGGCCCATACTTTGCCTTCGACACCTCCAGCGACAGCGTCTCGTAGAAGATCACCTCGACCGACGTGACCACCTTGTTGTCGGTCAGGTCCAGCACCTCCCAGCCCTTGCTCTCCGCCGACACACCCAGGTGAAGCCCCCAGCGAGCTTTCGGCGCCAGCTTCCCACCGCACTGCTGCTCGGGAATCATGAACTGGACCATGCATCCCCACACCCACGCCAGCGTGAGGTCGGGCTGCTTCCCGGTCAGCAGCTGGTACGGAGTCGTCCCCGGCGGCATCGTCGACCGCTCCCAGACAGCCTGTCGAAGAGCGAGGTGCCCTGTCGGTGCTGCATGCCCATGTGCAGCAGCATCATCTGTACGGACTCGACGATCGTGCGCATCTCCCGCTCAGCCATGACGTTCTGCTGCGGAGTGTAGGGGCACATCAAGTCGTGGACGATACCCTTCCCAGTGACAAAATCGGTGAACGCCTTCCCAAGGAACTCCCCTCCTCGGTCTGAGTGGAGCATCAGCACCGTCTTCTTCGTCTGCCGCTCTACTAGCACCAGCCACTATTGGAACTCCCGCAGCACATCGCACTAGTTAGCGACTGGCATTGCCCATACGAACCGAGTGTGGCGATCCTTCAGCAGCATAAAGTACATGCTGCCATCCTGGCAGCCACCCGAAATGGCCCGCACAAGTCAATGTGCACGACAACCAGTGCCTCCTCAGCGTCGGAACCCTTGTCGGGGAAGGTGTGTCGCGCCAGCTTTCCTTTGACGCACGAGATACACGGCGGGTCTGCTCTAGTCAACGGCGTGATGTTGAGCCTAACAGCAACATGATGCAGCGCTAAGCTCTTGATCGTATCGACGCCAACGTGCGCGAGCCTCGCATGCAACTGGTGAGGGGTCGACTTCGTCGCCGAGACGATTGTCCGCAGAGCCATCACCTCGGTCGACGGCGACCGCGTCAAGTAGGGGCGGAGGTCGGTGCAGAGGACTCGTCCAGTGTAGCGTGCTCGACTCAGCACCTCCTCGGTCGAGGCGATGAGCTGCATCTCGTCGCCGTCGCCCTGCAGCTGCACTCCGCTCTCCTTTAGCTGGCCAGCACATAGCAGGTTCACCTATATGACCGGAACGTAGAGCACGTCAGGGATGAGGACCCGCTTCCCGGCCTCCCCTTGCAGAGCGACGGTTCCTCAACCCTCGACAGGTTGCAGCGCCCTGTTGAATCCACGCACGTGCTTCACATCGTCGCTCGGTGCCATGTCGACGAAGACCGCCTTCGTCCACATCAGGTGGAGGGAGCACCCGTTGTCAAGCAGCACCACCATCGGGTTGGCCTGCATAGCTGTCGCCACCGCCTGGAAGTCCTCGTCAGCCTCCGGTGCCAGTGAGACTATCGGCTCCACCACGCCGACCATCGAGCACGACGCCTCCCCGTCGCCTTGGCCCTTGCCGCTGTAGGTGTCGACGTCCTTCGTCGACGACGTCTTCTTCGACGTCTGCTTCTCCTTGCGCGGCTTCTCGTCTCGACGGGGGCGAAGGCTGGTCGACTGGCCACGGCCTCCCTTGGTGTCGTCCTCGTCCCTGTCGCTGCGGTCGGGGAACTCGTAGGAAAGATGGTCGGGGTCGCCGCAGATCCAGCACTCCTGTTGTCGACCACCACCTCCACGGCCCTTGCCCCGCGCCGACCTCTTCTCGTCGACGTCCTTTGTCGACCACCCACCTCCGCTACCCCCTCCGCCCTGCTTCCCGCGCTACCCTTGCTGCTGATTCGGCTTCGTCGGTGCAGCGTAATTTGCCTACGGAAGGAGCTCCGTGGGCTGTTCTGCCTCCTGCATTGCCTCGTCTTGAAGGATGTAGCTGGTGATGGAGTCCTCGTCGAGGGACTCACGCAGGCCGAACACCATCATCATCCTCTTCATGAGGTTGTAGCCACGCGGCAGGCCCTTGAGGATGTGTCTGATGTAGGACGCCGTCGAGCATTAGGCTCCCATCTGCATCTCAGCCAGGATCCGTCGAGCACGGTTGCAGTAGTCCGTCGCCGAATCCTGCTCGCCCATCCGAATGTGTGTCATCTTCTCCTCCAGTTGGCCAGTGTACAGGTCGTCCTTCACCTAGTACGTCGACAGGATGAAGTGCCATGCATGATGACTAGCATCTAGTCGCTCTCGACAGCTCCTGAGCGCTAGCTGCACCACAGGCGAGCAACACCTTGAGATGGCCATCAAGGTGAGCACGTGAGCAGCACGAAACTCCCTGCGCGGCTCGACATCCTCCTTGGGAGGAATGGGTACGGTGCCGTCGACGAAACCCTTCAGCTTGGTGCCCTCCAACTGAGGTTCTATCGACTCCCTCCAGGTGATGAGGTCCCGTCGACCTTACAGGGGTGCGACGGTGATCTAGTCCGGCGAGAACTTGAAGTAGCCATACGCCGATGCAATCCCGCCCCCCGTCGCATGCGTCGTCGCCGAGATCCCTCCACCGCTTCGTAGAAGAGAGCGACGTCAAACATCGACGTCGACACGCGAGCTGCCTGCAGCCGGCGTCGACGCTGCACTCGGGCCTGAATCCTGTTAACGCCACCGCCGACCTTGATCACCCCTCTCTGCTTCGTGCCTTCGCTGCTGCTGACTCGTGCACCACCGTCGACCTCGTCGTCGACGCCACCTTCGTTGCGCACCGGTCGAGGAGATGCAGGACGGGAAGGGTGTTCCGTCACCCACTGCGACCGGATGCCCAACTCGATGATCAGTAAGGGGATCGTCCCATACTCGCCATCTACGTAGCATTTCCTCGCATCAGCAAAGCGTGCCTCCAAGGTGTCCGCTACACCCGCATCAGCTACGGGGTCGACGACGGTGAGTATTGCTGTTGTCGGCCTACGAACGACTTCGTAGGTGCAAAAGTCAGCTCCTAACTGAAGGTAATTTGTGGGGTTGTCTATGCTCACTGCACCATGCGAAGAGTCACCCTACAAAGGTAGTGAGCTAGGCTACGGGGGGGGGGGTAGGCACGAACTACTAGGAGTGATCGTAGCTTTGCTTGCGTTCCTTAGTACTTGTGCATTAACGGGAGAAGTTGGCAAGAGTTTCACTAGCAAAGTTGGAATTGCAGAATGATAGAGTTCACAATGACAAAAATGACTAGATCAGGCACCTAGCAACCCTGCAGCTAGCCTAGTCGACCGCCAGCATTGCATGGTCGACCGCACTGCCAGCGTTGCATAGAGGAGCCGCGCCAGCACTGCAGAAGGGCGACCTGCCAACGGAGCAGGTCAACGGCGTACCAACGCTACAGCAAAGTGGCTGTCCAGCATTGCCCCGTAGAAGACAGCAGTGCGCATGCTTGCAGGTGCGCGCAGACGATTGGCCCGATTTGCCCTGTTGGGCATCCGTCGGCTGTTGTCTGCGCATGACGAGCCACATCGACTTCGAGATACCAGCCCAAAGTCGCCTTTGTCATCGCTATTTCGACGGTGTTCACGTGCCTCCGCAGAACTCGTCGAGCAGGTTACCCAGTCAGCCTAGTCGACCACCCAGTGCTCTGGTCGACCACCAGGAGCCTCCGGCCGACCACCAGGTGCCGCTGGTCGACCACCAGGTGCCTCTGGTCGACCACAGCTCCTGTCGAGCTACCCCGTGGTCGACGGACCCCTTCCGTCGACCAGAACCGTCAGCAGTTGTCGCCAAGCTCCCCTCGTCAAGCGCTGCTCACTTGTCAGCTCGACGGACTGCTCCGTCGACCTCCCGGCCGAACTGTTCCTCCTGGTCGACGGCCCACCCATCGCCCAGCCTAGTCAGCTGCAGCTGTCGAGCTCGCTGGTCGACCGCTCCAGCCCCTTGAGAGACCTGTACAGATCGAGAGCCACCTCGTCGACCTGTCCTGCAGAAGAAGGCCGTCGAACACTCTTGGTTGACGGCAACACCACAGCGGTCCCCTGCAGCTCGATGAAGCCCGTCGAGCAGCTCTCCCACTGTGAACGGTCGGCTGCTTCTCCCGTACATCTGACCAAGTCGCTGGCGTTTCCCAAGCAAGGGCGGGACCAACACTCCACTCCAGTTAACTGCAGCTTCTTCCAATGCTCGTTCGTCCCTACCCCTCCCTGAAACGACTCTGCTATTGCTGCTACTGCTGTTGGTAGTGCTGGTGCTGGCGGTGGTTCACTTTCTGCTGCAGGTCTCCCTCCCCTTCATCTGCTTCTCCATCATCGTTAGGAGAAACCTCAGTTGATAGATTAACCTTTCTCATATCACCACTCGCCCCTCCTCTACTTCCAACAACCTTTCCTCTCCTCTTACGGACCGAGTCGCCCCTTCTCTGCTTCTATTCATCCATCAACCCCCTCTCTCTCATCCGCTGTCACCACTTTGTCCCCCCCCCCCTCCCCCCTACCCCCACCCCCCCCCAATCCAATAGCCCCATTTACAGCCTCTCTGCCTGCCTCCCTCCCTGCCACCCTTTTTTTTTCTCTCCATCAAGGTCCGCTCAGCAACACTCAGCTGCTCAGGGGACGGTTTCATTGCTTTTGCTGTCCATTACCTTGCTAAATTGCATCTGCTGCCGGTGCTACAGCTCCTGATGTTGCTGCTGGTGCAGCTGCTTCCAATGTTTAATGCTGCTTCTACTGCTCCTACCGTACCACCTATGGTTATGCTACTGGGACGTCTTCTGACAGTGCACAGGAAGTAACGGGCAGAAGGGTAGATTGGAAAAACCCAGAAAAAGGGGCATGGATGACTAGCATAAAAAACCGTATGATCAGAAACCGACAGATTGGACGGATGAGAAAGGTCAAAAGGATCAGAGGAAGTTTGGGGGCCTATGTAAACATATACATCTTTGTAAGGTGTACTGTGCTAGCAGCGTTTTCTTGTAAGGTGTATGACTGGTACACCCTGAACCGTGACGTCAGTAACACATCTGTCGTTTACTCAGGTTCGAAACCTATGGCTCGCGACTCGGGTCCCATCCATCCCTGTCGCATGCGAACAAAGTTTTTGAGGAAATGACGGACCGCCGTGTTTGCGCGTTTTCGATTCCTTTCGGCAGTGGCTTTGACAGCGACTCCCACCGCGCTCGCGCCCAATTCTCGCGGTCCGTTTATATTGCTGTTTTCCGTTTTTCATGACCAGACGTAGAAGGGCAAATATTGAGTTTACGTGGGTTCAGTATAGAGGCCAGTGGAAAAAACTAAAACCCACTCAGATGACAAGCCATTTGGTAGGCATCAACCCTAAACACCTTGCCTCATGGTGTTTAGGGTTGATGCTCTCTTCGTGGCATACCATCCATGAGGGTTATAATTTTTTGTCCCGAGCTGAGCGTTTGCCATGGACTCGACGATACATTTTCAATACACCGTAACCTAAAAACAACTTGTATTTGTGGACTTAAAAGGGGAAACTGAGAAAGAATATGCCCCAAGGTATTGGACGCGAGCGCAGAGCAATGCGCTGTCAAAACCACTGCCCATTGGAATTGGAAATTTGAAAACACGGCGCTCTGTCATTTCCTCAAAGTTTTTGCTCAAGAAGACTACACGCGTACCGTCGTGGACCACACGTTGGCACATTGACGAACGAACCGTGGGGGCGGGCGGACTAAACTGCGGGCAGGCAACTACTGTCCCCACCCACCCCAGATGGAAACTGGCGAGTGGTCGAGAGATTGTCACCTGGTACACGCGAGTGCACCGCTCTCGTAAACGTTCGTTCGTACAGTACCACAACTGTGGTGCTCGTTGCTGCTTTTAGTGTAATAACCGAAGCAGTCGCGGGACAGGCCGACTCGGAATATCAAGTGTTAATCCGGGATTCTCTCGGAATGGAACGTCCGATCCCTCCCTCGTTCAGAGTGCCCCTTGCCGCCAAAACAGCAGACTCTGTGGAGGAAATGTTTTTCTATGGCAACCTATCGGGAAAAGTAGTATGTTTAGGGAACAATATCTCCGAGAAACGTAGCCGATGAATTCCAGCCGAATCTCTCGCCGCAAATTGCGGGTTCAACCAGGAGCCATATGTCTTCTTCATGTCGCGATTTCCCGACGGGTTACGTTTCTCCTCTATCTCGTAGCCTTCGTTCGTGTCGCTGATGGTCTCGTCGACTGCCGTAACCTAAACAATCCAAGTAAGAGGCTCCGCTTCTCCCGTTCTCAGGTATCACCGCCGTTGACGGTTTCGTCGATATACGAAGCAGTCGAGTCTTAAGCATACTTGCAATGACGGTTCTCCACTATATTACCCTAAATATCTCCAACTCACTTCCATTATACCTTCTTTGGCCGGAACAGGTGAATCGTCAAACTTCCTCTCAAACCCAAGCTTCGATACAAGCTGTCTCGATACAGGATGGCGTCACAAGAAGCTGAACGCGTCGTGCGATCCATGGCCGTACTTATTCCCGTGGCGCGCGTTGGAACCTGGGGAGACACTCTCAACCGACGAGTTCTTAGCCACCGCCGCATTTGGCGGCGCAAACCGCGGAGCATTGCTCACTCCAGCGGGTGCGACACTGGTGGAAGCCGTGGCCGCGACAGCAGAAGTAACGGCATCGCCTGCTGACGTGACAATAGCGGATGGGGTCACGGGAGTCACGGACACTCTTCTGGCAGCTGACGGGTCCCGTTTTCTACAGCTGACTTCCGCTTTTTCCGCGTCGTCTAGTGGCGACGGTGCTTCTGGTAGTAGCAATGATAGTACTAACAATAGCAGTAGCGCGTTTGGCAGCCCAGGCGTGACGCAAGCGCTGTGCAAACTCAAACCCGCCGCATCGTTGACCAGCAACGAGTCACAGCAGGCGCAGCAGCAGCAGCAGCAGTCCCCGCGCCAGCTGTCGCTCTCGTTCTTTGCGCGGGCCAGCCTGTGCGCGGAGGGGGAAGGGGGCGCGGAAGGGGAGGCAGAGCGGCTGTTGAGGGTGCTGCTGCTGGCAGTTCCGCTGAACGCCTCCGCCGCCGCCACAGCAGGGGGAGATGCAGCTGCTGGGGGAGGGGCGGGGGAAGGAGGAGCGGGGGAGCAGGTGTGGGCAGAGTGGCGGGTGGGTGTGCCGTGTGGGGGAAGCAGCGCGAGTTTGTCCAGCGCCTTGCCTTGGTTCCACGTGGGACCCCTCCTCTTCCCCCTCCCTGACCCCCCAGATTCCTCCTCCTCTTCTTCCTCCGCCTCCTCTCCTTCCTCGCTGGTAGTGCCCCCAGGGGGAGTGACGCTGCACTTGGTGATTCGAGGTGTGCAAGACAGTAACAGCAGCAGTAACAGCACGAGCGGCACTGCCACCGTTACCACCACCAGTGGTATTGCCACCGCCACAAGCAGCGTAGCTGCCAGCGGCAGTGAGAGCAGTAGCATCGGCGCCACCAGCGCCACTGTTGCTGCGAGTATGGGAGGAGGAGGAGCAGGAGAGGGAGCGAGAGTGAAGGCGGCGGCGGTAAAGCGAGTGGACGTGGCGTCGGAAGCGGGAGGAGGAGCAGGAGCGGGGAGCACGGCTATCGACCTTGCGTCTGTCATGCCTACCCGCAGTGAGTCAGAGAGGCAGAAATGGTTGGCAGGGTCACAGGTGTGTCCCAGGTATAGCTGGCTGAAAGCATGCGCTGCACACATGCTCAACTCCCACTCAAGTGCATCATCGATTTCTCATTGCACGTCTACTCACAATCCCACTTCCCGTTCACCTCCTCCCTCCCTTCCCCCCACTCCCCATCCCTGTCACTGCCCTGCAGCCAACCCCTCCCCTCTCAAGTCCTCCTCCCAATGGCTCTCCAACACCCAAGACTCACTCATTCCCCCTCCCTTCCTTCCCCATCCCCTCCCCTCCCCCCTGCCGCCCTTCCCCCCCACTCCCCATCCCTGTCACTTCCCTGCAGCCGATCCTTCCCCACTCAAGTCCTTCTCCCAATGGCCGCTCTCCAGAGCCCATCCGCTCCTCACAGCCGGCTCAGCTCGCCACAATTCATCCTCCCTCGCCCTCACCACGCTCTCTGACCTCAACGCTGCTGCTCTCGCGCTGCACCCTGCCCCCTTTGCCCTGCTCGCCCCCGCCACGCCCGCCTCCCCCTGCCGCCCCTTCTCCTTCTCCACCTCCTTCGCCTTCCGCATCTCCTCCCCCAATGCCGCTGGGCTGGGCGGCGAGGGCTTGGCGTTTGTGATGCTACCGACGCCCATGCTCGGCCTGCCAGGGCCCTCTTTGGGCTACGGCCGTGTGCTGCTGCCCCCGGAGAGCACGACTGGCGCTGATAATTCTTCCAGTGACGTGCCATCTCAGGTACGTGTCATCTCAGGTACATGTCATCTCAGGTACATGTCATCTCAGGTACGTGTTACCTCAGGAACAGCTCCTTCCTCCCAATGTGATGGGGATAGGCCAGCAGGGCTTAGCTTTTGTAATGATACCATTGCCCTCGCTCGGCCTACCAAGAGGAGGAGGTATGCTCATTGATATTTGACTTTTGAGAATTCTCAAAAGTAGCTTTCACCCAGCGTGGCTTAGCTATTGTAATGATACCATTGCCCTCGCTCGGCGTTCCAAGAGGAGGTATGCTCATTGATATCATCTTTTCCTTCTCGTTCGCCTTCCATCGGCCTCCCGTGGTGTTTTTGTCTTCCGTCTCTCGCCTTTCGTCTTCCCTGTAAATTGTCCGCTGGTCTTCCTCTGCATTTCTTGCTCCTTTTTGCTGCTGCTTTGCGCTTCTGCGGTTGTCTTAATCTGCTGCTGCCCTTTGCTGCCCCCCCCCCTCCCTCCCCCCATCCACAGCAGCAGTGGAGCCTGGCAGTGGAGTTTGACACATGTGTCTTAACAGACCGTGCCTACCCCTTCCCCACCATCCACAGCAGCAGCGGAGCCTGGCAGTGGAATTCGACACGTCCTCTTCTCCTCAGTTCTGGGACCGCCCCGACCACCACGTGGGGGTGAACCTGCGCGGCAGCATGCTCTCTCTCGCCTCTGTCCCCGTGCACCCCCTCGGCATTCCCTCCCTCAACGCCGGTCAAACCCTCCTCGCCACCATCCAGTACAACGCCTCCTCCTCCCACCTCACCGTCTACCTCTCCCCCGCCCCCTCCTCCTCTCGCTCTTCCTCCCCCACCTCCCCTCCTCTCCCGCGCTCTGCTGTCCTCTCCATGTTCCTGGACACCTGCGAGTGGCTGGGGGGGAGCGACCCGCAGGCAGCAGCGCCCCCCCCGCCGCTGTTTGTGGGATTCACAGCAGCCACGGGCAAGGGGGCGGAGCAGGCTCAGGCGCACGAGGTGCTGGGGTGGAGCTTTGAGGTCGGAGAAGGTGCGTTGTTTGAGTGGCCTTAAGAGGTGCTGGGGTGGACGTTCCAAGTGGAGGGGGGGTGAACTGTTGGAGTGACCTTACAACGTGCTGGGGAGGAAGTTTGAGTGGGGGAGGGTGAGTTCAGGTGCCTTCATCCCTGTTTTGAGCGTATTATAGGGGAAATTACCCTTGCATTACTTTATCACCTGTGAGTAGCTCGACACGTGTGAGGAGCTTGGGAAAAAGTACCCACAGGTATGCTTCTCTGCTTATCTTCTTATCTTATCAGCATCTGCAGCGTTGCATGCCCGCATGAGGTGCTGGGGTGGAAGGTTGAAGCATGGGAGGATGATGGACTGCATTTTGCATGGATCAAGGTTGCAGTGTTGTCTCCCCACTGCCTAATGTTGGCCTTCGGTGTGTGAGATTTCATGCCTGTAGTGTTGCATGCCCGCATGAGGTGCTGGAATGGAAGTTTGAAGTATGGGAGGATGAGTTAAGTTCAGTTGTCTCCCCACTGCCTGATGTAGGCCTGATGTAGGCCTGGTGTAAGCCTCATGTAGGCCTGGTGTAAGGCTCATGTAGGCCTGGTGTAGGCCTCAGGTGTGTGGGATTTCTGGCCTGCAGCACTGGTTGGCAGGCAAAGGGAGGGAGGGATCCGGCGCACACTTGAATGGGCTCCTTACTATGTGCGTACACAGTTACATGGTTACACAATTTCCTACATGGTTACACCCCATTGTGACAGTTCAAGATTGTATTGAGTAGTGAGCCAACAAGTCTCTATAATACAAGCATGCAAGAAAGAGAAGAGTGGAAGAGGAGCTAACCCTATTGGCCACTAAGTTGGCCAATGGGTGAGGTGCCTTGTGGAGTAAGAAACCTTACAATGTAGCTAGGTTGGGATTGGTTGGTCTAAGCACCAAAAGTTGGCAAGTGCCAACCATGGACCATGACCAAATCCAATCTTGACCAAGCACAAAGTGTGGTTGGAGTGTACATCCAACCCTCCAAGAACATAAGTGACTACACCTATTCTAGTCTATGTATGTTGTATATAATATACAATTACAACACAACCCTCCAACATGCGTAAGGCTACAAGATGTAATCAGGAGGCCGCCAAAACCGGAGGAGGGTTGAGGCCAAGTAGATGCAGAAGGAATGAGTGGGACGCCTGGGGAAGGGCTTTGGTGAAGATGTCGGCGAAGTTGGCCGTCGAGTCGATTTTGCCAAGGCGAAGGTGCCTGGCCTCAACGAGATCACGAATGAAGAAGTAGCGAAGCTCAATGTGTTTGGAGCACCCATGATACACAGCATCCTTGGTAAGGTGAACGATGCTGGCGTTGTCACATCAGATGGTGGGACAGCGTTGGGGGGCACCAAGCTCATCAAGGAGGAAGGTGAGCGGGCATGCCTCTTGCGCGGCCATGGTTGCAGCGTAGAGGTCTGCCTCGCAGGAGGAGAGGGCGACGGCAGAGAGGTGTGTGGACCGCCAGCTGATGAGACCGCTACCCAGAGAGAAGCCATAACCCTGAGAGGACGGCCAATTCGGCCAAGAGTCAGCCCAAGAAGAGTCGCTGTACCCGCTGAAGAGGGGCGGGGAAGGGCCGCCAAAGGTAAGTACTTAGTCCTTGGTGCCACATATGTAGCGAAGGACGCGCTTGGCCACCTGCCAGTGCTCTTCCGTATGCTTGCCAGCGCCAACGAAGCGAGTGAGGACGGTCAGGGCGAGTGGAAACCATGGCGTACATCTATGTTGCGAAAGACGCGTCCTGCGCCCTGGATGCATGCGTCCAGACGCATGACGTAGCACCAGGACCAGAAAGACGCACCAAAAGACGCAAGCCCGGGTAGGGCAAAAACCCCCCCTGGGCAGGCAAAAAAATTTGTTATAGGCCCTAGATGAGCACGGGGGCAGGTCGGGCTGTCCTGGCCCGCCTATTTCCCTTGCTTCGTCAGCTCTACTTATAAGCTAGTCGAGAAAACCCTAAAAGTTGATTACGCTGTCGACTATATTTCAGGCCAACAAATGCGGCCAGATCTGGTTGACCTGGGATGGGAGTTGATAGACTGGTTGGAAATTCTAGGTTCAGTGCGGTGAAATGCGGTTTTTGTTCTAATTCGTCAGATCTCATTCTTGGGGGGATTTGACCCCCGCGACAAATGTCGTGGGGGTCAAATTTGAGCTGCGCGACATTTTGTTCAAGCTCTAGCACAAGCTCAGCTCACCCCTAGCTTCTCATCATGCCATCTCTCACCTAGCTCGTTCCAAAACTTAGGTTTTAGTGTTAGTTAACCGTTTTAAAGTAATGGTTATCCCAAAGGGTGACGAAATAGTGCGTTTGTGCTAAGGGGGGTTCGAAATTTCGCGATTTCGACAATCGCGTCGAAATCGCGAATGTGAATTTTGTGATCAGGATTTTTTTTTTCGGGGCAGCCCGAAAAAAAATTCGATGTGCGTCCTTCGTGCGTCTTTCGCATCATAGGCGTACATGAGAGAACCGATGAGTTCAGGGTAAGGATGGGAGGGAGAGGAGGGTGGGGAGAGGTGGTCCTTATCCGAGAGGAGAGTGGGCTGGGGGTTACCGCGCGCCACTTCAAACCGGTCCAAGAGTTGCGGGCGGAGCGGTCGCGAGTGATGGTCATGCCGAGGTAGTGCTGCAGCTCTCCCAGGTCTTTGCACTTGAGACGGCTGCCCAGCTCCGCCTTGACACTCTCGAACTCGGCAAGGTTGGCAGTGAGGAGGATCATGTCGTCAACATAGACGAGGGAGGTGCGGAGGAAGAGGCTAGCGCCATAGCGGGAGGTGCGAAACCCAAGCTCGGCAAGGGTGGCTGCAAGCTTGGCATGCCACTCCCTGGGTGCCGGGCGGAGCCCGTACACGGGTCGATGTAGATTAGTTCACGTAGCACGCCTTGCAGGAAGGCGATGGAGACATCCACCGAGTGGATCTCCATTTTGAGGCGAGTGGCGAGGTCAAGTACGGTGCGAACGGTAGCAGGCTTGGCGGTCGGGGAGAAAGTGTCGAGGAAGTCAACAGCATACCGCTGTGTGAAACCCTTGGCACAATACCAGGCCTTGTAGACGGGCGGCTCTCTTGGTAGTTGTTTAACGCGAAACACCCACTTCCCCTTCACCACGTTCGAAGAGGGGGGGGGACGAGGCACATCAACGAAGGAGGAGTTGGCGACAAAGGCCTCCAGCTCCTTGATGATGGCAGCGAGCCCGAGTGGGGCCTCGGGGCAAGCCATGGCCTCCTCATACATGGTAGGCATGAAAATGGAGGGAGCAGAGGAAAAGGCGAAGACTGGTGTTCCAGAGAGGTCGAAGGTGATGGGTAGAAGGGAGGGGATACAGAGGTGGAGGTCAAGGAACTCCTAATGGGAGTCCTCAGAGAGGGAGGTGTGGAAGGCGCGGATGGCCGCTGGTGACGCTGCACGTGCTGCTGCTGGTGCCGGTGCAGATGCCGCTACTGGAGCCGCTGCTGGTGCCGGTGCAGATGCCGCTGCTGGCACCGCTACTTGTGTCGCTGTTGCCGCTGAACATGCCGCTGTTGGTGCCGCTGCGGGTGCCGCTGCTGGTGCCGCTGCGGGTGCCGCTGCTGGTGCTGCTGCGGATGCCGCTGCGGAGGCTGCTGGTGGAGCTGCTGCTGCTGAGGATGGAGAGGTGGCTGAGGGGGCTGTTGCATGAGGGGCTTGATGCAAGACAGCCTGGAACTATGATGCGAAAGACGCGTCCTGCGTCCTGGACGCATGCGTCCAGACGCATGCGTCCAGACGCATGCGTCCGGACGCAGGACGCTTCACCAGGACCAGAAAGACGCACCAAAAGACGCAGTCCCGGGCAGGCAAAAAAAAACCCCCGGGCAGGCAAAAAAAAACCCCCGGGCAGGCAAAAAAAATTGTTATAGGGCATGGGATGAGGGGGGGGGGGGGGAACGTTCCACACTTTCAAGGCAAACTTGGCCCCAACATCAAATTTTCCCCCAAATCTCAAGATTAAGGTGAGTCATGTAGTCACATATTGTCACACACATGTCCCAAGGTCACATACACAGTTTATCATATCACTGAAGAACATACATACTACTAAACTACCACCACAGCACTGCATGCAAGCAACCAGTCACTCATCCCTGTCCTCCTCGCTATCCTTCTTCTCATCCTGGTCCTTGTACTCATCGACCGTCATGTCGTCCTCGTCCACCTCCCTCTCCCCATCCTCCTCCAACCTGTACCCCTCGGGGAGGGGAGGGGTGGGAATGTTCCCCTCCACTACCCCCCCCCTCCTCACTTCCCCACCTGGCCCTGCAACAACTGCACCCTCGTGGTGGCCGAGCACAGCCTTCCAGTTGTGCGCCACGAACACCAGGTCGCGCACCTTCTCCGACACTCGCGTCGAAATCGCGAGATTGAAATTCGTAATCGGGGAAAAAAAAAAAATTCGGGGCAGCCCGAAAATTTTTCGGGCTGCGTCCTGCGTCTGGACGCGCGTCTTGCGTCCTAGCGTCCAGACGCTGCGTCCAGACGCAGGACGCAGCGTCCTCCGAGCGTCTTTAGCATCATAGGCCTGGAAGAAGTGGTGAAGGAGGGGGGAGAGAGGGGGGAGGGTAGAGGTAGAGAGGTGCACCAAGGATACCGTCACGTGACCTGGTGTGAGGATACCGGCTGAGTATGGTGGGGGGGGTGAGGGTTGGGAGGGAGGGGGGGGAGGGGCATCGGGGGAGGAGTGAGCAGGGGAGACAAGGGAAGACAGAGGGTCCGGGTCAAAGATGTCACCAGACGAGGGGGGGTAGGCATGATCATTAGGCCCGACCCGACCCGACCCGACCCGACTTGGGCGGGCCAGCCGGGTTCCGGGTCGGGTCGGGTCGGGTCGGAACTTCAAAAAATCCTGGCCCGACCCGGGTATCGGGTGCCGGGTCAGGCGTGACCCGCCCCCGGGTCGGGTCGGGTAGGGGCCGGGTCGGGTCGGGTCGGGCCAGGACCCCATATGCAGGGTAAGAGGTTCCTAAGTTGGAAAAAACGCTAGTTTCAAGTTGCGTATCGAGTTTATACGCATCTAGAATTCGTACGCTGCGGATTTTTCTAAAATTCGCCAAATTTGGCTCGGGCTGACTGGAAAAAAAATCAGATGAGTTCGCGATCTGGCGAACTCAAATTTGAGTCTCGAAATTCAGATCTGAGTTCGCGCGTTGCTAAAGCAACTTCAGATCTGAATTTCGAGATTGTTGGTGGGTCATTCCCTCTTATCCACCGCTCACAACCCACCTTCACCCCATCCAATTTGTTGCCAACTTCTACCAGACTCACTCAATGTCAGGCCGCTTTTCCCTTCAATAATCTTTGCGTTCGATTTCTTCCTCTTCACTTTGACGATGACCTACTACAGCAGCAGTTAGGTAAGGTATTACTACAGCAGCTCCGGTCTAGGGTTTAGACATTGACTTCGCGATCTGCTTTAGTGCAACTTGTCGAGGGAGGAAAAGTCGGGTTGGGCCAAATACTTGACCCGACTTAGGGCGCGGTACCCGAAACCGGGTCGGGTACGACTTCGGGTCTAAATCTGACCCGACCCGACCCGACCCGGTTTCGGGTGTCGGGTCGACCCGACCCGACCGGGTAAACCCGACCCGACCCGGCCGGGTCAGCGCTTCGAAATGCCTGACCCGACCCGGGTCAAAACCCGGGTCGGGTCGGGTCGACCCGACCCGCCGGGGCAGGATGATCATGCCTAAGGGGGGGGCACCGTGGGACTGGGAAGGCGAAGTGGGAGCGGGTGGGAGGATGGGGGGAGGAGGGAGTAGAGGGGGAGGGGTGGTGTCAGGCCACACAAGCGGACGGGTGAGAGGGGGGAGTGGGTCAGTGGACGGAGGAGAGGAGTAGTACGGGGTGGATTCGTCAAATACGACATCTCCACTGCGAATTAGTCGACCGGAGGGGGGGTGGAGGAAAAGGTAGTCGGGGGAGGAGGGGTTATGTCCAAGGAAGATGCAAGGAAGGGTACAAAGGGCAAGCTTTCCTACGGAACAGGATCGGTCAGACGGGTGAAAAAGGACATATGCATTTGAGCCCTAGACTCGAAGAGGGGAGACATCATGTTTGTCTTTTGTCCATAGCTCTGTGGGGGTGGTGGAGGGGTGGAGGGGGTGAGGGTAAAGGTTAGTAAGGAGGGCGACATGAAAGAGGGCGTAGCCCCACAGAGAAGGGGCGCATGAGGCGTGGACTAGGCATGAGCAGGGGGCGAACAGTTCGCCCCCTGACGAACATGGCCTTCTGCCGATCCGAACAGTGTTCGGTTCTTCGAACTACTTGAGTGAAAATAGGTGTTCGCCGTTCGCCCTAGGAGGCGAACAAATTGCTGCAACAGGCGAACACAAACATGTTCGTGGCGAACATGTTCGTGTTCGCCCAGGGGGAAATTCAATATAGAGTAAAATTCAAATCGTTGCACATTCCCTCCCCCCACCTCCCAAGCCAGCCCCGCCCTGCTTCATCCATCTAGTGCCAGCGTGCAACGGCGAAATGCTAGATCCGCACTTAAGCAACGGCGAAATGCTAGATCCGCACTTAAGCAACAGCGAAATGCTATATCTGCACTTAAGCAACGGCGAAATGCTCGATCCGCACTTAAGCAATGGCGAAATGCTCGATCCGCACTTAAGCAACGACGAAATGCTCGATCCGCACTTAAGCAACGGCGAAATGCTCGATCCGCACTTAAGCAACGGCGAAATGCTCGATCCGCACTTAAGCAACGGCAAAATGCTAGATCTGCACTTTACTAACTGCGAAAGGCCAGATCTGAGCCCAAACACCAAGGCCCGCGACCAATTTTTAGGTCGCGGGCCTATTCGTCGACAAACACATTGGTGTTCGTCGAAGGCCTGTGTCGAACACAAACACGTTCGTGTTCGACGCGCCTCGGCGAGCTGAGCCGGGCGAACGGCGAACGTGTTCGGGCGAACACCGAACACGTTCGCCCCGAACAATTTAGGCCAAAAAAAAATCCTGTTCAATTCGCCTCGAACATGTTTGAGGCGAACCGAACAAGAGTTCGTCATATTGCTCATCCCTAGCGTGGACAAGAAGACACCGAGCCGTTTTGGTGATCTCCCGAACACGACTCTCAGCGACACCGTTTTGCTGTAAGGAGTGAGGGAGGGTGTAAGTCTGAAGAATGCCGCAGGACTGGTAATTGGAGGAGATTTGGTTGTTAAGGAACTGACCACCACCATCAGAGTGTACGCGGCGAAGAGGGCGCCCAAAGTGGGTGTTTTATTGTTCGAGCCAAGCAATGATTGCAGTCGGGGCGTCCGCCTTCGTCCGAAGGAGAGAGACGGACGAGTACCGACTGTAATCATCGACGAGCACGAGAAGGTAGCGATGGCCTTGGCGAGTGGGAGAAAGATTAGGGCCCCAAAAGGTCCATGTGAACAAGATCATGTGGCTGGGCAGCAGCGGAGGGGGAGCTCTGGTGCGGCTGCTGCTTGAGCTTGCTCTGAACACAGACGGCGCAGGGGGGGGCAGGGGATTTGGGTAGGGGAGGGAGGGAGGAGGGGAGACTGTGGAAGAGACTTGAGGAGACAGAAGAGCGTAGAGCAGCGAAGTTGGGGTGACCTAACCTGTGATGGAGGAGGATTGTAGGGTGGGAGAGGGAGCGACAGGAACAGTCAGAGTCAGGGGGGCGGGGGCGGACGGGTGGGTTAGTGGAAGGGAGGGGAAGGGGGGGGGAGGCAACTTGGAAGGTGAGGGGGCGGGGAAGCCGAAGGGTGTACAGACAGGAGCGGGGACAGAAGAGAATACGGGAGAGAAAACGACCTGTGGAGGTTTGGTAAAGGTCACAATGGTAAGCGCCACCTCGGATGACAGTGATGATCATGGCTTGTTGGAGGGACCTTTGGGAGAGGAGGTTAGTGCGAAGGGAGGGAATGTGAAGACCTGTGACGGTACCTGAGGGAAAGAGAGGACAGGGAAGGATGGATGTGTTGTGACAGGGGATGGAAAAGCTGCTATCAGCGCCGAGGAGGGACGTGGGTGTGGGAAGAGGATGGAGTGTACCAGCATCGCGAAGGACAGTGTCAGTGGCACCACTGTCTAGGACGAACTCAAGGGTGGAGGAGGGTGAGGCGGCGAAGTAAATTGAAGTTTCATTAATAGCAGAGGCATACATAGGGGATGCAACAGATGCAGGCTGACTAAGCAAGCCAACAAAGCCAAAGGAGGGAAAGGGGATCACACTGTCACCTGTGGACGACGCAGGGGATGGACCGGAGAGGTGGTCTGCGGAGGCCGCATTCCCGGTGGTCTAGCTGGGAAACGGCTGCTGCTGGGAGACTGAGGGAGGAGGGAAAAGAGGAAGCTGGGGCTGGAGGTCGAGCTGCTGCTGGTACTATTTGGGCCCCTACTGCTGAACATTCTGCCGCTGCTGCTGCTGCTGGTGCTGGTGCTGCTGGTGCTGCTGCTGTTGCTGTTGCGAAGGGAGAGTAAAGGCCTCGTGGGCCTGGGAGGAGGAGGAAGGGGTGAGAGGGGAGAGGTGCGGACATCGAGGGGAGTGGGGCGGGGCTAAGGGCGGACCAGCGAGGAGGGGTGCCAGAGTTCCCACGAGCGAACCATTCATCGCTGAGTGCATTGTAGCACGCATCAGTTGCATGAGTGGTTTGGTTGCAGCGTTGACCTTGAGTGGGGCCATAGAGGGGAAGATACTGACAGGGGGGGAAGGCCGCTGCTGCACCACGACCCGCACCACCACGACCGCCAGAGCCGCCTCGACCACCACCACGTCCGCCTCCACGCCCACCCCCGCTGCTGTGCTGCTGCGGCGGTGGAGGAGGAATGGCGAACGATTTCAGCTTCTGTGGTGATAATCCATTGTGCAACTTGAGCGGGAGTGTCATGCTTGGAGAGGAGCTGCATGTATGCTAGCTTGTGGGCATCGAAGGCAGGGGTGAGACCCCCGAGGAGGTGGCAGCAGATGACAGTGTCAGGATAGACAACACCGAGTGCAGCAAGGCGACGACGAGCAAGGTCAAGGACGCGACGAGTAAATGCAGCTGCGTCGGCGGAGTCCATGGTGATGGATCTGAATAGGCATGATCATAGTGCCCCGGCGGGTCGGGTCAGGGATTCTGACGCGCTGACCCGGCCGGGTCGGGTCGGGTCGGGTCGGATTCCGACCCGCCGTTGCACCCGACTCGGTTTCGGGTATCGCGCCCTAAGTCGGGTCGAGTATTGGCCCGACCCGACATTTCCCCTCTCAACAAATTGAAGAAAAGCAGATCGCGAAGTCAATGTCTAGGGTTTCTTTGTTCCCTCGACATTGACATCGATCTGCAATACCTAGGTAGCTAGTAAGCAATATTTCTCAAGCACTACTACTCTCTAGACCTGCGCCAATGTTTAGGAACACCAATACTAATGTTTCCATGTTGGCGTAAGGGTTTTTAACCTAGCGCGACCAGGCCTAGATGTTCGATTTTATAGTAGTAGTTATTCTTAGCTCTCACAAGCGACTAAATTCTGGCCCCGCGTTCTAATCGCCCCCTGCGCGCCTACCAGGCCCGCATCAATAGGGACGCGACCCCCATAGTCTAGGGCTGCGCACTTCCTCTAACGTCGCGACTCCACTTTAAGCAAACGTTCAATCTTTGCAACACTGGACAGTAGTGAGGAGAACCTCTTACACTGCATATGGGGTTCTGGCCCGACCCGACCCGACCCGGCCCCTACCCGACCCGACCCGAGGGCGGGTCACGCCTGACCCGGCACCCGATACCCGGGTCGGGCCAGGATTCCTAGAAGTTCCGACCCGACCCGACCCGACCCGGAACCCGGCTGGCCCGCCCAAGTCGGGTCGGGTCGGGTCGGGTCGGGCCTAATGATCATGCCTAGATCTGAATTCCTTGATGAGTGCATAGAGAGTGGCAATGTCCTTCCTGTCAAAGAGGTTGACAAGCAGTTGCCACAGGTGGGAGGAGGAGGTGGGTGAGAGCTCTTGTTTGAGGGAGGTTGGGATAGTATAGTGGCGAGGAGGATGGCGAGAGTTCGACGATCAGCAATGCGCCACGCAACGATGTCGGTGGTGTAGGTGGCGAGGCGTGTAGTGTAAGTGGCGAGCTGGGCTAGGTATTCGCGGTGGCGGGCAGCAGCATCGTCGTAAGTGCGCTTGTCGTCCTCAAGGCGCAGTTGACGGCGAAGGTGGTCGTTCAGTGTGGTGCGGTAGGCACGAATGGCAGTCTCCACGCTTTGTGGGTTGTTGACATTCGGTGCGAAAGAGGGAGGATCACCAGAAGGCTCGGGCACGGGTCCGGGCTCGTTGGGAGCAGGTCCGGAGGGGGCGGAAGGGGCGATGGGCTGGAGTCCACCCTCCTCCTGGAACACGACGGAACGAAGGGTATATCCACTGACGATGACTGAGGAGAGCAGCACCTCGACGGAGTGGGCATAAGAGTGCCAGTTGGCGGCCGAGTTGTCGCCCAACAACTCGAGAGTGTTGATGGCCGCCAAGTCGACCGATGAGTCTGACGACACCATGATGGTGAAGCGGTGAACGTGCCGCTGCTGGTGCTGTTGACGGTGTCGCTGCTGGGGCCGTTGACGGTGCCGTTGCTGGTGCCGTTGACGGTGCCGCTGCTGGAGCCGTTGACGGTGCCGCTGCTGGTGCCGTTGACGATGCCGCTGCTGGTGCCGTTGACGATGCCGCTGCTGGTGCAGTTGACGGTGCCGCTGCTGGTGCCGTTGACGGTGCCGCTGCTGGTGCCGTTGACGGTGCCGCTGCTGGTGTCGCTGATGGTGCCGCTGCTGGTGCTGTTGACGATGCCGCTGATGATGCCGTTGACGGTGCTGTTGATGGTGCCGTTGAAGGTGCCAATGCTGGTGCCGTTGATGTACCGTTAAGGGTGGAGTGGGGGGAGGAGGTAGGAGGGGGAGGCTGGTGCAGAAGTGTGGGGCAGGGCGCGAGTGAAGGAGGAGGTCGTGGCAACTTTGGTCAGCCGTCCGCGTCGGCGCGCTGGTCGTCCGCGTCGGGGCGCAGGTCGGCCGCGTCGACGCGCAGGCCGTCTGCGTCGGCGCGGGGCGTTCGTGGCGCCGCGCTGACCGTCGACGTCGGCGCGCAGGTCGTGGACGGCGCCGCGCTGATCGTTGGCGTCGGCGCGCAGGTCGTTGACAGCGCCGTGCTTGGCCGTCCGCGTCGGCGTGCAGGTCGTCCGCGTCGGCGTGCAGGTCGTCCGCGTCGGCGCGCACGTCGTGGGAGGCTAGATCTGAGGTGTGGGAGGGTGGATGTAGGTCACAGTCCACTAGGGTAGAGGAGCGGAGAGGAGATTATAGCCTAAGGATCGAAGGAGGACGGCGTGAGCCATTTGGCTCTGATACCATGTGAGAATTCAAGATTGTATTGAGTAATTAGCCAACAAGGCTCTATAATACAAGCATGTAGGAAAGAGAAGAGTGGAGGAGAAGTTAACCCTATTGGCCACTAAGTTGGCCAATGGGTGAGGTGCCTTGTGGAGTAAGAAACCTTACAATGTAGCTAGGTTGGGATTGGTTGGTCCAAGGACCAAAGGTTGGCAAGTGCCAACCAAGGACCATCATGACCAAATCCAATCTTGACCAATCACTAAGTGTGGTTGGAGTGTACATCCAACCCCCCAAGAACATGAAGGACTACACCTATTCTAGTCTATGTATGTTGTATATAATATACAATTACAACACCCATGACTCCCCATGGTGTGGGCAAAGCGGGAACTCACACACCCCACAACTCGGCCCCCCCTGTCATCTCCCCCCCCCTGTCATCTCCCCCCCCTCTCATCTCCCCCCCCCCATGTCTCACGTACAATGCCAACCCTCTTCTGCAACAAATTCGCTGCCGTTTTGGTGGGTGGTGAAAAGGAGGAGCGAACCTCCATGGAACCTACCTACCATAGTTCCATTGTCCCACGGTCCACATCCTAGCCTAAGATTGAACATTTGCTCATGCCTAACCCTCCCCCCACTGCCCCCACCCCCATACCATGCCAACCCCAGCAGCGGAGGATCAGCTTCCGTTTTGGACGGCAGACTCGTTCTCCTTCCCCTACATCACGCCAGCCACTCCCCTGCTGACACGTGGCAGCACCAGGAAACGCTTCTTCGCCGCCGATCTCTCCGTCGCTGCTGATGTGGCATCATCCAGCGGCCAATCAGACGATCCCCCCCCTGGAGCCATCTACTTCCCTCGCCGTCTCCCCCTCCTCTACTCCTCCTCCTCCCCTCCCTTCCCACCTCCTCCTCCTCCTCGTCGTCCTCGTAGCTCCCCCCATTCCTCTCCTTCCTCCCCTTTTCCCCAACCCACAGCAACCGAATCCCCAACCTGCATGGCTCGCTCTTTCACCTTCACATACGGCTTTTCCCTAAATGTATCTGCTTCCCAAGGGCTCGCGTTCGTTATAAGCACTCATGCGACCCTGGGCCTAGGCGGGCTTTATATGGGGTATGGCCGGGACCCATCCTTGCGACTCTCTAATGGCAGCTGGCCGGACGGCGCGCGGAGTGTAGCTGTGTTTTGGCACCCGGATATGGACGATGTATATACTATACACTTTGGCGTTAACACTGACTTCAACATGACTTCGATTTTTACGGGGAAGTTGTCAACTGTCGTGGAGCCTGAGGAGGTGTTGCAGATGAGGGTTGACTATAACGGGAGGAGCAAGGAGATGCTGATCAGATGGTACCAACCCCCTGTTCTGGTAGGCAGCTTGAACGTCTCTCTTGACCTCTGTGCTGCTCTCACTGGGCCCTCTGCTGCCAGTGGAAGCAGCAGTGGCGGCGGCGGCGGCAGTGGTAGTGGCAGTGGCAGCAGCGGCAGCGGCAGCAGCAGCACCACTACCACCACCACCACCACAAGTGGCAGCAACAGCAGCAGCAGCAGCAGCAGCAGCAGCAGCAGCAGCAGCAGCAGCAGCAGTGACAGCAGTGCAACGGACCTGTCGTCACCATCCTTTGGGCAGCTGGTCGTTGGGTTCACCAGCGCTGCTCTCCCTCCCCCCCCTGGCCGCCTGCCTTCCCCCGCCGTTCTCTCCTCCTGGACCTTCCGATTCACAGGTAGGGGGGAGGGGAAGTGGGCGAGATGGGGGGTAGGAAAGAGAGAAGGGCTAGTGAGCCACGTGCCCTGCCTTCCCCCGTCGCCCTCTCCTCCTGGACCTTCCGATTCACAGGTAGGGGGGAGGGGAAGTGGGCGAGATGGGGGGTAGGAAAGAGAGAAGGGCTAGTGAGCCACGTGCCCTGCCTTCCCCCGTCGCCCTCTCCTCCTGGACCTTCCGATTCACAGGTAGGGGGGAGGGGAAGTGGGCGAGATGGGGGGTAGGAAAGAGAGAAGGGCTAGTGAGCCACGTGCCCTGCCTTCCCCTGTCGCCCTCTCCTCCTGGACCTTCCGATTCACAGGTAGGGGGGAGGGGAAGTGGGCGAGATGGGGGGTAGGAAAGAGAGAAGGGCTAGTGAGCCACGTGCCCTGCCTTCCCCCGTCGCCCTCTCCTCCTGGACCTTCCGATTCACAGGTAGGGGGGAGGGGAAGTGGGCGAGATGGGGGGTAGGAAAGAGAGAAGGGCTAGTGAGCCACGTGCCCTGCCTTCCCCTGTCGCCCTCTCCTCCTGGACCTTCCGATTCACAGGTAGGGGGGAGGGGAAGTGGGCGAGATGGGGGGTAGGAAAGAGAGAAGGGCTAGTGAGCCACGTGCCCTGCCTTCCCCCGTCGCCCTCTCCTCCTGGACCTTCCGATTCACAGGTAGGGAGGGAGAGGAGAGCGGAGGGAGGATTTTCGTTCCTGTAACCGCACAGACCCCCGCGTATCCCCCTTGCAACCCCACGTATCCCCTTGCATTCCCGCGTATCCCCCTTGCAACCCCACGTATCCCCTTGCATTCCCACGTATCCCCTTGCATTCCCACGTATCCCCTTGCACCCCCACGTATTCCCTTCAACCCCACGTATCCCCTTGCACCAAGGCACCTGCCCCATGGGATTCGTTTACCTTGTGTATCACACCTTCTCTCTCAAATATTCCTTGTTCTCGTTTTCCCTCCCCCCCAACAGACACCGACCCCTGCAAGGGTTCTCCGGTGCTGCCCTGTGGCATGGGTGCATGCACCAAGGCACGTGCCCCGTGGGACCCGTCTATCCTCGTGCCCTCCTGCAAGTGCCCCTTGAAGCTCCCCTCCTTCCAACCCTCCCACCTCTCCGGCCTGCCCTCCTGCTTCCCTGGTGAGACGTGGAGTGTGGTAGGCAAGAGGTGGAGTGCGGTAGGCACGAGGTGGGGTGCTGTAGGCAAGAGGTGGAGTGCAGTAGGTGAGAGATGGAGTGCAGTAGGTGAGAGGTGGAGTGCAGTAGATGAGAGGTGGAGTGCGGTAGGTGAGAGGCAGAGCGCAGTGGGTGAGAGGTGGATGCACTAGGTGCCCTTTTGGTTTGTTTGTGGATGATATAGTTTTTTGCGCATGCACTCATTCTAGATCCACAACATTCTTCAGAAAATGAAAAAGTTTGTACTACTAAATCTTTAATCAACCTACTCTTTTTTTTTTTCTTTTTCTTTTTTTCTGTTGAAATTTTACAAATGGTTTGCACTCTAATGCGCTATGTCCGCTCCTGCAATACCCTTCTTTCTCGTTTCCCCTCCTTTCCCACCCACCGCCTTTCCCCTTCCCGTGTCTTCCCCTTACTCCTCTTTTCTCGTTCTCCATCTCCCTTTCCGCTTGCCCCCTTGTCCCCCTGTCCCATTTTCCCGCTGTCCCCTTTTCCCCTCAACCTCTCACTAGATTCCTTCACGTGTCATTAGCTCTTCCACAACCCATGTGTACCCCTGATGTTCCTTCCCTGTTATCAGGGATTTGGATCAATGGTGTGCTGCTGTGCTGCTCACTCACTTGCTATAAGTAGAGTTGTGAGACGTCTCAAAACTCTACCTTTCTCCCATGTGCTCCTGGGGGTGTGCATCGATGTTGTGCGCCTGTGCTGCTCACTCACTCCTGCTCTCTTTCCACTCTGCTCCCCCGATTCTCATTCCCCTTCCCCCCCTCCCTTAAACAGATTCCTTCACGTGTCGCCAGTTCCCCCGCAACCCGTGTGCCCCGGGGGTGTGCATTGATGACGTAGACGGCACCTACTCCTGCCTCTGCCCCTCGCCCTTCTTCCCCTTCTATTTCTATCCCAAAGGCGCTGCCCGCTGTTACCAGTGTGCGTATCACTTGTCAGATGGTCTTGCTTGCCTCGCTTGCTTGCTTCCTTGCTCGCTTGCTTGCTTGATTGCTTGCTTCTACCAGCCTTTGCCCCTCGCCCTTCTTTCCCGTTCACTTCTACCCCAAAGGCGCTGCCCACTGTTACCAGTGTGCGTATCACTTGTCAGATGGTCTTGCTTGCTTGCTTGCTTCCTTGCTTGCTTGATTGCTTGCTTCTACCAGCCTTTGCCCCTCGCCCTTCTTTCCCGTTCACTTCTACCCCAAAGGCGCTGCCCACTGTTACCAGTGTGCGTATCACTTGTCAGATGGTCTTGCTTGCTTGCTTGCTTCCTTGCTTGCTTGATTGCTTGCTTCTACCAGCCTTTGCCCCTCGCCCTTCTTTCCCGTTCACTTCTACCCCAAAGGCGCTGCCCACTGTTACCAGTGTGCGTATCACTTGTCAGATGGTCTTGCTTGCTTGCTTGCTTCCTTGCTTGCTTGATTGCTTGCTTCTACCAGCCTTTGCCCCTCGCCCTTCTTTCCCGTTCACTTCTACCCCAAAGGCGCTGCCCACTGTTACCAGTGTGCGTATCACTTGTCAGATGGTCTTGCTTGCTTGCTTGCTTCCTTGCTTGCTTGATTGCTTGCTTCTACCAGCCTTTGCCCCTCGCCCTTCTTTCCCGTCTACTTCTACCCCAAAGGCGCTGCCCACTGTTACCAGCATGCGTACCACACGGTCAGCTGGTCTTGCTTGCAGCGGCTCTCAGCACATCACATGGACCTCGTATCTCCTGTGCTTACATCTTATTGGCTCATCCCATGGACTTATATATCGCTATCGTTATTTCCCCATGCATGCTCACCCCATGCATGCCTACCCCGTGCATGCCTACCCCATGCATGCCTACCCCATGCATGCTTACCCCATGCATGCTTACCCCATGCATGCTTACCCCATGTATGCTTACCCCATGCATGCTTACCCCGTGCATGCTTACCCCATGCATGCTCACCCCATGCATGCCTACCCCGTGCATGCCTACCCCATGCATGCCTACCCCATGCATGCTTACCCCATGCATGCTTACCCCATGTATGCTTACCCCGTGCATGCAGTGCGATTGGCTGAGACTCGAATGCCCACCTTTCTGTCGCCATACGGCCTCACATGCGCGCTCATCCTCAACACATACGGGCTCACCCAAGCAGACTTCTTCGCCCAAAACAAGGTCCGGAGTTGAACTGAAGGTAGGTGTATGCTGTGCTTTGTTTAGATCTGAAAGGCATTTCAGTTGAAACATTACCTGAAAGGCTTTGGTTAGGGAGGGGTGTTAAGCGGAAGGGAGGTTGAGGCTGTGGTTGGGGAGTCAGCACGTTTCACATCTCATCACTTGTGCGGATTCTCAACATAGGCTCGGCTGTGGTTGGTGGGTCAGCATGTTTCTCATCACATCACATCACATCACATCACATCATCATCAGGTGACATTGCATCGCATCTCTTTATCTCAAATGCCCGCTCTCTTGTTTTTCAATCCTCAACTATTTTTGAGCCGCCAAAAAAGTCTTCAACAGTTTTTAGGCCTGTGACTCACACAGGCTAAAGGTCTTCAGCCAAAACAAGGTCAAGCTTTTGACAGGTTTCACAACTACCTATCAATTCAGGATGCTACAAGTTACATCGGATCTGATCGGATCGGATCGGATCGTGTGGCATCACGCAAACGCATAGCCTTTTATACTGCCCCCTTTCTAGTCACCTCACCTGCCCCTTTTTCTAGTCACCTGCACCTCATTGCCATGCTTTCTCCAGCTGGGCTTTCTCTCAACGCACTGCCATGTACATTTGAGTCAACTCAAAGGTCATCCTCCATCTCTCCTTGTTCTGACTGCAGGGCTTTCAATGCAGAGCGCCCATCCCTGTAGACACTCTGGTCAACATCACCAGCCGGGCTTTCTCCCAATGCACTTCCATGTACACCGCTAATTATGTACGTGCCATTGTGTCGCAGTATTTTCCAGTGCGTTTATATAAGTGCCAGTGCGTTTATGTAAGTGCCAGTGGGTTTATATAAGTGCCTTTCAGCCTAACCTCAAAACTTGCCACCCTCATCACTGCTCATTCTGAATCTCAGCCTGTATTTGCAGTTTCCCCTCCCCTCCCTCCATTCACACTCCCTCCATCTGCCCCCTCCCTCCGTCTGCTCACTCCCTTCATCCCCCCCTCCCCTCCCTCCATGTGTGCCGGCAGGGTAACTAGTACGACTCGTCCCCCAACGCCCTCCTTTCTCTTTCCCTGCCACTCACTCACCTCTTTCCCTGCCGCTCACTCACCTCGTTCCCTGCCGCTCACTCACCTCTTTCCCTGCCACTGACTCACCTCTTTCACCTCTCTCCCTGCCACTCACTCATCTCTTTCCCCGCGACTCACTCACCTCTCTCCCTGCCACTCACTCACCTCTTTCCCCGCGACTCACTCACCTCTTTCCCCGCGACGCACTCACCTCTTTCCCCGCGACTCACTCACCTCTTTCCCCGCGACTCACTCACCTCTTTCCCCGCGACGCACTCACCTCTTTCCCCGCGACTCACTCACCTCTTTCCCCGCGACTCACTCACCTCTTTCCCCGCGACTTACTCACCTCTTTCCCCGCAACTCACTCACCTCTTTCCCCGCGACTCACTCACCTCTTTCCCCGCGACTCACTCGCCTCTTTGTGAGAATCCCATAGTTGGGATGAGCGGTGAACTCAAGAGTTGATTTGATTAGAAGGATCGTGGGTACATATAAGCGATGAGAAGTGGGGTACCCAGGTTGGGTACGCGCAACATTATTGGTGAGCCAATGGGAGTGGCCACCAATAATGTTTTGGAGGTGGCTGCCAATTATTGGGGGGCCTGGTTCCCCCCGCCAATTGTGGCAGAGAGGGGTTGGGACGCGCCCAGCCACAACTGGTTGGGCCGCCTTGGCCCAAAGTGTACACCCATGTTTGGGTGTTACACTTGCACATGTACAACTCAACTGATGCTATAATCTAACACTCTTTCCCTGCCACTCACTCACCTCTTTCCCTGCGAGTGTTTGCCTTCCCACCACTTGCCTCAAGAACCCTACTCCCTCCATCTTCCCACCCCCATCCTCGGTCCCTGTGTGTGTGCAGGTTGGCAAGTGTGAATCCATTAACCCCCTATTCTCTATTCAATCCCAGCTGCTCAACTCGATCCTCCAATAACAGCGCTTTCTCTCCCACTTCCTGCTGTACCTTACGTGATGTGTGTGTGTGTAACGGCAGGGTGACATGTGTGACTCACTCAACGCCCTCTTCTCCACGCAGATACAGCCGATCAACCCCGCCCTCACCTGCTCCGACGGACCCAGGCCCGGCCAGGTGAGCATCGGTGCAGGTGGGTGCAGGTGGGTGCAGGTGCAGGTGGTTGCAGGTGCAGGTGGGTGCAGGTGCAGGTGGGTGCAAGTGAGTTAGGTGAGTGCATGTGAGTGTGAGTGCAGATACTCAGGTGAGTGCTTGCTGCAGGTATGTGTTGGTGGGTCTTGAGGGGTGGAGGTGGGTGTTGGTGAGTGTAGGTTGGTCAAGGGGGGTGTAGGTGGAGGTGAGTGTAGGTGGGTGCAAGAGAAGGCAGGTACGGTGTTAACTGATGCTGCTGCAGTGACAGATCATCAGGGTAGCCCCTCTTTATACAGGTCTTTGGAATCAGGGTGACTTTTGAGTCGACTCAAAGATCATTAGGGCAGCACATCTTTATACAGGTGTCTAGGATCTGAATGCTCGCACTTGAAGCTGTTTTCCGTTAATTTGTAGCGAAGGTGTTTTTGAGACGTCTCAAATACACCCTCGCTACACGTGACAATGACACATCATCAGGGCAGCACATCTTTATACAGCTGTCTAGGATCTGAATGCTCACATTTGAAGCTGTTTTCCGCTAATTTCGCCAGGGTGTGAATGCCCGCTCTTTGAATCTGCTAGTTTGAGATATTACTGCTTGAGATATGAATGGTTGGTCATTAAAGCCCTTGATTGGCTACTGCTCATCAAAACTACATCACATCGCATCGCATCGCATGAGATCACATCACATTAAATGGCATTGCATCATGTCACATCACACAATTTGTTCTCCAAACTAGATCTCCACAGAAACGGGAGTGTGTTCACACATTCCTATTCCCTCTCTCTTCCCACTCCCCCATTCTCATCCATCTCCTCCTTCTCCTCCCCTCTTCCCCCTTCTCCACGTTTTCTTCACACATTCATCTCCCCCCTCTCCCCCATCTTCCTTCTCTCCCTTTCTCCTCCCTCTCCCCCTTTTGCCTCCCTCTCCCCCTTTCTCCTCCCTCTCCCTCTTTCTCCTCCTTCTCTCCCTTTCTCCCCCCTCTCCCCCCTCTCCCCCTCTCTCCCGTTCTCCTCCCTCCCTCCTTCACAGCTCCTCTGCGTAGCCTTCAACCAGACGTGGCTAGGCGAGGATAAAACCCGCATATCATGCAAACTCCAAGCCCAAATCACCCCGGCAGTATCCACAACAACCCCATCAACAGCCCTCAACCACCCCCGTGTTCTCCCCCCTCCCTCCTTCCCAGCTCCTCTGCGTCAACTCCAACCAGACGTGGCTAGAGGAGGGAAGAACCCGCATATCATGCAAGCTCCAGGCTCAAATCACCCCAGCCGTGACACCAACCCCATCCCCAACCCCACCCAGCCCTCAACCACCCCTTCCTCCTCCGCCTCCAGCCAACTACACGATCCTAGGTGTGCCCGTGACTGTGCTACCAGGCCCGCAGAGCTGCCAGCAGCTGTGGCGGGCATTTGGCGTCGCCTCTCCCTCGCGCTTCTTCCAGATGAATCAGGGCCTCTCGTGCGATGCACTGCTGCCGTACAGCCCCCTGCAGGGCAATATGATGACAAGGGTGAGTTGGGTCGCCTGTGTGCGGTGGGTGGGGGGGCAAGTGGGGAGACGCGCAGCGTTTGCCATCGCCTTCTCCACGCGCTTCTTCCAGATGAATCCCGGCCTCTCGTGCGACTCGCTGCTGCTGCACAGCCCCCTGCAGGGAAACATGATGAGTCGGGTGAGTCGGAAAGGTCTGTGTGGGGTGCAGGGGAAGGAGGTTATACAATATACGCTGCAAATCGTACCTGTGCCTGTGCTAGTGCCTGTGTCTGGTGCCACTGTCGATGTCTCTGCCTCTGCCTCTGTCTCTGTCTCTGCCTCTGCCTCTGTCTCTGTCTCCGTCTCTGTCTTCGCCTCTGTCTCCGTCTCTGTCTCTGCCTTTGTGTGTGAAGGTTATTCAACGCAGTTTCTTTTTCTTCCCCTTCCATCCTGTTCCTCACTGATGGTTGACTCACAGATTTGTGTGGCCAGTGTTGACGGCCGGCCGTTATCTGGCAATACATGTTCAACCAAGCGATTGTACAGTGTGAGGCGCGGAGATACTTGCGGCATGTTGATCGCTAAGAGATACCGTCGTAACATTGAGATTTTTAGGTATCTTAACAATGGATATGACTGTACAGTAAATAGGTTGTGGGTTGGCTTGTTGCTTTGTTTACCCTAATCTACTTATCCACCATGTGCTGAAACGTCAAAGCATGGTCTTACATTTATCAGTAGAACCAGTAATAGTAGTCTGAAAGTTCCACATGTTCTGTAGTGTAGGCCGATTCTACAGAGTTGAATCCACGGAGTGTACTGTAAGGAATTTGGCATTCCTGCAGAGTGTAGTACTTTTCGGGTGTAGAAGGTTTCAGGGCGTGTTAGAGTTTTTGTTTTTGACGGTACGGACAGCCGGCTGCCCGGTCGTTTATAGGGTAGCCAAACTCGTCTTGCATATATTCGATACCGTATTTCTGTTGTTCTAGTAACCCTACAAAATCCGGAGAGTCAGCTGTCCAGACGATCATAAATGAAGGATGTAACACGCCCTTAGACGAGCTCAGGGGCTGTGATGCGAGGGTCCGTTCCTCACAACATGACTGGTCACGCCCTCAGCAAACAACTCTCATCCTTGCCTAGCCATTCCCTTCATTCACCAACAGCACCTATCCCATTCACAAGCAGAAGCAGCTGGAGTCTCATATCAGTGAGTTACACCATCAGAGGCTGAACAGCCAGTGTCTGCTATTGTCCTTCGAATTAGGTTACCTTGTACTATGGTTTGAATTCGTCTGTTTCGTATGCGAGCCGTCGTCAGCTTCTTGCTCCCACACACCTCAACAATCAGATACCGTTTTTTTCCATTCCATAAAGCGAAACGCTTTGCTATCAATCTTGTAGGACATAGCGCTTGCGACTCCGTTCCATTTATAATTGACAGATCGGACCAATGGCGAAGCGAGGATTTGACACGGAATATTCCGTTTTAGACGACGCGAGGGGGGATTCGGAGGAATGCAAACGGCACAAAATTGAAACGGACGACACCGTTGTCAGGCTTAAGGAGCCGTTGACTGTCCTTAGCAAGAAGGTGGAAACTATTGAACAGACCCTGGTTGAAGACAGAGAAGCGAGTAGGTCAAGCATTCGACGGTTAGAGGATGACCTAGCACGGGAGAGGGCTGCAAGGGAGGATAAGGAAATGGAGGTGCATGCGTTGTCAGCGCGCCTGGCGGATGCAGAGGAAGCGCTGGCTCAGCGGAAGGAGGAGATGCGGAAGGTCTGGGAGGTGAGACGTCGCGAAAGTCGCCACTCTGATTGCGTGTCATGGAACTCGGAAGGGGTTCCCGTCGTTTTGTGGTTGCTGATCATTTCGCACCATTATTGCTGATTTTTCCGCACCATAGTTGATGGTAAGCCGCACCATGGTGTCTTATTATTCCGCACACTCATTCCTGCCATACTTTCAGGCAATTCCGGAAGCCGTTCGTCAGCTTCTCACAGAGTAGGACAAGCAGATAATCAGTCTCCACCCTGGAACCACCGAAATCACGCTCAATGACCCTTCTCACGTGACACTCTTCAGTTTCCTGCGTCTCTCCTGCATGCAATCCCTCAAGAGCATCTCCGTTATTGGGAATCTCGAAAAGCCTACTCTTCTGCACCTCTACCCCATGACATGGCTGGAAGAGCTGAGACTGGAATCTGTTTCCGAGCCCTTGTTGTCTGAAATCGCGAATCTTAAAGCCCTTCGCCATCTGGAGTTGCGTGATACTCCAATGTCAGGTAATGGGCTTGCTAACCTCACAACCCTGTCCTCGTTACAGAGTCTTGTTCTGTCTCAGCAGTTGTTGGGGGGGAGCTTTACGTCTGACAGCATGGTATATATGGGAAAGCTGGGAAATCTGGAGCACCTGGATATTGCTAATACGCAGGTGTGTGATTACGGGCTATGGTGCCTTACCCCTCTGGTCAAGTTAAGATGGCTTAGCCTCCCCCCAAATATTACCTATCGGGGGATGGAATACCTAAAGTGTTTCAGGTCGCTCAAGACTCTGTTGCTGAGGTTTCAGTTTTTTGTTGAATGCTTGAAAGCATTCCCTTGCCTCGAAAACGTAGGAGTTAGCGATCACCACACACTAGAAAAAGTGAAGCTGGTCCTTCCAGGCATTAATTCGTTCGTTATTGGTGCATAATCATGCTACATTATTGAGTGTTTTTTTCCTTGCACCTTCCAGTACCTACTGTAGCCATGTGTAATGGTTGAATGATGGGAGCAGGCTGGCAAGGTAGGCTGCCATTCAGTGTTCACGTGGATGGAGGTCTGACTGAGTACTCAGGGTTGTTAGTAGTACTTCTGGTTGGTAGTGTGAACTCGGGGGGAGTGGGGGAGGTGTTAGGTTGCTTGCTAGTAGTGAGGAATTTGGAAGAGGTTTCTAGGGATTTGCTGAGGGAAAGGGGGACGTTTTTTAATGCAAGGGCAAGATTGTCTGCAGGACGGGGTGAGTGGTGAAAGGTGCGAGAAAAGGGCTGGGTTGCAAGAAACGAGACGAATAGGGAATTGGGAGGTGGAAGAGGCGCAAGTGACATAGGGAGTTGGATTGGAAGAGGCGCGAAGCACTTGGAGGGGGGGAGGATGGAGGGGGGCAGTGAAGAGGAGGAAGAGAAGCAGGGTGGGAGAGGGTGGGGTGGGGGGGGCTGTAACTTTGTGATAATCATGAGGTATTATGGGAGTTGGGCAGGGAGAGGTGCGAGCGAGGGACTGGGGGAGTTGGGCAGGGGGAGATGCGAGGGACTAGGGCAGTTGGGCAGGGGGAGATGTGAGGGACTGGGGCAGTTGGGCAGGGAGAGATGCGAGGGACTGGGGGACTTGGGCAGGGGGTGACGCGAGGGACTGGGGGGGCTGGGCAGAGAGAGGTGCGAGGGTCTGAAAAGCTGAACTTGGTGATGAGCGGGGGAGGGGAGGGGGGGGGGGGGGGGGGACGGGGGGTGGTGGGGGGAGGGGGAGGGGTAGTGGGGGGAGGGAGGGAATCAGGCTGTGAGAAGCATTAGACTCTGGTGGTGGGTCGGAACTTGGAAAAGGCATACCGTACGGGATCAAGGGACATGGGATGTGCGAGGCGTACGGGGAGGTATACATGTACCTACAAAAGGTGGCTGGGATAGATTGGGCAAGTTAAGGTGGGGAGAAGGAAGAGTTGGAATGTGAGAGGGTTATAAACGACAAAATTTCAACATCCCGTGGGAGTATCAAGAGGAAGTGAAAACGCCATTCTGAACAGCATCAGAAAGTTCGGGCGCTGTAAGGAAATTTCCTTTTCCTTACTTCGCGTCCCTGCTCAACGCGTACAACACTGTAGCACCTCAGTCAGCACCGTTACCACTCGCGACCATCGCATCATTCATCATCCCGCCATTTTCGCACATCGCATCCCGACCTCACGGCTCGGCTGGTAACCCGCGCTCCGGGCCTACGCTTCGACACTTTTCCAACCTCAGTCACAGGCTCGTCGCGCGACCATTACCGTTACCACTGTAGTTTCGCTATATATTGTTCGCTCATGCCTTCGCTCATTGTACTCTTGCTTCGATAGTGCAATTCTCGTTCGTTCACTCATTTGCACCCATAACACTTGGTATTCAGAGCCTACAATCTCATCTCGGACCGCATCCACACCTTCGCTTCCCACTATCTCAATTTTGGGGGGGGTAGACGTCTCTCAGCGACACAGCACTGCCGCTCGTAGTGCTCTCTCGAAAGCACGCACGGCCACGACTGAGGCTCTCGCTGAGCTTGCCCGACACCCCCGCCATGGCCGATTTCACTCTCGCCACATTGACGCAGGAGCAACTCGATCGTCTCGTGCGTCAATTGGAGGATTCGGCACTCGAAATCGCGACACTCACGGCGGAACGTGACTCTGCCCGCCAACAGTCAACGGTGAACGTACCAACGACATCACACGCACCAACCAATGCATCTGCACATTCAGAGGAGCCAATCGTCATCTCATCCGGCACACCAACGCAGCATAACAGCACGGGACAACGCTCAGGCGCAGCCAGTGACGGCGCCGCCCAGCCGATGCCCGGCATGGGAGGGAACAGGAGCGCGTTAAGCCCACGGGAGCCCCGAGAAGCTCGTCGGCACGTGGAGTTTGCGGCGACAAGTGGCGAGAACGCCATGATGGCCCCAATGCCACTCAAGCCGCAACGCCCACCCTGTTTCGACCCAAGCCAACGCGGTGGCCCGACAGTTCAATCGTGGGTCTTCACGATGAATGTGTTTTTCGACGCCAACTACGTCGAGTCGGACGCCGCCAAGATCTGGTATGCGGTTTCACTACTCAGGGGCCCCGCCATGGACTGGTGGCGAGTCATTGTGACTTCGCCACGTGCCTACGAGCCACCGTCGCACGAGGAAGGGCCCTCGGGTCCAGCTGTTACCTGGAGTTCGTTCTGCGAAACCGCCCAATACAGCACGTGGGATGCGTGGTGCGCAGGGCTTCGGGTGCGTTTTGAGCCGATCGCGGCTTCGATTTCGGCGCGTCAGAAACTGCGCACTTAGCGCCAGCTCGGGTCGGTTCAAGACTACACCAGCGGTTTTCTCGCACTTTGCGAACAGGTCGGCTACATGCACGAGGCGGAGCGGGTGGACCGTTACGTCGGAGGACTGAAGCCGGACATATCGCACGAGATAATGCTACGCGGACTCTCGAATTTCAACGAGATCCTCGCGCTCGCCGAGAAAATCGATATCCTACGACGACCGAGACCGGGGTCCTATTACGGACATCGTCCTCGGGGACCGATCGAGCACGCCACTGTACATGCCGTCGCAACGAATGCAGCTGCCACACCGTTTAGAGGGCGCTGCTTTGCTTGCAACCGGCCGGGCCATCGCAAGAGCGAATGCCCAGAAGAGCTGAGGCGTCGAGGAGCAGAGCAGGGGAGGGAGTCTCAGAGGCAAGGAAACGCCAGCAGTCAGTATAAGTCGGGCCAACTACTGACGAGACTGCCTGCTCGCCCAACCACACCGACCCTCACCGAGTCACAGTACCGATTCACGCCATCGATCGGGCTCGGATGAATAAGGAGGTTACAGCGACGGATCACCCGGTACTGATCTACGGGAAAATAAAGGGAGCAGCAGTGAAGATCTTTATTGACGGAGGCGCAAGTCACAGCTTAGTTAATACCGCAACCGCCCGGAAATTACAGTTAACACTTAACCGATGTTTACCGGAGATAGATGCACGCTTAGTCGACGGCACGCCCCTGGCCATACGGGAAAAGGTGGAGCGAGTAAAAGTCCGCTGCGGGGGGAACTTCGGGTTTACACAGGAAATGCTCGCAACGACACTGGATGGGCACGACATTTTATTGGGACGTGATTGGCTGCGACGGTACAACCCACGGATTGACTGGACGACGGGGAGCTGCACAGTGCGAAGTAGTGGTAACTGGGTCGTTCTACCTCGCTGGCAGCCACCCGAATCATCGACAGTCTAGGTCAACGCCATCACGATGAAACGGGTTGTCGCTGCTGGGGCTGATGTGTACACAGTGGATATCACACTAGTAGACAAAGAGGAGCAGCCGAGTGATTTAGAGAAACTGCTGGCAGCCGCACCGACCGAACTACAGGCACTACTGAAACGGTTCCCAGGTATATTTCCGGATGATTTACCACAGGGATTGCCACCTCAGCGGGCGCACGACCATAGGATCGAGTTAGAACCGGGGGCACAGCCAATTGTACAGCGACAATTTCGACTGACACAGCCCGAGCTCGACGAGTTAAGGAAGCAGTTAGATTATCTATTAGAGAAGCAGTTTATCCGACCGAGCTCGTCGCCGTTCGCCGCACCGATACTGTTCACACCGAAAAAAGACGGAGGGTTCCGCATGTGCATCGACTACCGAGCGCTTAACAGGGTAACAGTCACATCACGATACCCCATCCCCCGCGCCGACGAGCTGATCGACCAGTTGCGAACAGCACGAGTCTTTTCGAAAATAGATTTACGGGGATGTTACCATCAGATTCGGGTCGAACCATCGGACTGCGCCAAGACAGCATTTAGGACTCGGTACGGGTCGTTCGAGTATACAGTGATGCCTTTCGGGCTGACGAACGCGCCTGCAACCTTTCAGATGACCATGAACGAGGCGTTTAGACCACTTTTAGATAAATGCGTGATAGTTTACCTGGACGATATTCTAGTTTATAGCCGAGATAAGCAGCAGCACTTAGTGGATCTTCAAGCAGTTTTTAAGGTTGTAGAGGAACATCGGCTACTTACCAAGGGCTCCAAGTGCGAGTTTCTTAGGGACAGGCTAGAGTTTTTGGGTCACGTCATTTCGGAGGCTGGAGTTGAGATTGACCCAAAGAAGCTGGATACAGTAAAAGCGTGGCGCCCCCCGACGAACATCACGGAACTGCAGAGTTTTTTAGGATTTGTTAATTACGTTCGACGGTTCGTGCCCGACATGGCACGTTTAACAGCCCCACTCACTGATTTACTGCGTAAGGGGGTCGCTTTTACGTGGGGGGAGAAAGAGCATGCTGCCTTCTCTGCCCTGAAAAACGTTCTCTGTTCACCACCCGTTCTACGCATCGCTGATCCCCACCGCCCTTTCGAAGTGGTTACCGACGCGAGTGACATCTGTCAGATTTATATGACATAGTCGCTGTAGGCTATAGTGGGGTAGCACATATGGGGTACAGGGTTTCTAGGGTTGTATTTGTACCCCTTCTTTCCTTAGTCATTCTCATTCCTGTTCACTTGTTTCACATGGTACTGAGCTTGGGGGTGCTGGGCCTGGGGGTGCTACTGCGGGGGGTACTGAGCCTAGGGGTGCTGAGCCTGGGGGTGCTGAGCCTGGGGGTGCTGAGCCTGGGGGTGCTGAGCCTGGGGGTGCTGAGACTGGAGGTGCTACGCCTGGGGGTGCTGAGTCTGGAGCTGCTGCGCCTGGGGGTGCTGCGTCTGGAGCTGCTGAGCCTGGAGTTTCTCCTGCTTCTGCGTCTCGCCGGGAGCCCCTCTCTCCACAGGAGCTGCGCGAGTGGTTTGCTCACCGCTGGAGGCGTGCTGCTGGAGCTGGAGCTTCTTTGACCGACGAGGGTGCTGGTCCTGCCGGTCCCGGAGCTGCTGGACCTGCGGGTCCTACTGGAGCTGTTGTTGCTGAGGGTGTTGGTGCTGAGACAGCTGCTGTCTGTCCTGGCGGTGGTTCTGCTGCTGGTGCTGCTGGAGGTCTTTCTGCTAGAGGTGCTGGTGGCGCTGGTGCTGTCGCTGAGGGTGCTCGCGCTGTACCTGCTGCGTCTGGAGTTACCGCGCGGCCTCGGCCGTACTTCGTTTCGCTCGTGCAGCAGGTTCTTGGTCTTTCTCCTCCGGTAGAGTGTCCACAGCCTGTCCAGTCGCGGTCACTGTTGGAGCCTTCCTGTCCACTGCCTGCTCCCTCTCCTTACACTGGTCCTACTGGAGGTCTTGCTGAGCGTCGTGAGCCTGCGTCTCGTCCTGCGTCGCCTGTTCGTGCTGCTCGCACTAGCGGTCGCGGTTCGCGTCAGCGTCCTCCTCCTGTCCCTGGCACGCACCGGATGTCTCTGCGTCCGTCCACTGCTCCTCTGCGTGCCCCTTTGCCTTCTGCTCTTGAGTCCTCTCTTCCTGCACTTGCCGACCCTGAGTCGGACTCTCTTCGTGCTGCCAGTCCTACTGTTACGCGTCTGCTTGCTACTGTCGTCACTGACCCCTCTTTTGAGTCCACTGCTGCGTCTGCTCTTGTCGCTGAGCTCGTCGACTTTGCTGCTCGCTGTCGTCTAGACTACGCTGCTTGTCTTGTTGCTGAGTCTGCGTCTGACTGTCCTCCGTCCGTCGGGGATGAGTGTGCTCTTGGCACGGACGTCCTAGAGGACAGGCAGGAGGAGTTCCAGTGTCTGGCTGCTGCTTCACCTCATCTCGCGTCTGTACTGCTTGCTCCTGAGGGAGACCCGGATGCACTAGACATCCTGACTCCGCGCTCTTACGCGGAGGCCGTAGAGGGTCCCTACTCGTCTCAGTGGCAGGCAGCTATGGATGCAGAGATGGCTTCCTGGAAGTCCACAGGCACTTACGTTGACGCAGTTCCCCCTCCTGGGGCGAACATCGTCAGTGGCATGTGGATCTTCAGGGTGAAGCGGCCGCCGAGCTCTCCACCTGTCTTCAAGGCGCGGTACGTTGCTCGTGGCTTCAGTCAGCGGCAGGGAGTTGACTACTTTCAGACCTTCTCTCCCACCCCGAAGATGACTACTCTTCGGGTGCTGCTGCACGTAGCCGCTCAGCGCGACTACGAGCTTCACTCTCTCGACTTCAGCACTGCGTTCCTGCAGGGTAGCCTGCACGAGGAGATATGGCTGCGCCGTCCACCTGGCTTCACTGGGACTTTCCCTCCTGGCACCCAGTGGAGCCTCCGACGGCCAGTCTACGGTCTCCGCCAGGCACCGCGTGAGTGGCACGACACACTGAGGACTACGCTTGCGGCTCTTGGGTTTGCTCCTTCTACTGCTGACCCGTCGCTGTTTCTGCGCACCGACACTTCTCTGCCGCCGTTCTACATCCTCGTGTACGTCGACGACTTGGTCTTTGCCACAGCGGACACTGCTGGACTCGCCTACGTGAAGTCCGAGCTGCTGAAGAGACACACGTGCACAAACCTGGGTGAACTGCGCAGCTACCTTGGCTTGCAGATCACTCGGGACAGAGCACGCCGCACCATTACCTTGACTCAGTCACACATGGTGCAGCAGGTCCTTCAGCGCTTCGGCTTCACGTACTCCTCGCCTCAGGCCACTCCTCTGTCTACTCGCCACTCGCTCTCAGCTCTGCCTTCGGATGAGTCCGTAGAGTCGAGTAGCCCGTACCCAGAGCTTGTTGGCGGCCTCATGTACCTGATGACCTGCACACGACCTGACCTTGCATACCCTCTGAGCATTCTTGCACGCTATGTTGCTCCTGGAAGACACCGACCAGAGCACATGGCTGCAGCGAAGAGGGTGTTGCGCTACCTGTGCAGTACGTCGGGCATGGGGCTAGTGCTTGGAGGGCGGAGTCCAGTGGTCCTTACAGGGCACGCGGACGCTTCTTGGGCTGACGACCAGGCTACGCAGCGGTCGTCACAGGGTTACACCTTCAGTCTTGGTTCCGGCTCTGTCTCGTGGCGGGCTACTCGCTCGTCTTCGGTTCTCAGCTCCAGTTGTGAGGCTGAGATCTACGCCGGGGCCATGGCTGCACAGGAGCTTCGCTGGCTCACCTACCTGCTGACTGACCTTGGAGAGCCGCCTCGTTCTCCTCCAGTGCTGTACGTAGACAACAAGGCCATGCTGGCCTTGTGTCGAGAGCAGCGTCTGGAGCACAGAACGAAGCACATTGCTCTTCGCTACTTCCTTGCTCGTGAGCTGCAGCAGCGTGGACAGTTGCGGCTTGCGTACGTGGCCTCTGAGGCCAACACTGCTGATGTGTTCACCAAGGCACTCGCGCCTTGTGACCATCAGCGCCTCTGCACCCAGCTGGGTCTTGTGCCTGTCTTGCCTCACTTGCTCTCCTCTTGACTTTACTTGTACTGTGACATATATATATACCTGCTCTTGCTTGTCTAGTTTTATATATATATGTCTGTACTCCTGCATGTGAACTGGCCTCTGGCCCTGCTCTTGTGCTCGGACTGTGTGGTGACTTTGTGATCCACCCTGAGCTTGCTCTGCTTTGCTTTGCTTGACTGGTCTTGTGACCCCTTGTTCTCCCCCACTTTGCCTATGGGGGTGTGTCAGATTTATATGACATAGTCGCTGTAGGCTATAGTGGGGTAGCACATATGGGGTACAGGGTTTCTAGGGTTGTATTTGTACCCCTTCTTTCCTTAGTCATTCTCATTCCTGTTCACTTGTTTCACAACATCGCCATCGGAGCTGTACTGTTACAGGACTTCGGCGACGGCCTCCAACCCATCGCCTACGAATCACGCAAACTACATCCGCCTGAGCGACATTACCCGATACACGACCGCGAAATGCTCGCGATCGTGCACGCATTCAAAGTGTGGCGCTGCTACTTGACCGGCGCAGACGTGACAGTACGGACAGACCATCGATCTCTACAGTATCTCCGCGCACAACCCCACCTCAACCCACGACAGATTCGATGGCTCGATTTCCTCGAGTCGAACTTTCACTATACGGTCACATACAAAAAAGGAGCCTCGAATATCGCCGACGCACTGACCCGCCCCACTGCCCAGATCCACGCGATACTACTCGCCCAGACCAGCCCGCTGCTGACAGGCCTATTTACCCACGGATATCAAACAGACCCGTTCTTTACAGGAGGCAACTCATAGCAATTCGCAGCGGCAAAAGGAATCTATTACGTAAAAACTGGAACCGACCGCATCTGGGTACCAGGATACACGCTACCGCGGGAACTATTGTTACAGGAAGCACACGACGGAGTTACCTCAGGAAACTTCGGGGTAGAAAAAACACGGCAGCAGCTGCAGCGGTACTACTACTGGCCAGAAATGTTGACCGATGTGCAACGACACGTGGCATCGTGTCCCACTTGCCAGCTCATGAAGTCAAGCAGGAAGCGGCCAGCGGGGCAATTACAACCCATCCCGCCTCCAGAGCGTGCTTGGCAGCAGGTGACGATGGACTTCGTCACGGGGTTACCAGCTGGGGCGAGTGGGAATGACGCGATCCTGGTCGTCATCGATCGACTAATGAAGATGGCTTATTTCGCAGCATGCAGGAAACCAATCACAGCCGAGGAAACCGCCCGACTCTTCATCACCACCGTCGTTCGACTGCACGGGATACCCGCATCGATCATCAGCGACAGAGACACGAAGTTTACCAGCAACTTCTGGCGGAACCTGTGGCAGCAGTTCGGCACGCGCTTACAGTTCAGTTCATCCTATCACCCCGAAACCGACGGACAGACGGAACGGACCAACCAGACCATGGAGCAGCTGATTCGAGCCACGTGCGACGATCCGAATACGTGGGAACAGCAGCTGCCACTCATCGAGTTTGCATACAATAACGCGCCATCAGCCACGACGCAACAGTCGCCGTTTTACTTGAATTACGGACAGGACCCAACAGTACCCATGACACCGAGTCCCGACAACCCCGTCCCACGAGCACAACAGTTCGCCGAGATTCTGCAAGCAGCACGGACCAGGGCAGCAGAAGCAATCAAAAAATCAAACATCATCGCTAAACGCAACGCCGATCGCCACCGCAGACCCGTCACTTATCAGCCCGACGACCTCGTTTTACTCGACACTCAGAACCTCCGCCTGCCCATCACACCCAAACTCCGCCCTCGATAGTGCGGGCCGTTTCGAATCAGTCACATGATCACGCCTGTCACCGCGCACCTCCTCCTCCCTGCTGACTGGTACGTCAGCCCCTCGTTCCACGTCAGCCTGCTTCGCCCGTACGTACCATCCACCAGCCAACTCCCACGACATCGACCCTCCAGCATGGCACGACCACCAACCGAACCAGTCATCACCCCCGATAAGATCCTGAGCCACAGAATTCGCGACCCTCGAGGAGCCCGAAAATTGGAGTTCCTGATCCGCTGGAAAGATCGTACCCCCACTGAGGACAACTGGGTTCCACTGGACAGAGTTGAAAACCACCCCGTCGTCACGGACTATCTGCGCAGCCGAAATTTCAGAGACATCCACGCGCTTTCGTAAGGAGGACCTCCTTAGGAGGGGGGGTAGTGTAAGGAAATTTCCTTGTCCTTACTTCGCGTCCCTGCTCAACGCGTACAACACTGTAGCACCTCAGTCAGCACCGTTACCACTCGCGACCATCGCATCATTCATCATCCCGCCATTTTCGCACATCGCATCCCGACCTCACGGCTCGGCTGGTAACCCGCGCTCCGGGCCTACGCTTCGACACTTCCCCAACCTCAGTCACAGGCTCGTCGCGCGACCATTGCCGTTACCACTGTAGTTTCGCTAGATATTGTTCGCTCATGCCTTCGCTCATTGTACTCTTGCTTCGATAGTGCAATTCTCGTTCGTTCACTCAATTGCACCCATAACAGGCGCTTGGATTGGGGTGTTTGAGTTAAGTTTGGGTGTTTCGGGTTGGGTTCTGGCGAGTTTCCGAACACATCGTGTACGTGTGATGGGTTAGGCCGATAGGCACCCTCTATCGACCACTCCCTTGATGGTTTCGTATGCGTGGAAACATTCGGAACAGTGCGGACTGGTAATGCCCTATCACCGAAGGGTACAGGTGCTTTGCGGCGCACAGGAGGTACAATGTGCGGCTGTGTGAGTTCGATTTACAGATGTTCCTGCGGATGGTCATTCATCATTCGGTTAGTTAATGACGTGGCCCGAACATGAACGGCCTGACGTCGCAAAGTGCGCGATGTAACGATTTATTTTGTTGGAGTGTTACTCTGACATGCGAATGAGTCTCGAAAGGCTTTATTGAAGTTACAATTCCACTGTTACAATATTTGTTACAGGGCGCCACGCGTTATTAGACTGATCTTGGTGCATCGAATCAACAAGATAATACTGTACCGTAGTGTACTGTTAATCGAAAATGAACATGTATAAAAAGCTTGTATTGTACAAATGTGCAATATAATTTAATAATATTAGCCGGAAACTCGTTTCTGCACGTGTACATAATTGATCATTAGAGTCATCAATTACATCGACAATTAGAGGCCCCTACACTAACCTACTAAACCGTGCTAGTATTGCACCAGCTACACCTTTCTTCCAAAACTAGGACTCTAAGGGGGGGTTCCATTAGGGAAAATCACGGACTTAAAGCCCTCCACCAGGATCTTGATGACAGGGCTCATGTTGAAGCCAGCAGGAGGCCTGGAGTCACAGATAGCCACATCCTCTGCGTCATAGGTGGCCTTGATCCAGGCCGCAACCTGGTCTATCTTCAGAGCAACATTCCGGCGGTTCATTGCCTCAGCAGTGTCCAGTGCCAGAGTAAGGCGGCCCCTCGCATTCACCAAGGGTCACTCCACCTGCAGTTGCAACAGGGTTTAGGGTTTAGTTAGTTTCCTTAAATAGAAAATATTAGGAGGAATAAAGAAATCTCCTGCACTCACCACGTTCAACACATAGCCCACAGTGAGAATCTTCACAGCCATAGTTGTTGCACGCTTGCTTCCAAGCCCACGAAGAAGGGCAAGTTGGAAAGGACGGTTGGCGTACGGTCGGTTTGTTATCGGGTCAAAATGCCAGTTTGCGCCAAGGCCGTAAACATCTGCGACACAAGGCACGGAAAACGGGCGTTAGGAGTCATTCCGTAAAAAAATAATTAAATCGAATAAATTAGTACATAATCACTTACGATGTTAATAGAAACGGCACCACTCCAGAGGGGTGCACGAGGTGGATGGCGCGACATTCTCCACTAAGAAAAGTAGAACGAGAATGAATAAACTATGAATGAACTGGGTACAAGTGTTAATCCTAATTGAGTTGTAACCCTTATGGGCTACCCGACTACAGCCTACACAATATGCAAAAGCTATAAGTTCTGACACACCCCCATAGGCAAAGTGAGGGAGAACAAGGGGTCACAAGACCAGTCAAGCAAATCAAAGCAAAGCAAGCTCAGGGTGGATCACAAAGTTACCACACAGTCCGAACACAAGTTCAAGGCCAGTTCACATGCAGGAGTACATATATATAAAGGACTAGACAAGTAAGAGCAGGTATATATATGTAACAGTACAAGCAAGGTCAAGAGGTGAGCAAGTGAGGCAAGATAGGGACAAGACCCAGCTGCGTGCAGAAGCGCTGATGATTACAAGGCGGAAGTGCCTTGGTGAAAACAAAAGCAGAGTTGGCCTCAGAGGCCACGTACGCAAGTCGCAACTGACCACGCTGCTGTAGCTGACGAGCAAGAAAGTAGCGAAGAGCAATGTGCTTCGTTCTGTGCTCCAGTCTCTCCTCTCGACACAAGGCCAGCATGGCCTTGTTGTCTACGTACAGGACTGGAGGAGAACGAGGCGGCTCTCCAAGGTCAGTCAGCAGGTAGGTGAGCCAGCAAAGCTCCTGTGCAGCCATGGCCCCGGCGTAGATCTCAGTCTCACAACTGGAGCCGAGAGCAGAAGACGAGCGAGTAGCCCGCCAAGAAACAGAGCCGGAACTAAGGCTGAAGGTGTAACCCTGTGACGACCGCTGCGTAGCCTGGTCGTCAGCCCAAGAAGCGTCCGCGTGCCCAGTGAGGACCACTGGACTCCGCCCTCCAAGCACTAGCCCCATGCCCGACGTACTGCACAAATAGCGCAACACCCTCTTCGCTGCAGCCATGTGCTCCGGCCTGTGTCTCCCAAGAGCAACATAGCGTGCCAAGATGCTAAGAGGGTATGCAAGGTCAGGTCGTGTGCAGGTCATCAGGTACATGAGGCAGCCAACAAGCTCTGGGTACGGGCCACTCGACTCTACGGACTCATTCGAAGGCAGAGCTGAGAGCGAGTGGCGAGTAGGCAGAGGAGTGGCCTGAGGCGAGGAGTACGTGAAGCCAAAGCGCTGAAGGACGTGCTGCACCATGTCTGACTGAGTCAAGGTAATGGTGCGGCGTGCTCTGTCCCGGGTGATCTGCAAGCCAAGGTAGCTGCGCAGTTCACCCAGGTCTGTGCACGTGTGTCTCTTCTGCAGCTCCGACTTCACGTGGGCGAGTCCAGCAGTGTCAGCAGTGGCAAAGACCAAGTCGTCGACGTACACGAGGATGTAGAACGGCGGCAGAGAGGTGTCGGTGCGCAGAAACAGCGACAGGTCGGCAGTAGAGGGAGCAAACCCAAGAGCCGCAAGCGTAGTCCTCAGTGTGTTGTGCCACTCGCATGGTGCCTGGCGGAGACCGTAGACTGGTCGTCGGAGGCTCCACTGGGTGCCAGGAGGGAAAGTCCCAGTGAAGCCAGGTGGACGGCGCAGCCAGATCTCCTCGTGCAGGCTACCCTGCAAGAAAGCTGTGCTGAAGTCAAGAGAGTGAAGCTCGTAGTCGCGCTGAGCGGCTATGTGTAGCAGCACCTGAAGAGTGGTCATCTTCGGGGTGGGAGAGAAGGTCCGAAAGTAGTCAACTCCCTGCCGCTGTCTGAAGCCACGAGCCACGTACCGCGCCTTGAAGACAGGTGGAGAACCAGGCGGCCGCTTCACCCTGAAGATCCACATGCCACTGACGATGTTCGCCCCAGGTGGGGGAACCGCGTCAACGTAGGTGCCTGTGGACTTCCAGGAAGCCATCTCTGCATCCATAGCTGCCTTCCATTGAGAGGAGTAGGGACCCTCTACGGCCTCCGCGTAAGAGCGCGGAGTCGGGATGTCAAGTGCATACGGGTCTCCCTCAGGGGTAAGCAGTACGGACGCGAGGTGAGGTGAAGCAGCAGCCAGACACTGGAACTCCTCCTGCCTGTCCTCAAGGACGTCCGTGCCAAGAGCACACTCACCCCCGACGGACAGAGGACAGACAGACGTAGACTCAGCAACAAGACTAGCAGCGTAGTCTAGACGACAGCGAGCAGCAATGTCGACGAGCTCAGCAACAAGAGCAGACGCAGCAGTGGACTCAAAAGAGGGGTCGGTGACGACAGTAGCAAGGAGACGCGTGACAGTAGGACTGGCAGCACGAAGAGAGTCCGACTCCGGGTCGGCAAGTGCAGGAAGAGAGGACTCAGGAGGAGAAGGCAAAGGGACACGCAGAGGAGCAGTGGACGGATGTAGAGACATCCGGTGCGTGCCAAGGACAAGAGGAGGACGCTGACGCGAGCCGCGGCCACTAGCGCGAGCAGCACGAACAGGCGAAACGGGACGAGACGCCGGCTCACGACGCTCAGCAAGACCTCCAGTAGGACCAGTGTAGGGAGAGGGAGCAGGCAGTGGGGAAGTCGGCAGTAACTGTGACTGTGACTGGACAGGCGGTGGACACTCTACAGGAGGGGAAGGACCAAGAACCTGCTGAAGGAGCGGAACGAAGTACGGCCGAGGCCGTTCGGCGGCTCCAGACACAGCAGGGACAGTACCAGCACCCTTAGCGGCAGCACCAGCGCCAACAGCACCTCCAACAGCAGCTCCTCCAGCAGGACTGCCGCCAGGACTGATAGCAGTAGTCTCAGCGCCAACACCCTCAACAGCTCCAGCTCCAGTCGTACCCGCAGGCCCAGCAGCTCCAGCACTCCCAGGACGAGCACCTCCGGAACCGGCGGGACCAGCACCCTCAGCGGCCGAAGAAGCTCCAGCTCCAGCAGTACGCCTCCAGTGCCGGACAAACCACTCGCGCAGCTCCTGTGGAGAGAGTGGCTCCCGCCTAGACGAAGCACCCGTAGAACCTCCAGGCCTAGCACCGCCAGACGCAACACGAGCAGGTCCAGTGGCCGCTGGCTCCGCACCTCCAGGCTCAGTAGCTCCAGACGCAGCACCCCCAGGCTCAGCAGCTCCCGACGTAGCACCCCCAGGCTCAGCACCCCCAGGCGTAGCACCCCCAAGCTCAGCACCCCAAGTCTCAGCACCCCCAGGCTCAGCACCACTAGTCTCAGCACCCGCAAGCTCAACACTCCCAGGCTCAGCACCCACTCGCGCAGCACCCCTAGAGTCAGCACCACCAGGATCAGCACCCGCAGCAGTACCAGAGTCACCAGCAACCTCGACCTGCTCAACAGCGTCTACCTGGGACACACCTGAAGGGGCAAGACCCTGAGGGGGGAGGGGGTCTACCGGGGGGGGACCTGGCACAAGGAAGAGCGGAGGCGGGGGGAGGGAAGGAGTGCGGTAGGGGAAGAGACGATAGTAGGGTACTGACTCATCAAACGTGACGTCCTGGGAGGACAGAACACGTCGAGAGGAGGGGTGGTAGAACTGCCACCCTGGCGCGTCAGGGGGGAAGCCAAGGAAGACACAAGGAGCAGCACGAAGGGACAGCTTGTCCGCAGACAAGTCGCGAACAAACGCCCGAGATCCCCAGACACGGAACGCAGACGCATCGCCTACCTTCCCCGTCCACAGCAAGGCTGGGGAGGTCTCCGGCATGGAGACCCCGGGGTGAAGGTTGATCTGATGCGCCGCGTACCGAACCGCAAACGGCCACAGAAAATGGGGGGCAGCCGCATGCATCATGGACGTACGAGCGACGTCCATGACCATGCCAATGCGGCGCTCAGCAATCCCATTTTGCTGTGGAGAGTTTAGAAGCGTAAAGGTCTGGCGGATGCCTCGCGCACGACAGTAGGCTCGCAGAAGGCCAGAGGAGAACTCTCCGCCTCGGTCAGAGTGCAGACGTCGAACAGGAAAGTCCGAGCCGAAGCTCCTCCTGAGCTGGAGACGAGCTGCGCGGATCCAGTCGATCAACACCTCAGTGACATCACCCTTGCTACGCAAGGGGAAGATTGTGGTGTAACGCGAGTAGTTGTCAACCACCTGCAGGAAGTAGCGCTCGTGACCCTGTCCACGGACGCGGGCCGGGCCCCCCACGTCCATGTGAAGCGTCTGCAGCGAGGCCTCTGTCAGGGGAAACTGAGAGGAGTGAGGGGCAGCACGGAGCCGCCCCTTGACAAAGGGGACACAGGAAGGACCAGGTTCTGGAGGAAGGGGAGGGAGGGACCGGGGAAGACCAGAGACAAGGACACGAGAAGCCATGCCTCGGAGACGAGGCAGGGAGGGGTGACCAAGACGGTGGTGCCACAGGAGAGTCTCGAGAGACAGGAGGCGACACGAGCAGGGGGCAGACTCAGGACCAGACCAGGACGCTGCAGCAAACACCTGACCCGACGCAGCTACCTGGCTACACGCAGGGACAGGAGGAGACCCAGTGGTTAGGGTGTAGAGGCTCGACCCCGGCCGACGCGTAAACGTGGCCAGGTGCCGGCCTGTGCGCGTGTCCGAGCAGTGGGTCACCCGCTGAATCGCAGGAGTAAACTGGTGAACCCCCGCATCCTGTAGGTCAGCACCACTCACCAAGTTCGTCGAGAACGAGGGGAGGTAAAGACCAGACAAGGTGCCAGAGGGGGCAGCCGGACATGGGAGGACAGTGGAGAAGTGAGAGAGGACAGGACCCCCAGAGGGGTCTGCCAGGGAGACTGCAACCGGCCGACCAAGTTGCGTGAGTGTTGTGCGGTCTCGAAAAAAGGAGCGAGAAGCCCCTGAGTCAAGTGTGAAGGTGAGGGAGGCCAAAGCCGACTTGGTACATGAGAGCGCAGACTCACCAGCACCTGAGGACGCAGACGCACTGGCACCTAGAGCAGCAGCCTCAGTGGCACCTAGAGCAGCAGTCTCGATGTCCGGGTCGAGCGGGAAACACCTGTAACAGTCACCCTCATCACTAATAGACACAGCATACATGGCAGCAAGGATAGCATCAAAGTCAAGATCAAAGATAGCTACTCCAGCCCTAAACAGCTCTCCCCAGCGGGGAATCTCATTAGCCTCGGGGAACTGCTGACGCCAAGCGTCCGTCAGGTGGCCAAAGCAGCGCTGGGTGGGGTGGGCACCCCCATACTGCTCACCCGTGCGGTCGCCGGTGCGAAGGACGTAGGCTCACGGACCAAAACTCCCACCACGCTCACGCTGCGTGTACCACTCACGGAGCTGCTGAGGGGGGGGGATGTCCCGAGACCGCTGCTGCTGCTGCTGGCGTTGACCACCACCGGAGCCGCTCCGCTGCGAAGCGCCACCCCGACCAGCTACACCTCCTCCACCACCGCCTCCTCCACCTCCGCCACCACCGCCGCCTCCGCTCCCACCGCTAACGCCTCCACTGCTGCCACCGACACCTCCACCCCCGCTACCACTCCGACCGCCACCCCCACTCCCTCCGCCGCCTCCACCGCCACCTCCACCACCCCCGCTAGCTCCACCCGCGCCCTTGCCCTCCTTGCCCTTGCCAGAGCGGCGTCTCCTGCTAGGGGCAGACCCCGCACCGACCGACTCAAGACCAACGAGGTCGGCCGCAGCAGCAGAAGCGACAGAGGGCAAAAGGGGGGAAGGAGAACACCCCTCAAAGATGGGGGTGCGAGGGTCACCACGAGAGGCTCCTACAGCGACTATGCTCTTCTCCGCTGCTAGGAGGGCCTTCTCTAGGAGGTCAACAGTGAGAGTGGTGGGACAGACTGAGAGGAAGTGGTCCCTGACTACACGAAGGGAGTCAGGGAGGCGGGTGACTATGTAATAGAGAGTGATGTACATGGGGGGGGGGGGGGTCTTGGCGCAGAACTCAGCAGAAAGCGCAGCGCGGTAGCGAGTGTCATTAGTGCGGAGGTGCGTAATGAGGTCAGCGACTATGGGAAAGGCAGCAAGGTCAGGGAAGAGGTATGGTAGCATGAGGCGGCTCAGTGCAGCAGTGGCAGGGGAAGAGTAGCGCGCAACTACAACGTCGTACAAGGTCTGAGCACTCTTGTACTGGCTAAAGTGCGCGCGCTCAGTGGTAGGCAGGTGGCGACGCACAGCAAGACGTGCAGCAGCATTGCGCGTGGCCCACTGAGAGAGAACAGTGGCGTCAGCATCAGCAGCAGGAGCAGGAGAGGCGCCAGAGGTGAGGTCAAAGAGAGAGAGACCGTCTCCCCTATCGCACTGTAGGAAAAGCTGCAGGTCATCTACCCAAACCTCAAAGTCAATGGCCCGACCCTCAGCGTTAAAAGCGAGAACACTGGGGGTAGCCATGACAGCAGTAGACTAGCAGTACCAGCTGTAGGACAGGGGCAGTGCAGTGACAGAAGCGGTGCTCTCACCAGACAGGGCGGTGCGGGCAGCTCAGCAGCACAGCAACACTGCAACACGGCTGCTCGGACGGCTCAGCAGCAACGGCGGCTTTGCGGCACCAAGGGCTCGGCTCCTCAGGAGGCTCGGGCGGCTCGGGCGGCTTGGGCGGTGCGGGCGGCTCGGGCGGCTCGGGCGGCTCGGGCGGTGCGGGCTGCTCGGGCGGCGCGGGCGGTGTGGGGCGGCAGGGCCGCTGGTAGGGCGGCGGGGGCGCAGTGAAAGGGGCGGCGGGGCTGCAGCGAAGGGCGGCGGGGCCGCCGTGAAGGGCGGCGGGGCCGCAGAGAAGGGCGGTGGGGCCGTTGAGAGGGGCGGCGGGGCCGTAGCGAGAGAGGCGGCGGGGCCGCAGCGAAGGGCGGCGGGGCCGCTGAGACGGGCGGCGGGGCCGCAGCGAAGGGCGGCGGGGCCGCAACGAAGGGCGGCGGGGCCGCAATGTGGGGTGGCAGGGCTGCAACGAAGGGCGGTGGGGCCACTGAGAAGGGCGGCGGGGCCGCTGAGAAGGGTGGCGGGGCCACAGCGAGAGAGGCGGCGGGGCCGCATCGAAGGGCGGCGGGGCCGCTGAGACGGGCGGTGGGGCCGCAGCAAAGGGCGACGGGGCCGCTGAGACGGGCGGCGGGGCCGCAGCAAAGGGTGGCGGGGCCGAATCGACGGGCGGCGGGGCCGCTAGGGCAATGGGGCCGCTAGGGCGTTGGGGCCGCTAGGGCGGCTCGACGAGGTGAGAGCCCGAAGTGCGACTCGGGCTGAGCGCGCTTCGGGCAGGAAGAAAAACTCGATGTGGTGGGCCCTAGGCACAGTTCCCACGGCGGAACCTGCTCGATACCATGAGAAAAGTAGAACGGGAATGAATGAACTATGAATGAACTGGGTACAAGTACTAACCCTAATGGGGTTGTACCCCTTATGGGCTACCTCGCTTTAGCCTACACAATATGCAAAAGCTATAAGTTCTGACATCCTCAGCGAGAATCTTCCACTTCGACTCTGGAACGCACCCATCAGGGCCCCTCCCGTAGGTCTTGGCGTCGAAGTTGACATTGGAGCGCTTCTCTGAGACCTTCCGCATGGCCAACGCCTCTTTGTTGGGGTCGTTGCTAATGACGTAGTAAAATACGTCAGATTGCACGCCCGCGTTCTGGTACTTTATACACACGACCTCCCGGAACTCCGCCCACTCAAGGTAGAACTGCATCGAATGTGCAGGCGCATCCAACAACAGGTACGTGAACGCCTCGGCTGCCTTTCTCTGGAAGGTAAAACACGGAAGGAGTAAAACACGGACGTTAATAAGTAAAAAAATGCAAAAACCTAGACTTAATTTCGGAAGCAACTTCCGAGGATAGTAAAAATACACCCGCATGGAAAACGAGCACAAGGCACCGAATCTTACCCCGAAATGCTGATCATGGCTGACAAGTGGGGGGATGATGAGAACGCCATTGGCCTCGCGGGGGATGCGATCCATCTTGAAAGTGGGAGGGACATGACGCGGTACAGCAAGCACTCCCGTACCCTGAGCAGCGGACAGATCCTGGATGAGCTGCTCGTTCAGCCTGATGAACTCAGCGCAGCGCTGGTTTAGCGCTGATACCTCGACGTCACACTCCGAGAGGAGGTTCGACAACTCCCTCTCGCGCTCCTTTGTTCGCTGAAGGGTTGTTCGAAGATCATCAATCTGACCTTGCAGCCGGAGGGCCTCAACAGCTGCTGCGTGATCTGTCGGAACATCTGGCACAGAGTAATGCATGCATAAGCACAACAGCGGTGATTAACATTACTATGCATTAATAAACAACTTTGGAAACGCATCCGACATTGGAAAAGTATGACGACATAACGCGGACTTACTCGATCGGGCGTTTATTGGAACGGAAAACCCCAAAGGTGATTCGACAACTCTGCCAGCGGCAGTTGGGTTATCAGCGGCTGCGACAGTGACGCCTGAAGCGTCAGCAACAGTGGAGGTTTGATTTGCAGCACCAGCAGAGGCGAGAGCAGTGTTTGGAGACGGAATAGAGACCGATGCTGCGTTGACCACTGTCACCGCGGGTGTGATTTCGGTGGTCGCGCCAACAGGAATAGAAACAGCAGCAGATGCATCGGTAGTGGTTCCGGTTCTTGCGGCGAGAGGCGTAGGAATGTCAGATGGAGCGGCCAACTCAGTTACGGCGGCAACCGTGAAGGCCGCTGTAGTGGCCGGCGTAGTTTCCGTTGCCGTGTCAGCAGGTGTTGACAATGGTCCCGCACCGTCGCTGCTAGGGTTTGCTATGATAGTGCTTAGGCGACCCTTTTTCTTCTTATTTGGTGTCTGATGTCGTGGGCACGCCAGCTGTGCGTTGTGTATGGCCACAATTGTTTCGTGCGACGATCCTGGTTAGTCGATGCGACTGACGTGCTGCCTCGCTCCGGATATCATGGTCAAGCGGCGGGCAGAGAAAGTTCCGCAAACAGATCTTGAACTAAGTGTATTGACATCTTCACGCCCGCGAAGTGGTGACGGGCTGCCAGCGGTTGGCGCACTTACACGCGGCGCACCCTGGTACTGTACCATATTGACGGATGGTCATCCTTCGTGGGTGGTCTGCAATTTTTGCTGACATGGAAATTTTCGAAGGAGGTATTGTAGGACAGCACCTATAAACGGAAACTACTGCTTAGAACAACTGAGAGACATTTATCTTTGAGGGTGGTTCAATAGTGTTATATATAATAATGTTATATATATGTTAAAAGATAAACCTATTGACCAACCACAGTTGGTTTCTAGAATCAGCCAGCACCAAGTCTACTGATCGCAAAATACTGTTTACGCTTATGACCTGGTATCGCTGGTGTTGTAAATCCCAATGCAGTTGCGCGCATCCTGTTGCCGGATCTTTGTCCGCGAGCAAACGATAGTATTTAATGTATGCGTATGGATTCAGTTCCGTGCCATCTCTCAGCTGGAATAAAATCAGGGTCTTGGCATACCACTCTTCATGGTTGCCGTCCACCCAAGGTCCCTGCACCGCAATGTCCGAGTACCAAGGTCGCCCATAAAAGCTCGCCACTGCGCGAACCTGAAAAGGCAACCGTCCGAAATCTGCATCCAGTGCCGCGGGCATAGCGAGCTCGTTGTGTACCTGAAGGTCACAACATGAGAACGAAAGTACTGTAAAAAGAAACATAAATGTATAAAATTATTTCACATTTAAGTTGTACAATATTTTGTGAGACTTTTTTCGCACTGTACTCGCGTCAAACCCGAAACTGCTTCTCGGAACCACAAGGCAGTATGGGTTGGTAAACAAATAGACTAGTTGAGAAGAACTGAACGAGAATGAATGAACTATGAGTGAAGTGAGTACAAATAGCAAACCCTAATTGGGTTGTACCCCCTATGGTATACCCCACTATAGCCTACACAACAGTATAAGCTATACAATGTTCTGACACACCCCCATAGGCAAAGTGGGGGAGAACAAGGGGTCACAAGACCAGTCAAGCAAAGCAAAGCAAAGCTCAGGGTGGATCACAAAGTCACCACACAGTCCGAGCACAACAACAAGGCGATAAGGCCAGTTCACATGCAGGAGTACACACATATGTATATAGAGCTAGACAAGCAAGAGCAGGTATATATATGTGACAGTACAAGTAAGGTCAAGAGGAGAGCAAGTGAGGCAAAACAGGTACAAGACCCAGCTGGGTGCAGAAGCACTGATGGTCACAAGGCGCGAGTGCCTTGGTGAACACGTCAGCAGTGTTGGCCTCAGAGGCCACATAAGCAAGCCGCAACTGTCCACGCTGCTGTAGCTCACGAGCAAGGAAGTAGCGAAGAGCAATGTGCTTCATTCTGTGCTCCATGCCCTGCTCTCGACACAAGGCCAGCATGGCCTTGTTGTCTACGTACAGCACTGGAGGAGAACGAGGCGGCTCTCCAAGGTCAGTCAGCAGGTAGGTGAGCCAGCGAAGCTCCTGTGCAGCCATGGCCCCTGCGTAGATCTCAGCCTCACAACTGGAGCTGAGGACGGAAGACGAGCGAGTAGCCCGCCACGAGACAGAGCCGGAACCAAGGCTGAAGGTGTAACCCTGTGACGACCGCTGCGTAGCCTGGTCGTCAGCCCAAGAAGCGTCCGCGTGTCCCGTAAGGACCACTGGACTCCGCCCTCCAAGCACTAGCCCCATGCCCGACGTACTGCACAAGTAACGCAACACCCTCTTCGCTGCAGTCATGTGCTCTGGTCGGTGTCTCCCAGGAGCAACATAGCGTGCAAGAATGCTAAGAGGGTATGCAAGGTCAGGTCGTGTGCAGGTCATCAGGTACATGAGGCAGCCAACAAGCTCTGGGTACGGGCCACTGGACTCTACGGACTCATCCGAAGGCAGAGCTAAGAGCGAGTGGCGAGTAGCCAGAGGAGTGGCCTGAGGCGAGGAGTACGTGAAGCCGAAGCGCTGAAGGACCTACTGCACCATGTGTGACTGAGTCAAGGTAATGGTGCGGCGTGCTCTGTCCCGAGTGATCTGCAAGCCAAGATAGCTGCGCAGTTCACCCAGGTATGTGCACGTGTGTCTCTTCAACAGCTCGGACTTCACGTAGGCGAGTCCAGCAGTGTCCGCTGTGGCAAAGACCAAGTCGTCGACATACACGAGGATGTAGAACGGCGGCAGAGAGGTGTCGGTGCGCAGAAACAGCGACGGGTCAGCAGTAGAGGGAGCAAACCCAAGAGCCGCAAGTGTAGTCCTCAGTGTGTCGTGCCACTCACGCGGTGCCCGGCGGAGACCGTAGACTGGCCGTCGGAGGCTCCACTGGGTGCCAGGAGGGAAAGTCTCAGTGAAGCCAGGTGGACGGCGCAGCCGGGTCTCCTCGTGCAGGCTACCCTGCAAGAACGCAGTGCTGAAGTCGAGAGAGTGAAGCTCGTAGTCGCGCTGAGCGGCTATGTGCAGCAGCACCCGAAGAGTGGTCATCTTCGGGGTGGGAGAGAAGGTCTGAAAGTAGTCAACTCCCTGCCGCTGCCTGAAGCCACGAGCCACGTACCGCGCCTTGAAGACAGGTGGAGAGCCCGCCGGCCGCTTCACCCTGAAGATCCACATGCCACTGACGATGTTCGCCCCAGGAGGGGGAACCTCGTCAACGTAGGTGCCTGTGGACTTCCAGGAAGCCATCTCTGCATCCATAGCTGCCTGCCACAGAGAGGAGTAGGGACCCTCTACGGCCTCTGCGTAAGAGCGCGGAGTCGGTTATGACAGTAGCAAGGAGGCGCGTGACAGTAGGACTGGCAGCACGAAGGGAGTCTGACTCCGGGTCGGCAAGCGTAGGAAGAGAGGACTCAAGAGGAGAAGGCAAAGGGGCACGCAAAGGAGCAGTGGACGGACGCAGAGACATCCGGTGCGTGCCAGGGACAGGAGGAGGACGCTGACGCGAACCGCGACCACTAGCGCGAGCAGCACGAACAGGCGACGCGGGACGAGGCGCAGCCTCACGACGCTCAGCAAGACCTCCAGTAGGACCAGTGTAAGGAGAGGGAGCAGGCAGTGGGGAGGTAGGCTCCAACAGTGACTGCGACTGGACAGGCTGTGGACACTCTATAGGAGGAGAAAGACCAAGAACCTGCTGTAGGAGCGGAACGAAGTACGGCCGAGGCTGCGCGGCAACTCCAGACCCAGCAGGGACAGCACCAGCACCCTCAGCGGCAGCACCAGCGCCACCAACACCTCCAGCGGCAGGACCTCCAGCAGCACCAGCAGCAGGACCACCGCCAGGACAGACAACAGTAGTCTCAGCACCAACACCCTGAGTAGCTCCAGCTCCTGTAGGACCCGCAGGCCCAGCAGCTTCGGGACCGACGGCACCAGCACCCTCGGCGGGCGAAGAAGCTCCAGCTCCAGCAGTACGCCTCTAGCGGCGAGCAAACCACTCGCGCAGCTCCTGTGGAGAGAGGGGCTCCCGCCGAGACGGAGCACCAGGAGAAACCCCAGGCTCAGCAGCTCCAGACGCAGCACCCCCAGACTCAGCACCCCAAGGCTCAGCAGCTCCAGACTCAGCACAGCAAGGCTCAGCAGCTCCAGGCACAGCACCCCCCGGCTCAGCACCCCCGGGCTCAGCACCCCCAGCAGCAGCACCCCCAGTCTCAGCACCCCCAGTAGCCGCACCTCCAGGCTCGGCATCCCAGGGCTCAGCACCCACGCGAACAGCACCCCCAGAGTCAGCAACCCCAGAGTCAGCACCCCCAAGCTCAGCACCCGCAGCAGCACCAGAGTCACCAGTAACCTCGACCGGGTCAACTGCGTCTACCTGGGACACACCTGAGTGGGCAGGAACTTGAGGGGGGAGGGGGTCTACCGAGGGGGGAACCGGCACAAGGAAGTCCGGTGGCGGGGGGAGGGAAGGAGTGCGGTAGGGGAAGAGGCGGTAGAAGGGGACTGACTCGTCGAACATGACGTCCTGGGAGGACAGAACACGACGAGAGGAGGGGTGGTAGAGCTGCCACCCTGGAGCGTCAGGGGGGAAGCCAAGGAAGACACAGGGAGCAGCACGAGGGGGCAGCTTGTGCGCAGACAAGTCGCGGACAAACGCCCGAGATCCCCAGACACGGAACGCAGACGCATCGCCGACCTTCCCCGTCCACAGCAAGACTGGGGACATCGCGGGCCGAGAGACCCTGGGGTGAAGGTTGAGCTGATGCGCCGCGTACCGAACCGCAAACGGCCACAGAAAATGGGGGGCAGCCGCATGCATCATGGACGTACGAGCGACGTCCATGACCATGCCAATGCGGCGCTCAGCAATCCCATTTTGCTGTGGAAAGTCCGGAAGCATAAAGGTCTGGCGGATCCCCCGTGCACGACAGTAGTCTCGTAGAAGGCGAGAGGAGAACTCCCCACCGCGGTCAGAGTGCAGACGCAGGAAGGAAAGTCCGAGCCGAAGCTCCTCCTGAGCTAGAGACGAGCTGCGCGGATCCAGTCGATCAGCACCGCAGTGACATCACCCTTGCTGCGCAATTGGAAGACTGTGGTGTAACGCGAGTAGTCGTCAACCACCAACAGGAAGTAGCGCTCGTGACCCTGCCCACGGACGCGGGCCGGGCCCCACACGCCCATGTGAAGTGTCTGCAGAGGAGCCTCTGTCGGGGGAAACTGGGAGGAGTGAGGAGCAGCCCTGAGGCGCCCTTCGACACAGGGGACACAGGAAGGTCCTGGTCCCGAAGGAAGGGGAGGGAGAGACCGGGGAAGACCTAAGACAAGGACACGGGAAGCCATGCCCCGAAGACGGGGCAAGGAGGGGTGACCAAGACGGTGGTGCCACAGGAGAGTCTCGTGAGACAGGAGGCGACACGAACAGGGGGCAGACTCAGGGCCAGACCGGGATGCAGCAGCAAACACCTGACCTGACGCAGCTACCTGACCAGACGCAGGGACAGGAGGAGACTCAGTGGTCAGGGTGTAGAGGCTCAACCCCGGTCGACGCGAGAACGTGGCCAGGTGCCGGCCTGTGCGATCGTCCGTGCATTGGGTCACCCGCTGACTCGCAGGAGTGAACTGGTGAACCCCCGCATCCTGCAGGTCCGCACCACTCACCAAGTTCGTCGAGAACGAGGGAAGGTACAGAACAGACAGGGTGCCCGAGGGGGCAGCCGGACACGGGAGGACAGTGGAAAAGTGAGAGAGGACAGGACCCCCAGAGGGGTCAGCCAGGGAGACTGCAACCGGCCGACCAAGCGGCGTGAGTGTGGTGCGGTCTCGAAAGAAGGAGCGGGAAGCTCCTGAGTCAAGCTTGAAAGAGAGGGAGGACGAAGCAGACGCAGTACCTGAAAGCGCAGCCTCACCAGTACTTGAGAGTGCAGACACACTGGCACCTAGAGCAGCAGTCTCACAAGCACCTAGCGCAGCAGTACCAATGCCCGGGTCGGGCGGGAAACACCGGTAACAGTCACCCTCCTCACGAATAGTCACAGCATACATAGCAGCAAGGATAGCATCAAAGTCAAGATCAAAGATAGCTACACCAGCCCTAGACAGCTCATCCCAGCAGGGAATCTCACTAGCCTCGGGGAACTGCTGACGCCAAGCGTCCGTCAGGCGACCAAAGCAGCGCTGGGTGGGGTGGGCACCCCCACACTGCTCACCCGCGCGGTCGCCGGAACGAAGGACGTAGGTGCACGGACCAGTACCCCCACCCCTCTGACGCCGAGTGTACCACTCACGGAGCTGCTGGGGCGGAGGGATGTCCCGCGAACGCTGCTGCTGCTGCTGGCGCTGACCACTCCCAGCGCCGCTCCGCTGCGGGGCACTACCCTGACCAGCTCCACCGCCTCCGCCAGCACCTCCTCCTCCTCCGCCTCCACCGCCGCCACCACTCCCACTGCTGCCGCCACCACCGCCGCCTCCTCCGCCGCTGCCACCACCACCACCGCCGCTGCCACCACTCCCACCGCCACCCCCACTCCCTCCACCGCCTCCACCGCCACCTCCACCGCCCCCTCCTGCTCCACCCGCGCCCTTGCCCCCCTTGCCCTTGCCAGAGCGGCGTCTCCCGCTAGGGGCAGACTCCGCGCCGACCGACTCAAGACCAAGCAGGTCGGCAGCAGCAGTAGAGGCAACAGAGGGCAGCAGGGGGGAAGGAGAGCACCCCTCAAAGATGGGGGTGCGAGGGTCACCACGAGAGGCTCCTACAGTGACGATGCTCTTCTCCGCCACTAGGAGGGCCTTCTCGAGGAGGTCGACAGTGAGGGTAGTGGGACAGACTGAGAGAAAGTGGTCCCTGACTACGCGAAGGGAGTCAGGGAGGCGTGCGACTACGTAGTAGATTGCGATGTACATGGGGGGGGGGGGTTCTTGGCGCAGAACTCAGCAGGAAGGGCGGCGCGGTAGCGAGTGTCACTAGTGCGGAGGTGCGTAATGAGGTCAGCGACAGTGGGAAAGGCAGTAAGGTCAGGAAAGAGGTAGGGTAGCATGAGACGGCTCAGTGCAGCAGTGGCAGGGGAAGAATAGTGCGCAACTACAGCGTCGTACAAGGTCTGAGCACTCTTGTACTGACTAATGTGCGCGCGCTTAGTGGTAGGGAGGTGGCGACGCACAGCAAGACGTGCAGCAGCATCGCGGGTGGCCCACTGAGAGCGAACAGTGGGGTCAGCATCAGCAGCAGGGGCAGGAGAGGCGCCAGAAGTGAGGTCAAAGAGAGGGAGACCGTCCGCCCTATCGCACTGTAAGAACAACTGCAGGTCGTCGACCCAGACCTCAAAGTCAATGGCCCGACCCTCAGCGTCAAAAGCTAGGACACTAGGGGTAGCCATGACTACGACAGCGAAGCAGTGCAAGCAGTAGGGAAAGGGCACGCAGTGACAGCGGGACGGTGCTCACCGGGCAGGGCAGGTCGGGCGGCTCGGCAGAAGGGCGGCTCGGCTGCTGGTGGGCGGCTCGGCTGCTGCCGGGCGGCTCGGTTGCTGCTGGGCGGCTCGGCTCCCGGGCGGCTCGGGTGCAGGGCGGCTCGGCTGCTCCGGTACCAGACGGCGGGGCCGTGAGGAGGGGCGGCGGTGTCGCGTGAGCAGAGGCGGCAGGGCCGCGAGAGCAGGGGCGGCGGAGCCGCGAGATCAGGAGCGGCGGGGCCGCGAGAGCAGGGGCGACGGGGCCGCGTGTAGGGGCGGCAGTGTCGCGAGATGAGGGGCGGCGGGGCCGTGAGCGCTGGGGCGGCGGGGCCGCGAGATCAGGGGCAGCGGGGCCGTGAGCGCTGGGGCGGCGAGGCCGCGAGATCAGGGGCGGCGGGGCCGCGAGTGCTGGGGCGGCGGGGCCCCCAGATCAGGGGCGGCGAGGGCCGCGAGGTCAGAATCGGCGGGGCCGCGAGTGCTGGGGCGGCGGGGCCATGAGATCAGGGGCGGCAAGGGCCGCGAGATCAGGGTCGGCGGGGCCGCTGGAGCAGGGGCGGCGGGGCCGCGAGAGTAAGTGGCGGCGGGGCCGCGAAAGCAGGGGCGGCGAGGGCCACGAAAGCAGGGGCGGCGAGGCCGCGAGAGCAGAGGCGACGGGGCCGCGTGTAGGGGCAGCGGCGTCGCGTGAGTAAGGGCGGCGAGGGCCGCGAGAGCAGGGCGGCGGGGCCGCGAGATCAGGGGCGGCGGAGCCGCGTGAGGAAGGGCGGCGAGGGCCGCGAGAGCAGGGCGGCGGGGCCGCGCTGGTAAGGCCGGCCGCTAGGGCGGCTCGGGGAAAGAGTGGCCCGAGGCGCGACTCGGGATGAGTGCGCTTCGGGCAGGAAAAAAATTTCGAGTGGTGGGCCCTATGCGTAGTTCCCACAGGGGAACCTGCTCTGATACCATGAGAAGAACTGAACGAGAATGAATGAACTATGAGTGAAGTGAGTACAAATAGCAAACCCTAATTGTGTTGTACCCCCTATGGAATACCCCACTATAGCCTACACAACAGCATAAGCTATACAATGTTCTGACACTAGTATCGAGCAAGAAATAAGCGTGAAAAAACACGACAAACACAGCTGCTGGCAGTGTCGAGCGCAACTCACCTGGATGACGTGGACGTTGCTCCCGTTGCATCAAGGGAGGGCTGACGTTTCATATTAGGCCTCCCTGATTCCGGGGAAATGTTTTCCCCTCTATTATGAGTGCACATTTTTCAGAATAATGCTATTCTGATTGCTCAGGGTTGAGAAGTATATAACTCTGATTTTTCAGGGTCGAAAATCGAGGATCAGAGTAGTAACGCGCCCTTTGTTACAGGGGAAAAAGTTTCTCTCTGCGTAAAGTTTGCGCTCTGTGTTTCGCGCACACTTTGAGCGCGCTAAGTTCTACCCTTTTAGTGTTACGAAACGGTATTTATGCACACGTTGTAGTGGGGGGAAGAGATGAGCGATTTCGCTCAACCAAACATTTCGATTCGATACTTGAATGTGGCCAACATCGCTGTGCGAAACGCAAAATAGGTTCTGGAAACTTAACGCACACGCACTTACGACAGTGGAACAACTTATTCGCATCTCGTGAAAATAACGAACATCGAGTGTACTCGCCTGTCAGACATGCTGTTGTCCATCGCTCACGCGCTGGTTGTACTGCGATCAAACCGAAGGGGGATATCGAAAGGAAATTTCCAAGAACCTTCCTCTCGATAAGGTCAAAATCAGGGACCACAGATTCGACGCCCTATTAAGTCAGGGTCCACTAACAGGCTATTCTGTTACACTATACTCAAAACCAGGGATAGGAAAACTACTACTCTGATTTGAACAGGGTTGAGAACTCAGTAATTCTGAAATCTCAGTCTCCGCAAAGTGGAAAGTCTGAAATCACCCTGAAATCAAGGTAATTACCCTGATATCGTCATCCCTGCATCCAGGTGCCGCATCCAGGGCACGTCGCAGGTTCTGCAGGTCGCCTGCGAGTTGCCTGTTGAAATCGGCGCCGCGCGCAGCTTCTTGCGCCACTGGTTCCACGTAAGGTGGACTCGTTCGCCTCGGCAAGACCGCGAGCTTCCAGAAGGATCGCGAGAGAATCCGCGATCCTGTAGAGATCGCCTGGAATTTGAAAATGTGAACAGATGAAAATGAAATTGTAGAAACATAAAAAACATAAACAAGCATGAAGGGAATGGAAGCCTTGACAATTATACAAAATTGACTAAGTAGCCTTGCTCACCCATAGCATCGCTGTGTCATATCGCTTCCGCTTGCCGAGCTGTGGTGCAAGTGCTTGCAACCGCAGCCTGTTCACCTCGGCGTTCATCACTTGGGCAGCGGCGTTGCGCTTGTTCGAAGCTCGGTACGGGTTCTTCACGTACTCGATGTGAAGATGCTTGAATAGTTGTGCGCACCAATGCTCTGGAAGTCCTGCGCGGCGGATAGCATCGATGTAGTGGCTCACCAGATGCACCTTGATGATGTTCCAGCTTGATTTCTGGGTGAACGCTTCAAGACCACTGAGCATCCCGTCGAAAGTGATAAATGCTCTTAATTAGTTAGAGGTGCACACCCATGTCCATAAAGGCTAATTGAATGGCACATGTAAACATACCTGCTCGCCATGAGCTTGACTTGGCGTAAACTCTCCTTGGTATCCTCGGTGACTCGTGCACAGTACGTGTACCACTCGATGTACGCGATGATGCCTTTGATCTGATCATCAGTTGCATATCCCTTAACAAGGAATGGGAGGATTTGCATGACACTACGATGTTCGTATGCTTGGTAAGATGCACCATTGCCAAAGTAAGACCCCGAGGGGAGTCTAAGATGCGGGTTGTGAGAATGAGAACGAGGATGGATGAACTATGAATGAAGTGAGTACATATAGGAAACCCTAATTGGGTTGTACCCCCTATGGGATACCCCACTACAGCCTACACAACAGCATAAGCTATAATGTTCTGACACAACCCCATAGGCAAAGTGGGGGAGAACAAGGGGTCACAAGACCAGTCAAGCAAAGCAAAGCTCAAGGTGGATCACAAAGTCACCACACAGTCCGAGCACAAGGTCAAGGCCACAAGGCCAGTTCACATGCAAGAGGAGGCATATATATATATAAGACTAAACAAGCAAGAGCAGGTATATATATATATATGCAAGAGTACAAGCAAGGTCAAGAGGTGAGCAAGTGAGGTAAGACAGGTACAAGTCCCAGCTGAGTGCAGAAGCGCTGATGATCACAAGGCGGAAGTGCCTTGGTGAAAACATCAGCAGTGTTGGCCTCAGAGGTCACGTACGCAAGTCGCAACTGACCACGCTGCTGCAGCTCACGAGCAAGGAAGTAGCGGAGAGCAATGTGCATCGTTCTGTGCTCCAAGCGCTGCTCTCGACACAAGGCCAGCATGGCCTTGTTGTCTACGTACAGCACTGGAGGAGAACGAGGCGGCTCTCCAAGGTCAGTCAGCAGGTAGGTGAGCCAGCGAAGCTCCTGTGCAGCCATGGCCCCGGCGTAGATCTCAGCCTCACAACTGGAGCCGAGAACAGAAGACGAGCGAGTAGCCCACCAAGAGACAGAGCCAGAACCAAGACTGAAGGTGTACCCCTGCGACGACCGCTGCGTAGCCTGGTCGTCAGCCCAAGAAGCGTCCGCGTGGCCAGTGAGGACCACTGGACTCCGCCCTCCAAGAACTAGCCCCATGCCCGACGTACTGCACAAGTAGCGCAACACCCTCTTCGCTGCAGCCATGTGCTCTGGTCAGTGTCTCTCAGGAGCAACATAGCATGCAAGAATGCTAAGAGGGTATGCAAGGTCAGGTCGTGTGCAGGTCATCAGGTACATGAGGCAGCCAACAAGCTCTGGGTACGGGCCACTCGACTCTACGGACTCATCCGAAGGCAGAGCTGAGAGCGAGTGGCGAGTAGCCAGAGGAGTGGCCTGAGGCGAGGAGTACGTGAAGCCAAAGCGCAGAAGGACCTGCTGCACCATGTGTGACTGAGTCAAGGTAATGGTGCGGCGTGCTCTGTCCCGGGTGATCTGCAAGCCAAGGTAGCTGCGCGGTTCACCCAGGTCTGTGCACGTGTGTCTCTTCTGCAGCTCCGACTTCACGTGGGCGAGTCCGGCAGTGTCACAAGTGGCAAAGACCAAGTCGTCGACGTACACGAGGATGTAGAACGGCGGCAGAGAAGTGAAGGTGCGCAGAATCAACGACGGGCCTGCAGTAGAGGGAGCAAACCCAATAGCTGCAAGCGTAGTCCTCAGTGTGTCGTGCCACTCACGCGGTGCCTGGCGGAGACCGTAGACTGGCCGTCGGAGGCTCCACTAGGTGCCAGGAGGGAAAGTCCCAGTGAAGCCAGGCGGACGGCGCAGCCAGATCTCCTCGTGCAGGCTGCCCTACAAGAAAGCAGTGCTGAAGTCAAGAGAGTGAAGCTCGTAGTCGCGCTGAGCGGCTATGTGCAGCAACACCCAAAGAGTAGTCATCTTCGGGGTGGGAGAGAAGGTCTGAAAGTAGTCAACTCCCTGCCGCTGACTGAAGCCACGAGCGACATACCGTGCCTTGAAGACAGGTGGAGAGCCAGGCGGCCGCTTCACCCTGAAGATCCACATGCCACTGACGATGCTCGCCCCAGGAGGGGGAACCTCGTCAATGTAGGTGCCTGTGGACTTCCAGGAAGCCATCTCTGCATCCATAGCTGCCTGCCACTGAGAGGAGTAGGGACCCTCTACAGCCACCGCGTAAGAACGCGGAGTAGGGATGTCTAGCGCATCCGGGTCTCCCTCAGGGGCAAGCAGTACAGACGCGAGATGAGGTGAAGCAGCAGCCAGACACTGGAACTCCTCCTGCCTGTCCTCAAGGACGTCCGTGCCAAGAGCACACTCACCCCCGACGGACGGAGGAGAGACAGACGCAGACTTAGCAACAAGACTAGCAGCGTAGTCCAGACGACAGCGAGCAGCAAAGTCGACGAGCTCAGCAACAAGAGCAGACGCAGCAACGGACTCAAAGGAGGGGTCAGTGACAACAGTAGAAAGAAGACGCGTGACAGTAGGACTGGCAGCACGAAGAGAGTCCGACTCCGGGTCGACAAGCGCAGGAAGAGAGGACTCAGGAGGAGAAGGCAAAGGGGCACGCAGAGGAGCAGTGGACGGACGCAGAGACATCCGGTGCGTGCCAGGGACAGGAGGAGGACGCTGACGCGAACCGCGACCACTAGTGCGAGCAGCACAAACAGGCGACGCGGGACGAGACGCAGGCACACGACGCTCAGCAAGACCCCCAGTAGGACCAATGTAAGGAGAGGGAGCAGGCAGTGGGGAGGCGGGCTCTAACAGTGACTGCGACGGGACAGGCGGTGGACACTCAACCGAATGAGGAAGACCAAGAACCTGCTGCAGGAGCGGAACGAAGTACGGCCGAGGCCATGCGGGGACTCCAGCCACAGTAGGGACAACACCAGCACCCTCAGCGGCAGCACCAGTGCCAACAGCATCTCCAGCGGCAGGACCTCCAGCCGCACCATTAGCAGGACCACCGCCAGGACAGACAGCAGTAGTCTCAGCACCAACACCCTCAGCAGCTCCAGCTCCAGTAGGGCCCGCAGGTCCAGCAGCTCCGGGACCAGCGGCACCAGCACCCTCAGCAACCGAAGAAGCTCGAGCACCAGTAGTACGCCTCCAGCGGCGAGTAAACCACTCGCCCAACTCCTGTGGAGAGAGCGGCTCCCGCCGAGGCGGAGCACCCGGAGAACCTCCAGGCCCAGCACCGCCACACGCCACAAGGGGAGGTCCAGCGGCTGCAGGCTCCGCACAGCCAGGCTCAGCAGCCCCAGACGAAGCACCCCCAGGCTCAGCAGCTCCCGACGTAGCACCCCCAGACTCAGCACCCCCAGGCTCAGCAGCTCCAGACGCAGCACCCCCAGGCTCGGCACCCCCAAGCTCAGCACCCCCAGGCTCGTCACCCCCAGGCCCAGCACCCACGCGCACAGCACCCCCAGAGTCAGCACCCCCAAGCTCAGCACCCGCAGCAAGACCAAAGCCACCAGCAACCTCGACCGGCTCGACTGCGTCTACCTGGGACACACCTGAAAAGGCAGGAACCTGATGGTGGAGGGGGTCTACTGGGGGGGGACCTGGCACAAGGAAGTCCGGTGGCGGGGGGAGGGAAGGAGTGCGGTAGGGGAAGAGGCGGTAGAAGGGGACTGACTCGTCGAACGTGACGTCCTGGAAGGACAGAACACGACGAGAGGAGGGGTGGTAGAACTACCACCCTGGAGCGTCAGGGGGGAAGCCAAGGAAGACACAGGGAGCAGCACGGGGGGACAGCTTGTGCGCAGACAAGTCGCAGACAAACGACCGAGATCCCCAGACACGGAACGCAGACGCATCGCTGACCTTCCCAGTCCACAGCAGGGCTGGGGAGGTGCGGACCTTCCCCGGCCGAGAAACCCCGGGGTGAAGGCTGATCTGATGCGCCGCGTACCGTACCGCAAACGGCCACAGAAAATGGGGGGCAGCCGCATGCATCATGGACGTACGAGCGACGTCCATGACCATGCCAATGCGGCGCTCAGCAATCCCATTTTTCTGTGGAGATTCCGGAAGCGGAAAGGTCTCGCGGATGCCCTGTGCACGACAGTAGGCTCGTAGAAGGCCAGAGGAGAACTCTCCGCCTCGGTCAGAGTGCAGACGCAGAACAGGAAAGTCCGAGCCGAAGCTCCTCCTGAGCTGGAGACGAGCTGCGCGGATCCAGTCGATCAACACCTCAGTGACATCACCCTTGCTGCGCAAGGGGAAGACTATGGTGAAACGCGAGTAGTCGTCAACCACCTGCAGAAAGTAGCGCTCGTGACCCTGTCCACGGACGCGGGCCGGGCCCCACACGTCCATGTGAAGCGTCTGCAGAGGAGCCTCTGTCGGAGGAAACTGTGAGGAGTGGGGGGCAGCCTGGAGGCGCCCCTCGACACAAGGGACATAGGAAGTTCCTCGCCCCGAAGGAAGGGGAGGGAGAGACTGGGGAAGACCTGAGACAACGACACGGGAAGCCATGTCCCTGAGACGGGGCAAGGAGGGGTGGCCAAGACGGTGGTGCCACAGGAGAGTCTCGTGAGACAGGAGGCGACACGAGCAGGGGGCAGACTCAGGACCAGACCTGGACGCAGTAGCAAACACCTCACCCGACGCAGCTACCTGGCCAGACACAGGGATAGGAGGAGACTCAGTGGTCAGGGTGTAGAGGCTCGACCCCGGCCGACGGGAGAACTTGGCCAGGTGCCGACCTGTGTGCGCGTCCGTGCAGTGGGTCACCCGCTGACTCGCAGGAGTAAAGTGGTGAACCCCCGCATCATGTAGGGCAGCACCACTCACCAAGTTCGTCGAGAACGAGTGGAGGTACAGACCAGATAGATCGCCCGAGGGGGCAGCTAGACACGGTAGGACAGTGGAGAATTGAGAGAGGACAGGACCCCCAGAGGGGTCAGCCAGGGAGACCGCAACCGGCCGGCCAAGCGGCGTGAGTGTGGTGCGGTCCCGAAAGAAGGAGCGAGAAGCACCAGAGTCAAGTGTAAACACAGCATACATGACAGCAAGGATGGCATCAAAGTCTAGCTCAAAGATCGCTACACCAGCTCTAGACAGCTCTCCCCAGCGGGGGATCTCAGAAGCGTCAGGGAACTGCTGACGCCACGCGTCCGCCAGTCGGCCAAAGCAGCGCCGGGTGGAGTGGGCACCCCCACACTGCTCACCCGCGCGGTCGCCGCTGCGAAGAACGTAGTTGCACGGGCTAAAGCCTCCACCACGCTGACTCTGCGTGTACCACTCACGGAGCTGCTGAGGCGTGGGGACGTCCCGAGAACGCTGCTGCTGCTGCTGCTGCTGCCGCGGACCACCACCAGAGCCGCTCCGCTGAGGGGCAGTACCCCGACCAGCTCCACCTCCTCCGCCACCACCGCCTCCACCTCCGCCACCACCACCACCTCCGCTCCCACCGCCTCCGCCGCCACCACCTCCGCCGCCGCTGCCGGCGCCACCGCCACCACTCCTGCCACCACTCCCACTGCCACCCCCACTCCCTCCGCCGCCTCCACCACCACCTCCACCGCCCCCGCCAGCTCCACCCGCGCCCTTGCCCCCCTTGCCCTTGCCAGGGCGGCGTCTCCCGCTAGGGGCAGACACCGCGCCGACCGACTCAAGACCAAGCAGGTCGGCAGCAGCAGCAGAGGCAACAGAGGGCAGCAGGGGGGAAGGGGAACACCCCTCAAAGATGGGGGTGCGCGAGTCTCCACGGGAGGCTCCTACAGCGACTATGCTCTTCTCTGCCGCTAGGAGGGCCTTCTCGACGAGATCAACAGTGAGAGTGGTGGGACAGACTAAGAGGAAGTGGTCCCTGACTACGCGCAGGGAGTCAGGGAGACGAGTGACTATGTAATAGAGAGCGATGTACATGGGGGGGGGGGGGTTCTTGGCGCAGAACTCAGCAGGAAGGGCGGCGCGGTAGCGAGTGTCACTAGTGCGGAGGTGCGTAATGAGGTCAGCGACAGTGGGAAAGGCAGTGAGATCAGGAAAGAGGTACGGTAGCATGAGACGGCTCAGTGCAGCAGTGGCAGGGGAAGAGTAGCGCGCAACTACAGCGTCGTACAAGGTCTGAGCACTCTTGTACTGACTAAAGTGCGCGCGCTTAGTGGTAGGGAGGTGGCGACGCACAGCAAGACGTGCAGCAGCATCGCGGGTGGCCCACTGAGAGCGAACAGTGGGGTCAGCATCAGCAGCAGGGGCAGGAGAGGCGCCAGAGGTGAGGTCAAAGAGAGAAAGACCGTCCGCCCTATCGCACTGTAAAGACAACTGCAGGTCGTCGACACAGACCTCAAAGTCAATGGCTCGACCCTCAGCGTCAAAAGCGAGGACATTGGGGGTAGCCATGACGACAGACTAGCAGAGCAAGCCGTGGGGAAGGGCATGCAGTAGCAGTGGGGCGGTGTTGTGCTCACCAGACAGGACAGGTCGGGCGGTCCGGTAGGAGGGCGGCTCGGCGGCTCCTGGGCGGCTCGGCTGCTGCTGGGCGGCTCGGCTGCTGCTGGGCGGCTCGGCGGCTCCTGGGTGGTTCGGCTGCTCCTAGGCGGCTCGGCTGCTGCTGGGCGGCTCGGCTGCTGCTGGGCGGCTCGGCTGTTGCTGGGCGGCTCGGCTGCTGCTGGGCGGCACGGCCGCTGCTGGGCGGCGCGGCTGATGCCGGGCGGCTCGGATGCTGCTGGGCGGCTCGGCTGGTGCTGGGCCGCGTAGGTAGGGCGGCTGGGCCGCGAAGGTAGGGCGGCGTGTGGGCCGCAGGTAGAGCGGCGGGTGGGCCGTAGGTAGGGCGGCGGGTGGGCCGCAGGTAGGGCAGCGGGTGGGCCGCAGGTAGGGCGGCGGGTGGGCCGCAGGTAGGGCGGCGGGTGGGCCGCAGGTAGGGCGGCGGTAGGGCCGCAGGTAGGGCGGCTGGTGGACCGCAGGTAGGGCGGCGGAGGGCCGCAGGTAGGGCGGCAGTAGGGCCGCAGGTAGGGCGGCTGGTGGGCCGCAGGTAGGGCGACGGTAGGGCCGTAGGTAGAGCGGCGGGTGGGCCGCAGATAGGGCGGCGTATGGGCCGCAGGTAGGGCGGCGGGTGAGCCGCAGGTAGGGCGGCGTGAGGGCCGCAGGTAGGGCGGCGGCCGGGCCGTAGGTAGGGCGGCAGTAGGGCCGCGCGGCGGAGCAGCGGGGCCGCGAGGAAGGGCGGCGGGGCCGCTCGACGGGGCGGCGGGGCCGCGAGGAAGGGCGGCGGGGCCGCTAGAAAGGGCGGCGGGGCCGCTCGACAGGGCGGCGGGGCCGCAAGTAAGGTGCGGCGGGGCCGCGCGATGGGGCGGCGGGGCCGCGAGGAAGGGGAGGCGGGGCCGCGCGATGAGGCGGCGGGGCCGCGAGGTAGGGCGGCGCGACCGGCCGCTGTAAGGGCGGCATGTCACGCCGCTAGGGCGGCTCGACGCGACAGTAAGGGCGGTGCGACGGGCCGCTAGGGGCGACACAGCGGGTCGCTAAAAAAAAAAAATAAAAAAAAATGAGAGCACGACTCGAGGCGCACTTCGGTGGGCCCAAGGAACAGTCCCTAGGAGGGGACCTGCTCTGATTCCATGTGAGAATGAGAACGAGGATGGATGAACTATGAATGAAGTGAGTACATATAGGAAACCCTAATTGGGTTGTACCCCCTATGGGATACCCCACTATAGCCTACACAACAGCATAAGCTATAATGTTCTGACACGGGTTGCGGTTGATACTTTTGTAGAATTTCAACCTCGTATCCAACGCTTCCCTCTGTGTTTCCGTGCATTGAGCGCGAATTGTATCAATGATGTAATCTAGGATGCCCAAATCCGCTTGGTGCATAATATCCGGCATTAGGTATAGATACGGGTTGAGAAGTGCATGAGACTCGAAACGTCATCCCCATAGGAAACATTTCACGGGGTGTGTCGATGGCTCCATGTTCTCCCCCGTGGGTAAGCAAGGACGTTTTATCAAAGAAGCACTCGTTCTTTGCATGGTCGGCAAGCGTGCTTTTGGTTGGTCAAGCAAATCCTTCAAGCTTTCCTTGTACACGGTGCAAATGGAGCAAGGGTGGCTTGTGTTCCACCCTTGCTTGGTGCACGACACCTTGCATGTCTCAGGGTAATCGGCAACATATGCATAGAGCGCAGGCCACGCATTGTATGACACTCCGGCCACGTCCTCAATAGGAATACCATGATGTGACGCCTTGATCAAAGGCTCAAGAACGGTGTGCATGATATTTTGGAACAAAAAAAGCTTATCATCGGAGTTATACTCCGATGGGTACTCGGGCAATAGAGCTAGCAAAACATGACCGAATGGTTTCCATCGATCATCTTTATCAATGTTGGCCAAGGAAAGATATACCGGATGGCCTTTGGCTTTCCCCCAATGATCCAAATGCGTCTCATCACTAGCAAGGATCTGAGCACACACCACCCCATTAGGGTCCTCTTTCCGTATCTTTTCATGGAGAGCATCCCACCAATCTCCCGTCTTGGGAGTGGAATACACATGTTTCACATTTGAGGCACGAGGGGTGGGGTGCAACACCAGTTTTTGGGCCACCTTTGGGTGTGTCAAAAGATCTTTGATGCCTTGGATGGCATCACAGTAGAAATATTAAACATAAGGCTTACCCGCGAGCCGCACTTTAGCCTTTTTCCAATTCCGATGCGCATCAGGTGCGTGGTCGTCCGCATATTTCTCAACGTCTCTCATGTTTTTTAGCTCGCGCAATTGCTTGAGACACGTCTCATGGTGGCTAAAAATCTGTAGCAACTCATCAACTTTCTTCTTGCTCACTCCACAAGTGAGCAACCTATGCACAAATGCGTTCAAAAAACTAAACGGTGGACTCTCTTCACCATCATTTGTGCTGCCCTCGGCCTCACCATTCGTAGGGGCAGAGGTGGCGTCATCAGGCAACACATCCGGCGTTGATTCAACACTATTTGAGGGAGTGGGGGCTGGATGGAATGAGTCGGGCACCATGTTGTCATGCGTGGATCCCTCATTGCCTCGTAGAGGCTCCGAATCTACTTCGGCGCTAGGAGGAGTGGGCATGGAGAGAGTGGGGGAGGGAATGGAGAGGGTGGGGGATGGCATGCAGGTGGCATTGTGCCGGTTCATGAGGAATGGGTTGCCACTATTTGCCGCAGCCGCATTACGCAGATTCCCGGGGCATCGTCCGCCATGCCGATGGTTCGTCACGTTGCCTCTTGTTGTGAAGCCCGTGGCGGGACAATCGGGGCAGCTGTACACCATTGTCTGTATTGTTTAGAAAAAAGGAAGAGGGTGGGGCGGATAGGGAGAGGGTGGGGCGGATAGGGAGAGGGTGGGGCGGATAGGGAGAGGGTGGGGCGGATAGGGAGAGGGTGGGGCAGGGAGAGTGTGGGGCATGAAAACATGAGCAGGAGCAGCGAGTTTCCCTGGGAGGGGCGGATGGAGATAGGGAATGGAGGCCAAAGGAGAAAACGGAGGGCACTGAGAGGAGATGGTGGGGTGAGAGAATGGCGGGCAAACAGAAGGAAAGGAGGGCACAGAGAGGGGGAATGACAGGGCAGAGCGAAGGAACGTCGGGCAGAGAGCAGGAATGGCGATGTGAGGGAATGGCGGGCAAAGTGAAGGAAGGGAGGGCACATCGAGGGGATGACAGAGGGGATTTGGCAGGGCAGAGCGAAGGAAGGGAGGGCAGAGAAAGGGGATGGCGGGGTGAGGGAACGGAGGGCAAAGGGAAGGAACGGCGCGCGCCGTGAATCCGCTCGGCGCAAGGCCTGGCATGCGCCGAGCATCAATTTCACGGCGCGCCTCACACGTGGGCCGTGAATCCGCTCGGCACAAGGCCTGGCATGCGCCGAGCATCGGATTCGTGCGATGTGCATCGTGAATCCGCTCGGCGCAAGGTCTGGCATGCGACGAGCATCAATTTCACGGCGCGAGTGCGATGTGCGCCGTGAATCCGCTCGGCGCAAGGCCAGAGAAAGATTGAAAGGCGGAGATAGAGAATGAGGGGCCTCGAGGAGGAATGAAGGGAAGGGACGACGCGATGTGCGGCAATCAGAGAGAATGACGGAGGGCGTGTGATAAGGTGGGGCGCGGACAGAAAATTTGGGGCAGGGAGAGAGCCTGAAGACGCGATAGAGAGAATGAAGTGTTAACGGGCTTGCGCCAAGCTGCCCATGCACGGCACGCCGTGCATGCGCGCCGTGCATCAGCTCGGCGTGTACCGGGTTGCGCCAAGCGTCTCATGCACGGCATGCCCCGCAATAGCGACGCGCATGCGCACGGTGTGTTCACGGGGATGCGCGAAGCAAGGAATGGTCTTGCGCCGAGCATGACTTGCACGGCGCGCAGCGCATCACGCACGCCGTGCATCCGCTCGACTTGAACACGATGAGGTGATGCGCCGAGAATCACTTGCACGGCGCGCACCGCATCACGCACGCCGTGCATCCGCTCGGCGCAATCATGATGAGGTGATGCGCTGAGCATCACTTGCACGGCGCGCATCGCATCATGCACGGCATGTTCTCGGGCTTGCGCACAGATTCTCATGCCACGAGCTCTCCGCATTCGCGCCGAGCCTCAGCTATTGCTATGTTTTAGGTGCAAAACGGATCGCGTCGCCCACGCGCCGAGAATGTGGGTTCATCCTTTACATTGCAGTTTTTTCCACTAACACGGATGGTGAAAGAAGAGAATGCGTGAGGAAGGACTAACCTGGTAGGAGATTAATCGTAAGAGCCGAAAACGGGCGCAACGAGCTCCGCGATAACCTCCTAAAGCTCCGCCACTGACCACAGCTGGGGCGGTGAAGGTGTCTGAATTTCACGGGGCGAGAGTTAATGTTCAACTTCGAGTGGAAAAACGCAGCCTGAACACACTACTCCAGAACGATGTACCCCACCAAATGCCAGTAACTTGACGGGATTTTGCTCTTAGCACAGGTCCAGCAATGTAGATATTCTAGAGGATCCCTGCCAAACCGTACTGGATATCAAGTATACCGCGTTAAGACATTGTTTACCATTTTCAACCGCACTCGCACAATCTCGCAATATGCCCCAGCGCCGAAGCGCATCCGATTTCGAGGTGCATTTCGTTTGTGAGAGGTGCTGAATATGTTTGAAACGGTTGAAGAATCCAGCGCACCGCATCAGCACAAAATGAATGTGCAAATGTTGACGCTGGGTAAGGGAATGCCGATGTCAATTTGAGCCCAAATTCGAACACGACTCGAAACAAATTCGAGCCGCGGCATCCCCAAACGGTGCGTTGACCGATGGGCTGTGGTTTGTCTCGTGGTGTTACGAGTGCAATTGAGTAAGCGAACGAGAATTGCACTATCGAAGCAAGAATACAATGAGCGAAGGCATGAGCGAAGAATATATAGCGAAACTACAGTGGTAACGGTAATGGACTGTGGTTGTCGCGCGACGAGCGTGGGACTGAGGTTGAGAAAGTGCCGAAGCGTAGGCCCGGAGCGCGGGTTACCAGCCGAGCCGTGAGGTCGGGTTGCGATGTGCGAAAATGGCGGGGTGATTGTCGATGCGAGGGTCGTGAGTGGTAACGGTGCTGACTGAGGTGCTACAGTTATGTACGCGTTGAGCAGGGATGCGAAGTAAGGAAAAGTGATTTTCCTTACACTACCCCTCCCTCCTAAGGAGGTCCGCCTTACGAAAGAGCGTGGACGTCTTTGAAGTTTCGGCTGCGCAGATATTCGGTGAGAACAGGGTGGTTTTCAATTCTGTCCAGGGGAACCCAGTTATCCTCGGTGGGTGTAGGGTCTTTCCAGCGGATCAGGAACTCGATCTTTCGGGCTCCTCGAGGGTCGCGAACTCTGTGGCTCAGAATCTTGTCGGGGGTGATGGTTGGCTCGGTCGGTGGTCGTGCCATGCTGGTTGGTCGATTTCGTGGGAGGTGGCTTGTGGAAGGCACGTAAGGGCGAAGCAGGCTGACGTGGAACGAGGGGCTGACGTACCAGTCAGCAGGGAGGAGGAGGTGCGCGGTGACAGGTGTGATCATGTGGCTAATTCGAAATGGCCCACAGTATCGGGGGCGGAGTTTGGGAGTGATGGGCAGGCGGAGGTTTTGGGTGTCGAGTAAAACGAGGTCGTCGGGCTGGTAAGTGACAGGTCTGCGGTGGCGGTCGGCGTTGCGTTTAGCGATGATGTTTGATTTTTTTATAGCTTCTGCTGCCCTGGTCCGTGCTGCTTGCAGAATCTCGGCGAATTGTTGTGCGCGTGGAACGGGGTTGTTGGGATTTGGGGTCATGGGTACAATGGGGTCTTGTCCGTAGTTCAGGTAAAACGGTGACTGTTGGGTTGTGGCAGATGGGGCGTTGTTGTATGCGAATTCGATGAGTGGCAGTTGCTGTTCCCACGTGTTCGGGTTGTCGCACGTGGCCCTAATGAGCTGCTCCATTGTCTGATTGGTCCGTTCGGTCTGTCCGTCAGTTTCGGGGTGTTACGATGAACTGAACTGTAGGCGTGTGTCGAACTGCTGCCACAGGTTCCGCCAGAAGTTGCTTATAAACTTCGTGTCTCTGTCGCTGATGATCGATGCTGGTATCCCGTGCAGTCGAACGACGGTAGCGATGAAGAGGCGGGCTGTTTCTTCGGCTGTGATTGATTTCTTGCAGGCTTCGAAGTGTGCCATTTTCGTCAGTCGATCGACGACGACCAGGATCGCGACATTCCCACTCGCCCCAGCTGATAACCCCGTGACAAAGTCCATCGTCACCTACTGCCAAGCACGCTCTGGGGGTGGGATTGGTTGCAATTGTCCCGCCGGCCGCTTCCTGGTTGACTTCATGAGCTGGCAAGTGGGACACGATGCCACGTGTCGTTGCACGTCGGTCAACATTTCAGGCCAGTAATAGTACCGCTGCAGCTGCTGCCGTGTTTTTTCTACTCCGAAATGTCCCGAGGTAACTCCGTCGTGTGCCTCCTGTAATAGTAATTCCCGTAGTAGTGTGTACCCTGGTACCCAGATGCGGTCGGTTCCAGCTTTTACATAATAGACTCCCTTGGCTGCTGCGAATTGCTGCGAGTTTCCTCCTGTGAAGAATGGGTCTGTCTGATATCCGTGGGTAAATAGTCCTGTCAGTAGCGGGCTGGTCCGGGCGAGTAGTATTGCATGGATCTGGGCAGTGGGGCGGGTCAGTGCGTCGGCGATATTCGAGGCTCCTTTTTTATAGGTGACCGTATAATGGAAGTTTGACTCGAGGAAATCGAGCCATCGAATCTGTCGTGGGTTGAGGTGGGGCTGTGCTCGGAGGTACTGTAGGGATCGATAGTCTGTCCGTACTGTCACGTCCGCGCCGGTCAAGTAGCAGCGCCACACTTTGAATGCATGCACGATCGCGAGCATTTCGCGGTCGTGTATCGGGTAATTTTGCTCAGGCGGATGAAGTTTTCGTGATTCGTAGGCGATGGGTTGGAGGGCGTTGCCAAAATCCTGTAACAGTACGGCTCCGATGGCGATGTCGCTTGCGTCGGTAACAAATTCGAAGGGCCGATGTGGGTCAGCGATGCGTAGGACGGGTGGTGAACAGAGAACAGTTTTTAGGGCAGAGAAGGCAGCATGCTCTTTCTCCCCCCACGTAAAAGCGACCCCCTTGCGCAGTAAATCTGTGAGCGGGGCGGTTAAGCGGGCCATGTCAGGGACGAACCGACGAACGTAATTAACGAATCCTAAAAAACTCTGCGGTTCCGTGATGTTCGTTGGGGGATGCCACGCTTTTACGGTATCCAGCTTCTTAGGGTCGATTTCAACCCCAGCCTCCGAAATAACGTGTCCTAAAAATTCTAGCCTGTCCCGAAAAAACTCGCACTTGGAGCCCTTGGTGAGTAACCGATGTTCCTCTAAATTTTTAAAAACGGTTTCGAGATCTAGTAAGTGCTGCTGCTTGTCCCGACTGTAAACGAGAATGTCGTCGAGGTAAACTATCATGCATTTATCTAAGAGCGGTCTAAACGCCTCGTTCATGGTCATCTGAAATGTTGCGGGCGCGTTGGTCAGCCCGAAGGGCATCACTGTGTATTCGAACGACCCGTACCTAGTCCTAAATGTTGTCTTGGCGCAGTCCGATGGTTCGACCCTAATCTGATGGTAACCTCCCCGTAAGTCGATTGTCGAAAATACCCGTGCTGTTCACATTTGATCGATAAGTTCGTCGGCGCGGGGGATGGGGTACCGCGATTTTACTGTTACCCTGTTAAGCGCTCGATAGTCGATGCACATGCGAAACCCTCCGTCTTTTTTCGGTGTGAACAGTATCGGTGCGGCGAACGATGACGAGCTCGATCGGATAAACTGCTTCTCTAACAGATAATCTAACTACTTCCTTAGTTCGTTGAGCTCGGGCTGTGTCAGTCTGAACTGGCACTGTACAGTTGGCTGTGCCCCAAGTTCTAATTCGATCCTCTGGTCATGCGCCTGCTGAGGTGGCAGCCCTTGTGGTAAGTCGTCTGGAAAAATCCCCGAGTATCGTTTCAATAATTCCTGAAGTTCGAGCGGTACTGCTGCCAACAGTTTCTGAAAATCGATCGGCTGCTCCTCTTCTCCCACTAATGCTATATCTACTGCGTACACGTCAGCTCTAGCAGCGACAGCCCGTTTCATTGTGATGGCGTTGACTCGGACCGTTGAAGCCTCGGGTGGCTGCCAGCGAGGTAGTGTCAGAACATTGTATAGCTTATACTGTTGTGTAGGCTATAGTAGGGTATCCCATAGGGGGTACTACCCAACTAGGGTTTCCTATTTGTACTCACTTCACTCATAGTTCATTCATTCTCGTTCAGTTCTTCTCATGGTATCGAGCAGGTTCCCCTGTGGGAGCTGCGCCTAGGGCCCACCACTCGAAATTTGTTTTTTTCCTGCCCGAAGCGCACTCATCCCGAGTCGCGCCTCGGGCCACTCTTTCCCCGAGCCGCCCTAGCGGCCGGCCTTACCAGCGCGGCCCTGCCGCCCTGCTCTCGCGGCCCTCGCCGCCCTTGCTCACGCGGCTCCACCGCTCCTGATCTCGCGGCCCCGCCGCCCTGCTCTCGCGGCCCCGCCGCCCTGCTCTCGCGGCCCTCGCCGCCCTTACTCACGCGACGCCGCTGCCCCTACACGCGGCCCCGTCGCCCCTGCTCTCGCGGCCTCGCCACCCCTGCTTTCGCGGCCCTCGCCGCCCCTGATCACGCGGCCTCGCCGCCCCTTCTCTCACGGCCCCGCCGCCACTTACTCTCACGGCCCCGCCGCCCCTGCTCCATCGGCCCCGCCAACCCTGATCTCGCGGCCCTCGCCGCCCCTGATCTCGCGGCCCCGCCGCCCCAGCACTCGCGGCCCCGCCGACCCTGATCTCGCGGCCCTCGCCGCCACTGATCTCGCGGCCCCGCCACCCCAGCACTTGCGGCCCCGCCGTCCTTGATCTCGCGGCCCCGCCGTCCTTGATCTCGCGGCCCCGCCGCCCCAGCGCTCACGGCCCCGCTGCCCCTGATCTAGCGGCCCCGCCGCCCCAGCGCTCACGGCCCCCATGCCCCTGATCTAGCGGCCTCGCCGCCCCTGATCTCGCGGCCCCGCCACCCCAGCGCTCACGGCCCCGCCACCCCTGCTTACGCAACACCGCCGCCCCTACACGCGGCCCCGTCGCCCCTGCTCTCGCGGCCCCGCCGCCGCTGCTCTCGCGGCCCCGCCGCCTCTGCTCACGCGACACCGCCGCCCCTACTCATGGCCCCGTCGCCCCTGCTCTCACGGCCCCGCCGCCCGGTACCGGAGCAGCCACGCCGCCCCGCCCGAGCCGCCCTGCACCCGAGCCGCCCGGGAGCAGAGCCGCCCAGCAGCAGCCGAGCCGCCCAGCAGCAGCCGAGCCGCCCAGCAGCAGCCGAGCCGCCCAGCAGCAGCCGAGCCGCACAGGAGCCGCCGAGCCGCCCTTCTGCCGAGCCGCCCGACCTGCCCAGCCCGGTGAGCACCGTCTCGCTGTCACTGCGTGCCCTTTCCCTACTGCTTGCACTGCTTCGCTGTCGTCGTCATGGCTACCCCTAGTGTCCTAGCTTTTGACGCTGAGGGTCGGGCCATTGACTTTGAGGTCTAGGTCGACGATCTGCAGCTGTTCTTACAGTGCGATAGGGCGGACGGTCTCTCTCTCTTTGACCTCACTTCTGGCGCCTCTCCTGCCCCTGCTGCTGATGCTGACCCCAATGTTCGCTCTCAGTGGGCCACCCGCGATGCTGCTGCACGTCTTGCTGTGCGTCGCCACCTCCCTACCACTGAGCGCGCGCACTTTAGTCAGTACAAGAGTGCTCAGACCTTCTATGACGCTGTAGTTGCGCGCTATTCTTCCCCTGCCACTGCTGCACTGAGCCGTCTCATGCTACCGTACCTCTTTCCTGACCTTACTGCCTTTCCCACTATCGCTGACCTCATTACGCACCTCCGCACTAGTGACACTCGCTACCGCGCCGCCCTTCCTGCTGAGTTCTGCGCCAAGAACCCCCCCCCCCATGTACATCACTCTCTACTACGTAGTCGCACGCCTCCCTGACTCCCTTCGCGTAGTCAGGGACCACTTTCTCTCAGTCTGTCCCACTACCCTCACTGTCGACCTCCTCGAGAAGGCCCTCCTAGCGGCGGAGAAGAGCATCGTTGCTGTAGGAGCCTCTCGTGGTGACCCTCGCACCCCCATCTTTGAGGGGTGTTCTCCTTCCCCCCTGCTGCCTTGTGTTGCCTCTGCTGCTGCTGCCGACCTGCTTGGTCTTGAGTCGGTCGGCGCGGCGTCTGACCCTAGCGGGAGACGCCGCTCTGGCAAGGGCAAGGGGGGCAAGGGCGCGGGTGGAGCTGGAGGGGGCGGTGGAGGTGGCGGTGGAGGCGGTGGAGGGAGTGGGGGTGGCGGTGGGAGTGGTGGCGGAGGCGGTGGTGGTGGTGGCAGCGGCGGAAGAGGCGGCGGTGGTGGCGGCAGCGGTGGGAGTGGTGGCGGCGGTGGAGGCGGAGGAGGAGGAGGTGTTGGCGGAGGAGGTGGAGCTGGTCGGGGTGGTGCCCCGCAGCGGAGCGGCGCTGGTAGTGGTCAGCGCTAGCAGCAGCAGCAGCGTTCGCGGGACATCCCTTCGCCCCAGCAGCTTCGTGAGTGGTACACTCGGCGTCAGAGGGGTTGGGGTACTGGTCCGTGCACCTACGTCCTTCGTTCCGGCGACCGCGCGGGTGAGCAGTGTGGGGGTGCCCACCCCACCCAGCGCTGCTTTGGCCGCCTGACGGACGCTTGGCGTCAGCAGTTCCCCGAGGCTAGTGAGATTCCCCGCTGGGATGAGCTGTCTAGGGCTGGTGTAGCTATCTTTGATCTTGACTTTGATGTTATCCTTGCTGCTATGTATGCTGTGACTATTAGTTAGCAGGGTGACTGTTACCGGTGTTTCCCGCCCGACCCGGGCATTGGTACTGCTGCGCTAGGTGCTTGTGAGACTGCTGCTCTAGGTGCCAGTGTTTCTGCACTCTCAAGTACTGGTGAGGCTGCGCTTTCAGGTACTGCGTCGGCTTCGTCCTCCCTCTCGTTCACGCTTGACTCAGGAGCTTCCCGATCCTTCTTTCGAGACCGCACCACACTCACGCCGCTTGGTCGGCCGGTTGCAGTCTCCCTGGCTGACCCCTCTAGGGGTCCTGTCCTCTCTCACTTTTCCACTGTCCTCCCGTGCCCGGCTGCCCCCTCGGGCACCCTGTTCGGTCTGTACCTTCCCTCGTTCTCGACGAACTTGGTGAGTGGTGCGGACCTGCAGGATGCGGGGGTTCACCAGTTCACTCCTGCGAGTCAGCGGGTGACCCACTGCACGGACGCACGCACAGGCCGGCACCTGGCCACGTTCTCGCGTCGGCCGGGGTCGAGCCTTTACACCCTGACCACTGAGTCTCCTCCTGTCCCTGCGTCAGGTCAGGTAGCTGCGTCAGGTCAGGTAGCTGCATCAGGTCAGGTGTTTGTTGCTGCGTCCCGGTCTGGCCCTGAGTCTGCCCCCTGTTCGTGTCGCCTCCTGTCTCACGAGACTCTCCTGTGGCAACACCGTCTTGGTCACCCCTCCTTGCCCCGTCTTCGGGGCATGGCTTCCCGTGTCCTTGTCTCAGGTCTTCCCCAGTCTCTCCCTCCCCTTCCTTCGGAACCAGGACCTTCCTGTGTCCCCTGTGTCGAGGGGCGCCTCAGGGCTGCCCCTCACTCCTCCCAGTTTCCCCCGACAGAGGCTCCTCTGCAGACACTTCACATGGACGTGTGGGGCCCGGCCCGCGTCCGTGGGCAGGGTCACGAGCGCTACTTCCTGTTGGTTGTTGACGACTACTCGCGTTACACCACAGTCTTCCCCTTGCGCAGCAAGGGTGATGTCACTGCGGTGCTGATCGACCGGATCCGCGAGGCTCGTCTCCAGCTCAGGAGGAGCTTCGGCTCGGATTTTCCTGTTCTGCGTCTGCACTTTGACCGAGGTGGGGAGTTCTCCTCTCGCCTTCTACGAGACTACTGTCGTGCACGGGGGATCCGCCAGACTTTTACGCTTTCGGACTCTCCACAGCAAAATGGGATTGCTGAGCGCCGCATTGGCATGGTCATGGATGTTGCTCGTACGTCCATGATGCATGCGGCTGCCCCCCATTTTCTGTGGCCGTTTGCGGTTCGGTACGCGGCGCATCAGCTCAACCTTCACCCCAGGGTCTCTCGGCCCGCGATGTCCCCAGTCTTGCTGTAATCGGGGAAGGTCGGCGATGCGTCTGCGTTCCGTATCTGGGGATCTCGGGCGTTTGTCCGCGACTTGTCTGCGGAGAAGCTGTCCCCCCGTGCAGCTCCCTGTGTCTTCCTTGGCTTCCCCCCCTGACACTCCAGGGTGGCAGTTCTACCACCCCTCCTCTCGTCGTGTTCTGTCCTCCCAGGACGTCACGTTCGACGAGTCAGTCCCCTTCTACCGCCTCTTCCCCTACCGCACTCCTTCCCTCCCCCCGCCACCGGACTTCCTTGTGCCGGTTCCCCCCCCGGTAGACCCCCTCCCCCCTCAGGTTCCTGCCCCCTCAGGTGTGTCCCAGGTAGACGCAGTTGACCCGGTCGAGGTTGCTGGTGACTCTGGTACTGCTGCGGGTGCTGAGCCTGGGGGTGCTGACTCTGGGGGTGTTGTGCGCATGGGTGCCGAGCCTGGAGGTGCTGCTACTGGGGGTGCTGAGCCTGGGAGTGGTGCTGCTGGGGGTGCTGAGCCTTGGGGTGCTGAGTCGGGGGGTGCTGTGCCTGGAGCTACTGAGCCTGAGGGTGTTGAGCCTGGGGGTGCTGAGTCTGGAGCTGCTGAGCCTGGGGGTGCTGAGTCTGGGGGTGCTGCGTCTGGAGCTGCTGAGCCTGGGGTTTCTCCTGGTGCTCCATCTCGGCGGGAGCCCCTCTCTCCACAGGAGCTGCGCGAGTTATTTGCTCGCCGCTAGAGGCGTACTGCTGGCGCTGGAGCTTCTTCGACCGCCGAGGGTGCTGGTGCTGCCGGTCCCGGAGCTGCTGGGCCTGCGGGTCCTACTGGAGCTGGAGCTGCTGAGGGTGTTGGTGCTGAGACTACTGCTGTCTGTCCTAGCGGTGGTCCTGCTGCTGGTGCTGCTGTAGGTCCTGCCACTGGAGGTGTTGTTGCCGCTGGTGCTGCCGCTGAGGGTGCTGGTGCTGTCCCTGCTGAGTCTGGAGTTGCCGCGCGGCCTCGGCCGTACTTCGTTCCGCTCCTTCAGCAGGTTCTTGGTCTTTCTCCTCATGTAGAGTGTCCACAGCCTGTCCAGTCGCAGTCACTGTTGGAGCCTACCTCCCCACTGCCTGCTCCCTCTCCTTACACTGGTCCTACTGGAGGTCTTGCTGAGCGTCGTGAGCCGGCGTCTCGTCCCGTGTCGCCTGTTCGTCCTGCTCGCGCTAGTGGTCGCGGTTCGCGTCAGCGTCCTCCTCCTGTCCCTGGCACGCACCGAATGTCTCTGCGTCCGGCCACTGCTCCTCTGCGTGCCCCTCTACCTTCTCCTCCTGAGTCCTCTCTTCCTACGCTTGCCGACCCGGAGTCGGACTCCCTTCGTGCTGCTAGTCCTACTGTCACGCGTCTCCTTGCTACTGTCGTCACTGACCCCTCTTTTGAGTCCACTGCTGCGTCTGCTCTTGTCGCTGCTCTCGTTGACTTTGCTGCCCGCTGTCGTCTAGACTACGCTGCCAGTCTTGTTGCTGAGTCTGCGTCTGTCTGTCCTCCGTCCGTCGGGGTGAGTGTGCTCTTGGCACGGACGTCCTTGAGGACAGGCAGGAGGAGTTCCAGTGTCTGGCTGCTGCTTCACCTCATCTCGCGTCTGTACTGCTTGCTCCTGAGGGAGACCCGGATGCACTAGACATCCCGACTCCGTAGAGGGTCCCTACTCCTCTCAGTGGCAGGCAGCTATGGATGCAGAGATGGCTTCCTGGAAGTCCACAGGCACCTACGTTGACGCGGTTCCCCCTCCTGGGGCGAACATCGTCAGTGGCATGTGGATCTTCAGGGTGAAGCGGCCGCCGGGCTCTCCACCTGTCTTCAAGGCGCGGTACGTCGCTCGTGGCTTCAGTCAGCGGCAGGGAGTTGACTACTTTCAGACCTTCTCTCCCACCCCGAAGATGACCACTCTTCGGGTGCTGCTGCACATAGCCACTCAGCGCGACTACGAGCTTCACTCTCTCGACTTCAGCACTGCGTTCTTGCAGGGTAGCCTGCACGAGGAGATCTGGCTGCGCCGTCCACCTGGCTTCACTGGGACTTTCCCTCCTGGCACCCAGTGGAGCCTCCGACGGCCAGTATACGGTCTCCGCCAGGCACCGCGTGAGTGGCACGACACACTGAGGACTACGCTTGCGGCTCTTGGGTTTGCTCCCTCTATTGCTGACCCGTCGCTGTTTCTGCGCACCGACACTTCTCTGCCGCCGTTCTACATCCTCGTGTATGTCGACGACTTGGTCTTTGCCACAGCGGACACTGCTGGACTCGCCTACGTGAAGTCCAAGCTGCTGAAGAGACACACATGCACAGACCTGGGTGAACTGCGCAGCTATCTTGGCTTGCAGATCACTCGGGACAGAGCACGCCGCACCATTACCTTGACTCAGTCACACATGGTGCAGCAGGTCCTTCAGCGCTTCGGCTTCACGTACTCCTCGCCTCAGGCCACTCCTCTGTCTACTCGCCACTCGCTCTCAGCTCTGCCTTCGGATGAGTCCGTAGAGTCGAGTGGCCCGTACCCAGAGCTTGTTGGCTGCCTCATGTACCTGATGACCTGCACACGACCTGACCTTGCATACCCTCTTAGCATTCTTGCACGCTATGTTGCTCCTGGGAGACACCGACCAGAGCACATGGCTGCAGCGAAGAGGGTGTTGCGCTACTTGTGCAGTACGTCGAGCATGGGGCTAGTGCTTGGAGGGCGTAGTCCAATGGTCCTTACGGGACACGCGGGCGCTTCTTGGGCTGACGACCAGGCTACGCAGCGGTCGTCACAGGGTTACACCTTCAGCCTTGGTTCCGGCTCTGTCTCGTGGCGGGCTACTCGCTCGTCTTCGGTCCTCAGCTCCAGTTGTGAGGCTGAGATCTACGCAGGGGCCATGGCTGCACAGGAGCTTCGCTGGCTCACCTACCTGCTGACTGACCTTGGAGAGCCGCCTCGTTCTCCTCCAGTGCTGTACGTAGACAACAAGGCCATGCTAGCCTTGTGTCGAGAGCAGCGCCTGGAGCACAGGACGAAGCACATTGTTCTTCGCTACTTCCTTGCTCGTGAGCTACAGCAGCGTGGACAGTTGCGGCTTGCGTACGTGGCATCTGAGGCCAACACTGCTGACGTGTTCACCAAGGCACTCGCGCCTTGTGACCATCAGCGCTTCTGCACCCAGCTGGGTCGTGTACCTGTCTTGCCTCACTTGCTCTCCTCTTGACCTTACTTGTACTGTCACATATATATACCTGCTCTTGCTTGTCTAGCTCTATATATATGTGTACTCCTGCATGTGAATTGGCCTTGTGGCCTTGTTGTTGTGCTCAGACTGTGTGGTGACTTTGTGATCCACCCTGAGCTTTCCTTTGCTTTGCTTGACTGGTCTTGTGACCCCTTGTTCTCCCCCACTTTGCCTATGGGGGTGTGTCAGAACATTGTATAGCTTATACTGTTGTGTAGGCTATAGTGGGGTATCCCATAGGGGGTACTACCCAACTAGGGTTTCCTATTTGTACTCACTTCACTCATAGTTCATTCATTCTCGTTCAGTTCTTCTCAGGTAGGACGACCCAGTTACCACTACTTCGCACTGTGCAGCTACCCGTCGTCCAGTCAATTCGCGGGTTATACCGTCGCAGCCAATCACGTCCCAATAAAATGTCGTGCCCATCCAGTGTTGTTGCGAGCATTTCCTGTGTAAACCCGAAGTTCCCTCCGCAGCGGACTTTTTCTCGTTCCACCTTTTCCCGTATGGCCAGTGGCGTTCCGTGGACTAAGCGTGCATCTATCTCATGTAAGCATCGGTTAAGTGTTTACTGTAATTTTCGTGCAGTTGCGGTGTTAACTAAGCTGTAACTTGCTCTTCCGTCAATAAAAATCTTCACTGCTGCTCCCTGTATTTTCCCGTAGATCAGTACTGGGCAATCTGTCGCTGTACCCTCCCTATTCATCCGAGCCCGATCGATGGCGTGAATCGGTACTGTGACTCGGTGAGGGTCGGTGCGGCTGGGCGAGCAGGCAGTCTCGTCAGTAGTTGGCCCAACTTCTACTGACTGCTGGCGTTTCCCTGCCTCTGAGACTCCCTCCCCTGCTCTGCTCCTCGGCGCCTAAGCTCCTCTGGGCATTCGCTCTTGCGATGGCCCGGCCTATTGCAAGCAAAGCAGCGCCCCTTAAACGGTGCGGCAGCTGCATTCGTTGCAACGGCGTGTACAGTGGCGTGCTCGATCGGTCCCCGAGGGCGATATCCGTAATGTCAGAATGTTATCTTATGTTCTAGCCTCTAGTGGGGTGCTCTATAGCGAGTACAACCCTTCTAGGGTTTGCTATTTGTATCCCCATTTCTGCTAGTTCAACCCCTCTTCTTTCTTCTAATTTTGTCATGCTGTCAGAGCAGGTCGGTCCCCTTGGATCGATCCTGTGGGTGGGCTTACCACCGCCTAGCTTCCGCTGCTACCACTACTACTACTATCAACTACTCTCTCAGCCGCACGCCCCGTGGCGTGCGGCATTTTTCTTCCCGCCGTGCGCCCCGAGGCGCGCGGCGGTTTTCTGCCCACCGTGCGCCCCGAGGCGCGCGGCGGTTCTCTGCCCGCTGGGCGCCCCGAGGCGCGCGGCGGGCTTCGGCCCCGTCGACCGGCGCGTCGCCCTCGGGAGGCGCCGCGACGGGCGACGGAGACCCGGTCGTCACCTCCCGTCGCCCGTCGTGGCCTACGCGCGGCCCGTACAGGCAGCGCGCGGCCCGTATGGGCTGCGCGAGACCCGCGCGCGGCCCGTACGGGCGGCGCCAGGCCCGCGCGCGGCTTGGGCGACCCTACCTGCGGCCCTGGCCCCGGCCCCGCCGCCCTACCTGCGGCCCCGTCGTCCCGCCGCCCTACAGGCCCGACCCCGTCGCCCTACCTACGACACGTGCACCCCCCCCCCCCCCCCTCTCCTCCCCCCCCCCCCAACCCTCTCCTCCCCCCCCCCCCCCCCCCATTTCCCGTCGCCCGTCGCCGCTCCTTCGGGGGCCGCGGCTACCTAAGGGGTGGCGAGTAGGGGGTGGCGGGTATGGGGGTGGCAGGTGTGCATTCCTCCCTTTGCTCCTCCTCCTCCTTCGTCTCCCACTGCTGCAGCTGTCGCTGAGGGGGGTGGTTGTGTGGGAGACTAGGGTTTAGGGTTTAAGGGGGGTGCGTGGGAGTGGAGCTAGCGGTGTAGCAGCGGGTGTGTGTCGGAGGGGTGGGACTGTTTGGGGAAGTTGCACGGAGGTTGCCGTCGTGTCGCCAGCAGCACCTGTAGTCCGGGGACTTCGTCCGGTAGCCCAGTCGTAGCCAGCTGTGCCAGCCGCCCGTGGGTCCGTTGCCCGTCTGCCGCTACTTGAGCCGCGGGGCCTGTTACTCCTGTATTCCGAGGGCTTCGCCCGGTAGCCGCTGTGCCAGTCTGCCTCCTGTTGCCCGTGTGTCTGCAGCTTCAGCCGTCGCCTCCTATCTCCTCTCCCCTCATTTTCTCTCCTCCTCCTCGCTTGCCCGTTGTGACTACCACTAGCTTTCCTCATAATTCTGAACTCTAAACTATTGCTTCTTGAACTTGTGCTCAGAATGTGTGGTGACATTGTGATCCACCCTGAGCTTGTACTGCTTTGCTTGCTCTGCTGATTACACCCCACTTTGGCTATGGGGGTGTGTCAGAATGTTATCTTATGTTATAGCCTGTAGTGGGGTGCTCTATAGCGAGTACAACCCTTCTAGGGTTTGCTATTTGTATCCCCATTTCTGCTAGTTCAACCCCTCTTCGTTCTTCTAATTTTGTCACGTAATAGGACCCCGGTCTCGGTCGGCGTAGAATGTCGATCTTCTCGGCGAGCGCGAGAATCTCGTTGAAGTTAGAGAGTCCGCGCAGCATTATTTCGTGCGAGATGTCCGGCTTCAGCCCTCCGACGTAACGGTCCACCCGCTCCGCTTCGTGCATGTAGCCGACCTGCTCGCAAAGTGCGAGAAAACCGCTCGTATAATCTTGAACCGACGCGAGCTGGCGCCATGTGCGCAATCTCTGACGCGCCGAAATCGAAGACGCAATCGGCTCAAAGCGCGCCCGAAGCCCAGCGCACCACGCATCCCACGTGCTGTATTGGGCGGTCTCGGAGAACGAACTCCAGGTGACAGCTGGGCCCTGTCAGAACATATAGCTTACTTGTTTCTGTAGGCTATAGTGGGGTATCCCATAGGGGGTACAACCCAATTAGGGTTTCCTATTTGTACCCACTTCATTTCTTAGTCATTCACTTCTCGTTCATACTTTCTCATGGAATCAGAGCAGGTCCCTTCCTAGGGCCTGTTCCTAGGGCCCACCGAAGCGCGCCCCGAGGCGCGCATTTTTTTTAGCGACCCTCCGTGTCGCCCCTCCCGTCGTGCTCCCGCTTAGGCCCCTCGTCGGCCCCGCTTAGGCCCCTCGTCGGCCCCCGCTTAGGCCCCTCGTCGGCCCCGAGTAGCCCTCGTCGGCCCCACTTAGGCCCCGCGTCGGCCCCGCCTAGTCCCCGTCGGCCCCTCGTCGGCCCCGCGTAGGCCCCGTCGGCCCCGCTTAGGCCCCGCGTCGGCCCCGCCCAGGCCCCGTTTCGGCCCCGTGTCGGCCCCGCGTAGGCTCCGTCGGCCCCGCTTAGGCCCCGCTTCGGCCCCTCGTCGGCCCCGCCTAGACCCTGTCGGCCCCGCGCTGGCCCCGCTTAGGCCCGCCACCGGCCCCTGCTACAGCCCGCCGCCGGCCCCTGCTTACAGCCCGCCGTCGGCCCGCCGTCGGCCCGCCGCCGGCCCCTGCTACAGCCCGCCGCCGGCCCCTGCTTACAGCCCGCCGTCGGCCCGCCGCTGGCCCCCCCCTGCTACAGCCCGCCGCCGGCCCCTGCTTACAGCCCGCCGTCGGCCCGCCGCCGGCCCCTGCTACAGCCCGCCGCCGGCCCCTGCTGCAACCCGCCGTCGGCCCGCCGCTGGCCCCTGCTACAGCCCGCCGCCGGCCCCTGCTTACAGCCCGCCACCGGCCCCTGCTAAAGCCTACCGCCGGCCCCACTACAGCCCGCCGCCGGCTCGCCGTCGGCCCCACTACAGCCCGCCGCCGGCCCCTGTTGCAGCCCGCTGTGCTGCCCGTGAGCAGCCGCAGCAGCCCGCGCCGCCCGTGAGCAGCCGCAGCAGCCCGCGCCGCCCGTGAGCCCCTGCGTCACCCGAGCCGCGCGAGCTGCCCGAGCCGCCCGTACCACCCGAGTCGCCCGAGCCGCCCGAGCCGCCCGAACCGCCCGAGCCGCCCGAGCCGCCTGAGGAGTCGTACTGCTGCTCCTGCGCTGTGTTCCTCTGCTGCTGACCTACCCGACTCGTCCAGCCCGGTGAGCCTATCAGCTGCTGTCATGGCTACCCCCAATGTTCTGTCGTTTGACGCTGAGGGGAGGGCCATTGACTTTGCCATCTGGATTGAAGACCTGCAGCTGTACTTACTGTGTGATGCGATAGATGAGGTCTCTCTCTTTGACTTTGTCTCTGGCGCTGTCCCTGCCCCGCCTGCTGATGCTGACTCTGCCGTTCGCTCCAAGTGGGCGACCCGCGATGCTGCTGCATGTCTTGCTGTGCGTCGCCACCTCCCTTCCTCTGAGCGTGCCCACTTTAGTCAGTGCAAGACCGCTCAGGCCTTGTACGACGCTATAGTTGCACGCTACTCCTCCCCTTCCTCCGCTACCCTTAGCCGCCTCATGCTACCGTTTCTCTTCCCTGACCTCGCTTCCTTTCCCACTGTCGCTGACCTCGTTACCCACCTCCGCGCTAGTGACGCTCGCTACCGCGCTGCCCTTCCTGCTGAGTTCCGCGCCGCCAACCCTCCTCCCATGTACATCACTCTCTACTTTCTCGTCACCCGTCTTCCTGATTCCCTTCGTGTCGTCAGGGACCAGTTTCTCTCTGTCTATCCCACCACCCTCACTGTCGACCTCCTTGAGGAGTCCCTGCTAGCGGCTGAGAAGAGTATAGTCGCTGTAGGGGCCTCTAGGGGTGACCCTCGCACCCCCATCTTTGAGGGGTGTTCTCCTTCCCCCCTGCTGCCCTCTGTCGCCTCTGCTGCTACGGCCGACCTCGCTGGTTTTGAGTCGGTCGGTGCGGCGTCTGCCCCCAGCGGCAGACGCCGCTCTGGCAAGGGCAAGGGGGGCAAGGGAGCGGGTGGATCTAGAGGAGGCAGTGGCGGAGGAGGTGGGGGTGGCGGGGGGAGTGGGGGTGGCGGTGGAGGTGGTGGCGGGAGTGGGGGTACTGGTGGAGGCGGTGGAGGCGGAGGTGGCGACGGAGGCGGCAGCGGAGGAGGCGGGGGCGAGGGTACCGGTGGGGGCGGTGGCGGTGGAGACGGGGGTGGCGGTGGAGGCGGGAGTGGCGGTGGAGGCGGGAGTGGCGGTGGAGGCGGGAGTGGCAGAGGCGGCGGGGGTCGGAGTGGCTCGTCCCAGCGGAGCAGCTCTGGGGGTGGTCAGCGCCAGCAGCAGCAGCAGCAGCAGCAGCAGCAGCAGCAGCGCTCTCGCACCGTCCCCGCCCCTCAGCAGCTCCGTGAGTGGTACTTGCAGCGCCAGCGTGGTGGTGCGTTTGGTCCCTGCCCCTACGTTCTTCGCACCGGCGACCGTGCGGGGGAGAGGTGTGGAGGCACCCACACAGCCCGTCGCTGCTTTGGCCGCTTGACCGACGCCTGGCGTCAGCAGTTTCCGGAGGCCGCTGAGATCCCCCGCTGGGGGGAGCTGTCTAGGGCTGGTATAGCCATTTATGATCTTGACTTTGATGCTATTCTCTCTGCTATGTATGCTGTGACTGGTAGTGATGAGGATGACTGTTACCGGTGTTTCCCGCCCGACCCGGGCATTGGTACTGCCGCGTCAGGTACTAGTGAGGCTGCTGCTCTAGGTGCCAGTGCGTCTGTGCTCTCAGGTGCTGGTGAGTCTGCCCTCTCAGGTACTGTGTCGGCTTCGGCCTCTCACACCTTCACCCTTGACTCTGGAGCGTCTCGCTCCTTCTTTAGGGACCGCACCACTCTCACGCCGCTGAGTCGGCCGGTTGCGGTGTCCCTGGCTGACCCCTCTGGGGGGCCTGTCCTGTCTCGCTTCTCCACTGTCCTCCCGTGTCCGGCGGCCCCCTCTGGCACCCTGACTGGTCTCTACCTCCCCTCGTTCTTGACGAACTTGGTGAGTGGTGCTGACCTCCAGGATGCGGGTGTCCACCAGTTCACCCCTGCTCGTCAGCGGGTGACTCACTGCACTGAGGCGGATACAGGTCGCCACCTCGCTACGTTTACACGTCGGCCAGGGTCGAGCCTGTACACACTGACCACTGCTTCTCCTCCAGGTACTACGTCTGGTAGGGTCCCTTCGTCTGGTTAGGTGTTTGCTGCAGCGTCCAGGTCAGGTCCTGAGTCTGCCCCCTGCTCGTGTCGTCGTCTGTCTCACGAGACCCTCCTCTGGCACCACCGCCTTGGCCACCCCTCTCTGCTTCGGCTCAGAGGCATGGCCTCGCGAGTCCTTGTGTCTGGTCTTCCCCGGTCCCTCCCTCCCTTTCCTACGGGCCCTGGCCCTGCCTGTGTCCCCTGTGTCGAGGGGCGCCAGCGTGCTGCCCCTCACTCCTCCCAGTTTCCGCCGACAGAGGCCCCGTTGCAGACGCTTCACATGGACGTGTGGGGCCCAGCCCACGTCCGTGGACAGGATCAGGAGCGCTACTTCCTGCTGGTGGTTGACGACTACTCGCGTTACACCACAGTCTTCCCCTTGCGCAGCAAGGGTGAGGTCACTGAGGTGTTGATCGACTGGATCCGCGCAGCTCGTCTCCAGCTTCGGAGGAGCTTTGGCTCTGACTTCCCTGTTTTGCGTCTGCACTCGGACAGAGGCGGAGAGTTCTCCTCTGGCCTCTTGAGTGCCTACTGTCGTGCGCGAGGCATCCGTCAGACCTTCACGCTTCCGGACTCACCACAGCAGAATGGGATTGTTGAGCGCCGCATTGGCATGGTCATGGACGTCGCTCGTACGTCCATGATGCATGCGGCTGCCCCCCATTTTCTGTGGCCGTTTGCGGTCAGGTACGCCGCGCATCAGATCAACCTTCACCCCCGGGTCTCTCGGCCCGCGATGTCCCCAGTCTTGATGTGGACGGGGAAGGTTGGCGATGCGTCGGCGTTCCGGGTCTGGGGATCTCGGGCGTTTGTCCGCGACTTGTCTGCGGACAAGCTGTCCCCTCGCGCTGCTCCCTGCGTCTTCTTGGGGTTCCCCCCCGACGCCCCTGGGTGGCAGTTCTACCACCCCACCTCTCGACGTGTTCTGTCCTCCCAGGACGTCACGTTCGACGAGTCGGTACCCTACTACCGCCTCTTCCCCTACCGCACTCCGTCCCTCCCCCCACCCCCGCTCTTCTTGGTACCAGGTCCCCCCCCCGGTAGTCCCCCTCCCCCCTCAGGGTCCTGCCCCTTCAGGTGTGTCCCAAGTAGACGCGCTCGAGCCTGTCGAGGTCACTGGTGACTCTGGTGCTGCTGCCGGAGCTGAGCCTGGGGGTGCGGAGTCTGGGGGTGCAGAGCCTGGGGGTGCTGTGCCTGGGGGTGCTGAGCCTGGAGGTGCCGAGCCTGGGAGTGCGGAGTCTGGGGGTGCTGAGCCTGGGGGTGCTGAGCCTGGGGGTGCTGAGCCTGGGGGTGCTGTGCCTGGGGGTGCTAAGCCTGGGAGTGCTGTACCTGGGGGTGCTTCGTCTCGCCGGGAGCCACTCTCCCCACCGGAGCTGCGTGAGTGGTTTGCCAGGCGCTGGAGGCGTGCTGCTGGTGCTGGTGGTTCTTCGGCTGCAGAGGGTACTGCTGTCGCGCGTCCCGGCGGTGCTCGTACTTTGGGTGCTGGAGCTGCTGGGTCTGAGAGTTCTCCTGGAGCTGGTACTACTGAGGGTGTTGGCGCTGAGCCTGCCGTTGGCGGTCCGACTGCGAGTGCTCCTGGTGCTGCTTCTGGAGCTTCTGGTGGTGCAGCTGGAGGTGCTGCTGGAGTGGGTGCTCCTGCCGGGGCTGCTGGTGCTGTTCCTGCTGTTTCTAGCGTCGCCGCGCGGCCCCGACCGTACTTCGTTCCGCTCCTCCAGCAGGTTCTTGGTCTTACACCTCCTCCTCCTCCCTTAGAGGGTCCGCAGCCTGTCCAGTCACAGCCACAGCTACAGCCTGCCTCCCCTTTGCCTGCTCCTTCTCCCTACGCTGGTCCGACTGGAGGTCTTACTGAGCGTCGTGAGCCTGCGTCTCGTCCTGCGTCGCCTGTTCGTCCTGCGCGCGCTAGTGGTCGCGGTTCGCGTCAGCGTCCTCCTCCTGTCCCTGGCACGCACCGGATGTCACTGCGTCCGTCCACTGCTCCTCTGCGTACCCCTTTGCCTTCTGCTCCTGCTTCCTCTCTTCCTGCTCTTGCCGACCCGGAGTCGGACTCTCTTCGTGCTGCCAGTCCTACTGTCACGCGTCTCCTTGCTACTGCTGTCACTCACCCTTCCTTCGAGTCGTCTGCTGCGTCTGCCCTTGTCACTGAGCTTGTCGACTTTGCTGCGCGCTGTCGTCTCGACTACGCTGCTCGTCTTGTCACTGAGTCTGAGTCCGCCTGTCCTCCGTCCGTCGGGGGTGAGTGTGCCCTTGGCACGGACGTCCTTGAGGACAGGCAGGAGGAGTTCCAGTGTCTGGCCGCCGCTTCACCTCGTCTCGCGTCTGTACTGCTAGCCCCTGAGGGAGACCCGGATGCACCAGACATTCCGACTCCGCGCTCTTACGCGGAGGCGATAGAGGGTCCCTACTCCTCTCAGTGGCAGGCAGCTATGGATGCAGAGATGGCTTCCTGGAAGTCCACAGGCACCTACGTTGACGCTGTTCCCCCTCCTGGGGCGAACATCGTCAGTGGCATGTGGATTTTCAGGGTGAAGCGGCCGCCGGGTTCTCCGCCTGTCTTCAAGGCGCGTTACGTGGCTCGTGGCTTCAGTCAGCGGCAGGGGGTTGACTACTTTCAGACCTTCTCCCCCACCCCGAAGATGACCACTCTTCGGGTTCTGCTGCACGTTGCTGCTCACCGTGACTACGAGCTGCACTCTCTCGACTTCAGCACAGCTTTCTTGCAGGGCAGCCTGCACGAGGAGATCTGGCTGCGCCGCCCACCTGGCTTCACTGGGTCTTTCCCTCCTTGTACCCAGTGGAGTCTCCGGCGTCCAGTCTACGGTCTCCGCCAGGCGCCACGTGAGTGGCACGACACACTGAGGACTACGCTCGCGGCACTTGGGTTTGCTCCTTCTACTGCCGACCCGTCGCTGTTTCTGCGCACCGACACCTCTCTGCCGCCGTTCTACATCCTCGTGTACGTCGACGACTTGGTCTTTGCCACAACTGACACTGCTGGACTCGCCTACGTGAAGTCCGAGCTGCAGAAGAGACACACGTGCACTGACCTGGGTGAACTGCGCAGCTACCTTGGCTTGCAGATCACCCGGGACAGAGCACGCCGCACCATTACCCTGACTCAGTCACACATGGTGCAGCAGGTCCTTCAGCGCTTCGGCTTCACGTACTCCTCGCCTCAGGCCACTCCTCTGCCTACTCGCCACTCGCTCTCAGCTCTGCCTTCGGATGAGTCCGTAGAGTCGAGTGGCCCGTACCCAGAGCTTGTTGGCTGCCTCATGTACCTGATGACCTGCACACGACCTGACCTCGCATACCCTCTTAGTATTCTCGCACGCTTTGTTGCTCCTGGGAGACACCGACCAGAGCACATGGCTGCAGCGAAGAGGGTGTTGCGCTACTTGTGCACTACGTCAGGCATGGGGCTAGTGCTTGGAGGGCGGAGTCCAGTGGTCCTCACTGGGCACGCAGACGCTTCTTGGGCTGACGACCAGGCTACGCAGCGGTCGTCACAGGGTTACACCTTCAGCCTTGGTTCCGGCTCTGTCTCGTGGCGGGCTACCTGCTCGTCTTCTGTTCTCGGCTCCAGTTGTGAGGCTGAGATCTACGCCGGGGCCATGGCTGCACAGGAGTTACGCTGGCTCACCTACCTGCTGACCGACCTTGGAGAGCAGCCTCGTTCTCCTCCAGTCCTGTACGTAGACAACAAGGCCATGCTGGCCTTGTGTCGAGAGCAGCGACTGGAGCACAGAACGAAGCACATTGCTCTCCGCTACTTTCTTGCTCGTGAGCTACAGCAGCGTGGGCAGTTGCGACTTGCGTACGTGGCCTCTGAGGCCAACACTGCTGATGTCTTCACCAAGGCACTTGCTCCTTGTGATCATCAGCGCTGTTGCACGCAGTTGGGTCTTGTGCCTGTCTTGCCTCACTTGCTCTCCTCTTGACCTTGCTTGTACCTTCGCCTATATATACTCTTGCTCTTGCTTGCTTGACTCTTGTATATCTCTATATATGATCTTGCATGTGAACTGGCCGTCTGGCCTTTGAACTTGTGCTCGGAATGCGTGGTGACTTTGTGATCCACCCTGAGCTTTGCTTTGCTTTGCTTGACTGGTCTTGTGACCCCTTGTTCTCCCCCACTTTGCCTATAGGGGTGTGTCAGAACATATAGCTTACTTGTTTCTGGAGGCTATAGTGGGGTATCCCATAGGGGGTACAACCCAATTAGGGTTTCCTATTTGTACCCACTTCATTTCATAGTCATTCACTTCTCGTTCATACTTTCTCAGGCCCGTGGGCCCTTCCTCGTGCGACGGTGGCTCGTAGGCGCGTGGCGACGTCACGATGACTCGCCACCAGTCCATGGCGGGGCCCCTTAGCAGCGAAACTGCATACCGAATCTTCGCGGCGTCCGACTCGACGTAGTTTGCGTCGAAGAATACGTTCTTCGTGAAAACCCACGATTGAACCGTCGGGCCTCCGCGTTGGCTTGGGTCGAAGTAGGGCGGGCGTTGCGGCTTGAGCGGCATTGGTGTCATGATGGCCTGTTCGCCAATTGTCGCCGCAAATTCCACGTGCCGACGGGCTTCTCGGGGCTCCCGCGGGCTTGGTGCGATCCTATTTCCTCCCATTCCCGGCATCGGCTGGGCGGCGCCATCACTGGCTGCGCCTGAGCGTTATCCCATGCTCTCGTGTTGTGTTGGTGTGCCGGACGAGATGACAATCGGCTCATCCGAATGTGCAGATACATTTGTCGGTGCGTGTGATGTTGCCGGGATGTTCACCGTTGATTGTTGACGGGCGGAGTCGCGTTCCGCCGTGAGTGTTGCAATTTCAAGCGCCGAATCTTCCAGTTGACGCACGAGACGATCAAGTTGCTCCTGCGTCAATGTGGCGAGCGTGAAATCGGCCATGGCGTGGGTGTTGGGCAAGCTCAGCGAGAGCCTCTGTCGTGGTCGTGCATGCTTACGAGAGAGCACTACGAGCGGCGGTGCTGTATCGCTGAGAGACGTCTACCCCCCCAAAAATTTGAGATAGTGGGGAAGCGAAGGTGTGGATGCGGTCCGAGATGAGATCATAGGCTCTGAATACCAAGTGTTACGAGTGCAATTGAGTGAGCGAACGAGAATTGCACTATCGAAGCAAGAATACAATGAGCGAAGGCATGAGCGAAGAATATATAGCGAAACTACAGTGGTAACGGTAATGGACTGTAGTTGTCGCGCGACGAGCCTGAGACTGAGGTTGGGAAAGTGCCGAAGCGTAGGCCCGGAGCGCGGGTTACCAGCCGAGCCGTGAGGTTGGGTCGCGATGTGCGAAAATGGCAGGGTGATTGTCGATGCGAGGGTCGTGAGTGGCAACGGTGCTGACTGAGGTGCTACAGTGATGTACGCGTTGAGCAGGGATGCGAAGTAAGGAAAAGTGATTTTCCTTACACATGGGAACAAAGACGAGATTAAGTTACTCCACAGATACAGTTCAAACAATATTGCGTCAATATTAAAAAAACAATTTCAAAGGCTTGCAAGTACAAAACCCATTAGATCACATTATGGAAAGTGAAAGAAATGGAGGTCGAAGCAAATAAAACAAAACTATCCCTAAACTCACCATCAAAACAAAATTAAATATGACCACTATATGTCCACAAAAAAAAACCATAGTTAGGGCAACTAGAAACAAGAACAAACTTTCTGAATATATCTTACTATTTACTAATCAACAAAAAAACATATAATCATTACATCCTTGATCAAACACACACCAAAACAAAAATCCCCTAACTCCTCAAATAAGTGTAAGACATTTGTCAGTTATCCATCGACACTGTGTACACACAATACAAATCGCATCTACATAATGTCACGGGACTTGCTTCGACATAGGCTTGGTGAAGCCAAACGGAAGAGGTGACGTGTCAACCCAAGTCACCCGAAACAGAGCTTCCAGCTGAAATAAGTGTCCACGTACACAAAACGCCCGTTTGCAGCCACGTCGCAGAATCGAACGAACCACCCACTCCCATGCCACCCAACTCCGTGCCCTTACACACGAGTTTCGACCATTCCCCCCCTCAAACACCCCAACCCAGCCGCACAGGTAAAAACCCACTGTACAGAATCATTTCCAGAGCACCCCCTGGTGCTCCTCGAAACTCGATTTGCTGGAGGCCTGTTCGGGGATGGCTCACAAACTTTCTGATGAGGTTACCACCAGTACACAGTTTCTGTGCTGACCACCTGAGATCCAGACGATAAATCATATTTGCAAGTATTCTATATTTGTTAGCTTTCTGAATTTGCCTATAGACTGCAGCTGTGCTGTGTCACCTCCGCCCTTATCATCATTGGTCGAAATTTTGAGGTAGTGATGACTGGGATCGAGTTGCGATGCTGTGGCAGATTCTAGCCGCAAGTTCAGCACTACATCCTGCAGTCGCGGAAGTAGGACGGAAGGAAAAAATTCAGGAGTCACTCAGTGAAAATTCAGGAAAATTGCATTGCGATGGTGCATTATTGGAAAGTTGAGTGGCTGTGAACTGCTGTTGACCAGCTCTTCGGCCCTGTTCGGTAGCCCCGCCGAGTGAACTTCCGTGGTGTTGGCACTCAAACAGAAGTACACCGAGCCACACGTTTGGGCACGTGTCGGTGGGTGCTTCCCATCTCCTGTAAGTTTCCCAACTCCGAGGGGCGATCCGCACGCCCTCGAAACTCCGCGTAGGGAAGTTGCGAGGGTCGTGGGCGGATCTTGTTCAAAATTCTGTTGCGTACTGCCCATACCGCCCCCCTCGTCACCAAGAAAATAGATTCTCACAAAGGGGTACCTGTGCCACAAAAATACACAAATAGGAAGATTTGAAGGTCTTTTGGCAGGTTAGCGCTGGAAAAAAAGAAGACAATTATGCGTTTTTTTTTTTTTTTTTTTCACCCTACCAGGCCTTACTCCAAGTAGGCGAGGCTCACTCTCCCAAAATGCTGGAGTAGGCGGAGTTGCTCCGCGGAGCTAAGTTTGCTCCGGAGTGTTTAAACTTCCGCCACACTTGTGAAGCGGGAATCAGTGAACTCACTTGAAGCTCACTAACTCCGCTTAAGGGCGCTACCGATCAGGGCCTTCGAAATCGAGAAAGGCCTACGGTATTGTTGCCTGCATCACAGAGTTCAGATGAGAAATGAAGTGACGTGCATTTCTTATTTTGCTCCATAGGTTATTTCCGCTAGGCGTTTTGGGCTACCCTTTTGACTAGGAGCTTGTGGTTTTTTTCACCACAAAATGGCAACGGCAACCGTCAAGCTCTTGGAGGAGATTAAGAGTTTGCTGACAACAAAAGTGGCAAGGTTAGAAAAAGGTCTGGAGGAGCTGAGGGAGGCGAATAAAGTCAGCGTAAGTGAACTTAAAGATGAACTAGCTCGGGAACGAAGCATTTGGGAGGAGAAGGAGACGAAGATGGCTGCGAGACTGGACAAGGCAGAAAAAATGCTGGTGCAACAGCGGGATGAAACGAAGAAGCTATGGCAGGTGAGAATGGTTTGACTGGGGGAGTAGCTAAAGCTTTCATAGAAGTTTGTAGACTTGTCTTATCCCATTTCTCTGTCATGCTGGCCGCTCATTCTCTGTACATTGTTTTCTTTCTTTCAGGCTATATATGAAGCCTCACGTCGCTCTACCATCCACTCAACAACTGCAGATGGGGCGATTGTTGGTGTTTCTGCTGAAGCCACTGAAGTCAAGCTGAGCAGTGGGCTATTGACGGGCCTTGGAACTGTTCGCCTTTCCTGCATGAAATCCCTGAAGAAACTTGACATTCGCGGAACTTGCAATGAAAGCGACTTCACCCATCTCTACACCATGACATGGTTGGAGGAGCTGACTCTGCGAACAGGAACTTTTAGCAGCACAATGGCGCAAGGGGTTGGGAATTGGACGGCACTTACTCGACTTGTTTTGATTGATTGCATGATTTCAGATGCTGGGCTTGCTCAACTGACAGGCCTTAGTTCTCTGCAGACCCTCGTCCTTTCTCGTACCCACAAGAAATCCCGCAGCATTCCGCCGTCATCTGCAGGCTCATCTGCAGGCATGGTGCATGTGGCTAAGTTGATGCGTCTCATATCACTGGATATTAGCGCATGTCTGGTACGGGACGATGGACTACAGCATCTGAGTTCCTTGGAGAAGCTGACATGGCTGAGTCTCCCAAGTAAGGTTTCTGCTCGCGGATTGCAACATCTGAAATGCCTATCCCTCAAGACCGTCCTGTTCAGGTCCTCCCTTGACCGTTATGGAGTGGAGCACCTGAAGGCTATTCCTAGCCTTGAGGAGGTTGGCCTATCCGACGCCTACGATGTCAATATTGTGAAGGGGGCTCTTCCAGACATCAATGTTTTCCAACTTTTGGAGTAGAGCATCTGAGGGCTGATCCTGTAACTTAATAGATAGCCTTGCACAGATGGCCTTGCACATCACATTAATTGAAGAAATTATCTTTGGGGTTCTCAACTCCTGCTTTTGCTTGGTGGCATTAAGTTCTTTGACGAGCCTGTTTGCTGCACATCAAGCAAGAGCACAGCAAATCATCCAAGTCTGATAGAATGTATATTGCACAAAGGGCCATTGCCGCACCTGTCCTCAACCTCTTGAGCACAAGTGCGGCACAGCATGTGCCCGCACGGCACAGCATGTGCCCGCACGGCACAGCATGTGCCCGCACGGCACAGCATGTGCCCGCACGGCACAGCATGTGCCCGCACGGCACAGCATGTGCCCGCACGGCACAGCATGTGCCCGCACGGCACAGCATGTGCCCGCACGGCACAGCATGTGCCCGCACGGCACAGCATGTGCCCGCACGGCACAGCATGTGCCCGCACGGCACAGCATGTGCCCGCACGGCACAGCATGTGCCCGCACGGCACAGCATGTGCCCGCACGGCACAGCATGTGCCCGCACGGCACAGCATGTGCCCGCACGGCACAGCATGTGCCCGCACGGCACAGCATGTGCCAGCACGGCACAGCATGTGCCCGCACGGCACATCATGTGCCAGCACGGCACAGCATGTGCCCGCACGGCACATCATGTGCCCACACGGCATAAACGCTGCCTTCCTCGGCCTCTCCATGCACACACGGCACACCTACCCTTTCCCCCCTCCCCTCCACTCCCCTCAACATCCTCCCCAGCTACTGTTCCTCCTTCCACTCCCTCTCCTCTTCCCCTCTTACCGCTCCTCCCCCGTGCCTACCCCTGTGCCCCTCCTCTTCTTCCACTGCTCCTCCCCTCAGTCTCGCCACCCCCGTGTGCCTTCTGCTGCCGGATACCCCACCCACCCGGCGTGGGTGTGGGTGAGAGCAGGGCTCTGTGTTCGTCTGGATGACACCTGGATTGGCGAACCTCCTAGCACTGCTACCAGTGGCACTCCTGCTCCTGCTACAGTCCTTGCTACACTCCCTGCTACAGTCCCTGACATGGTGCGAATTGCAGTACTTGCTACAGGACCTGCTACAGTGCCAAGTCACGGTGTTCTACCGCCACTGCACTCCCTGCCGTGTGCCGGCTGCTGCCATCGCTGTCACCACCCATGCTGATGCTAAGAACCATGAAAGACTCATGCTGGCCGGCACTCAGCAGGAGCAGAGGCACTGGAAAGGCTGACAAGGCGTGCAGAGTCGGCAGCAACAGCGGGGGAATCGTCGTTTTTGTGCCACTCCCAATCCGCCTCCCCTGCTGCACTGCCATCGATCTTGAAGAGAGCAAAGCCGAAGGCAGCTTCACGAAAGGCTGACCACGCCGGCTTGGGGGAGACGAAGCTGAGAGGGGAAAGAGGGTGGAGGGAGGGAGAGGGAGGGGGAGGGAGGGGATGGGATGTTTGTAAGAGAATGGAAGTTTATGGTGTTACAAGACGTCTCAGTGTACAGCTGAATTTCCTAGGGCAGAGTATTAGGACGTCTTACAGCACAGCACAGCTGGTGTGCCCAGGATAGGACGCGGGTATACACAAGACGTCTCAGGGTACAGGTGATTTTCCTACAGTCAGTATTAGCACGCCTCACAGTACACAGCTGACCTACCTAGGGTATAGATCCTTCCCGCCGCTCCCAACGGTGATGTGCATGATCCCACAGGGGTCCTCCTGGCCATTGTACACGCGGGTCTGATGGGGTGGAGATAGGACAAGCAAGTGACAGAGAAGAAGGAATGAGGAGGTGAACCAAGGAAAAGGGTGGGCTGAATCCGGGGCAAAGGGATGCGCATGATCCCACAGGGGTCCTCCTGGCCGTTGTACCCGCGGGTCTGATGGGATGGAAATGATGAGAAAAGGGATGAAAATGGAGGTGAATGATGCGAAGGATTAGGCTCAGCTGGGGTCGAAAGGACGTGAATAATCCCACAGGGGTCCTCCTGGTCGTGACAACTCACCGTGCGTTCGTACGCATGCACGTGGCCGGTGATCAGCATGTCAACGCGGGCAGCCAGAGCTTGCTGATACGTCTCAAAGCTTGTTACAGCGGCCGTTACAATGGTCGTTACAGCTTACCGTGCGTTCGTACGCATGCACGTGGCCGGTGATCAGCATGTCAACCCGGGCGGCGTACAGCGTCTGTTCCAGGGCCTTCCGCATGGCCTGCCCATCTGTCTGGTGGTCGCTGTTAGAGTGATACCAGGGCTCGTGCAGCGATGCTATGAGCCAGGGGGTTCTCGAGCGATCGACGGCTGACAAATCACTCTGCAAGGGAAGGTATAAAGAGGCATGGATGGGTGCAGAGCAGTGAGCGTCTGTTCCAGGGCCTTCCGCATGGCCTGAAAGTCTGTCTGGTGGTAGCTGTTGGAGTGGTACCACGGCTCATGCAGCGATGCTATGAGCCAGGGGGTTCTTGAGCGATCCACACTGGATAGATTTTTCTGAAAATGGAGGGTACAGAGGGACACGGATCGGTGCAGAATGGTGAGAATGGGATGTGGTGGTCGCTGTTGGAGTGATAGCAGGGCTCGTGTAGAGACACCACCAGCCAGGGGGTTCTGTCTGGTCCGATCCACGCTTGATAGATCCCTCTGCAAGGATGAGGGGATGGACGTTCAGAGGGGTACAGATGGGCGCAGAATGGTGAAGTGGGTGTCCGTCTGATGGTCGCTGTTGAAGTGAAACCAGGGTTCTTGCAGGGATGCTATGAGCCCGGGGGTTTTTGAGTGATCCACGGTTGATAAGTCCCTCCGCAAGAGAAAGGATGAGGGGATGGGACGGAGGGACAGAGATGGGTGTAGCGTGGTGAGAGTGGGTGTCTGATGGTCGCTGTTGGAGTGATACCAGGGTTCGTGCAGGGATGCTATGAGCCCGGGGGGTTTTGAGCGATCCACGGTTGACAAATCCCTCTGCAAGGAAAGGTACGAAGAGATATGGATGGGTGCAGAGCGGTAAGCGTCTCTTCCAGGGCCTCCCTTCCTCATGGTCTGTCCGTCTGATGGTCGCTGTTGAAGTGATACCAGGGTTCGTGCAGGGATTTTAGAGCACGGGGGTTTTGGACCAATCTGTGCTTGATGGGTCTCTCTGCAAAAAAGAGGATGAGGGGATGTTCAGAGGGGTAGAGATGGGTGCAGAACGGTGAAAGTGGGTATGCATGTGGTGGTCCCTTTTAGAATGGTACCCGGGCTCGTGCAGGGATGCCACCAGCCAGGGTGTTCTGGACCGATCCACACACGACAGATCCCTCTGCAAGGGAAGGTACAAAGCGATATGGATGGGTCCAGGGCGGTGAGCGCTAAGGGAGGCAATGCTAGATGTGACTAAACGGGATGTGTTCTTGAAGAAAGCTCACATGCAGCCATTTGCGCTGGTCAGTGTCGGGGCCGAATGGCGAGTAGAGTAGCACGAGAGCACGATGATATGTGCCCGTCCCACCTCGAACGATTAAAACAGCTTAGAAGGCGACTTACTAGGGGAGGCAATGGTACATGTGACTAAAGGGGATGTGCTCTTGACGAAGGGCTTTCTCACCTTTAGCCATTTGCGCTGCTTGGAGTTGGGGCCGAAGGGTGAATAGCAGGAGAGGCGAGCACGATGACAACCTTCGCCTGTAAGGCTCATTCGCGTTATTCTTTCTTGAAGGCTCACCTTCAGCCACTTCCGCTGTTCAGAGTCAGGACCGAAGGGTGAGTAGCAGGAGAGCACGATGATATGCGCCCCTGCCACCTCAAACGAGTAATACAGCTTAGAAGGCGACCCGCTGGCAGCAGAAGGCATCTCCCACCGCTTCTTATATGCCAGAAAAGCACCGCTGTTTAGCAAAGCGGATCGCTTAAGAAACGCAGGCCACTCGAAGTCCTTCGGGCTGATCGCGCTAAGTGCCTCGGCTTCGTGGTTTCCCGGCACGACCATCCAAGGGTGTGTGCTGGCGTCTGGTTCAATCAGAGACTGCCACCTGTCCCACACGGATTGGACACCGTTGGCGTAGGAGAGATCTCCCGGGACGAGGGTGAGGGAGTGGGGTTGCTGGGCGAGACGAGAGATGGTGGTGCGGGCTGCCTTGGACAGACCAATGTCACCTGGAAAGGACGCAAGGTGGGAGAGAGGAATGGGAACGAGGGAGAGAGGAGTGGAGAGGAGGGTGAGCGAGTGGGGCTGCTGAGAGGGACGAGAGATGGTTGTGCGGGCTGCCTTGGACAGACCAATCTCACCTGGACGGGAAGCAAGCAATGCAAGGGAGAGGAATGGGAAGGAGGGTGAGAGACCTGTATCAACCTTTAAGGGCAAACAAGGAATCCGTCAACAAGATCTGTTTAAAACATCTCGTGGCATAGGAACAACCTACAGGTATCCCTCCCACCCAGCCTCAATCCCTAAACCTATCCCCATCCGCATGTTGACGCCTCCCTCTCCCACCTGCTCCCGCCCACTCCCACCCGCTTCCACCAATCATCACACCAGCTCTCACCAACAACAGTGATGCTGACGTCAGCAGCAGAATCAGAACCACCCCCTCCTAATTCTCACCATGCTCCCACCCACTCCCACCCACCCTGGACTCAACTCCCGATTCCCGAACCCACTGTCTCACCAACAACAGCGATGCTGACGTCAGCAGCAGCATCGGTGAGCGGAGTTACAAAGGACCGTTCTGGCCCCTTCCCTGCGATGCGATAGTAGTAGGTGGTTTTGGGTTGCAGATTCGAGAGCACTGCGCTGTGCAGCTGGTCCGACCTGCACAGGTGACGTGATGGGATGGGGAGAGGAAAGGTGGAGGGTGGAAAGAGAAAGGGAGTACAAGTGAGCGTTCTGGCCCCTCCCCTGCAATGCAATAGTAGCAGAAGGTGGTTTCGGGTTGCAGGTCTGATTGCACAGCGCTGTGCAGCTGGTCCGACCTGCACAGGTGGTGGATTGGGGAGGATTACCACACAACGGGAGGAGAGGGGAAATAGTCAAGGGAGGGTATTACAAGGGATCGTTGCGGTCAGTGGTGTCTCTCCCGCAATCCGATAGCAATAATAGGTGGTGGCTAGGTGGAGGGTTGGAACGTGAAGCAAGAAAAGGTGACTCTGGTACGAAGTGCATTCATGGGAAGGAAAAGTGTTGAGCCAGATTGGAGGACGAAAAGAGAGAAGTTAGGTGTGTGAGAGAAGCAAGCAATGAAAAAGAAAAGTGAATAACCATTTTTTCGAGTGTACTCACGAATAGGTCAGGAAGGTGTAGCTGGAAGACTTCCCCTTCGCCTTGTTGGTGTATTGCCCAGAAGTTACCCCGAACTCCACCAATGACGACGTACCACGGCGAGACGTAGAGCACATGACTCTGATGCTGTTGGGGCCGGCAAGAGTTAAGTGTACTTGGGGAATGGGCGAGAGAAGAGAGGCATAGGGAAAAGACAGAAACGAGTTTGGGAGAAGGGATGTGGTTAGGGATTGACTGCATGACTCTGATGCTGTTGGGGCCGGCTAGGGCTTCGTGCTATGCACCTGGGGAGTGGGCGCGAAGGGTACAGGCATAGGGACGAGACAGAAATGCAAGATGTGCTGTCTGTGAAAAGGGAGTGACCACATGACTCTGATGCTCTCTGATGACCACATGACTCTGATGCTCTCTGATGACCACATGACTCTGATGCTCTCTGATGACCACATGACTCTGATGCTCTCTGATGACCACATGACTCTGATGCTCTCTGATGACCACATGACTCTGATGCTCTCTGATGACCACATGACTCTGATGCTCTCTGATGACCACATGACTCTGATGCTCTCTGATGACCACATGACTCTGATGCTCTCTGATGACCACATGACTCTGATGCTCTCTGATGACCACATGACTCTGATGCTCTCTGATGACCACATGACTCTGATGCTCTCTGATGACCACATGACTCTGATGCTCTCTGATGACCACATGACTCTGATGCTCTCTGCTGACCACATGACTCTGATGCTCTCTGATGACCACATGACTCTGATGCTCTCGCGCAAAGCTCATTGACGGTTTCGGAATGTGCTGAGGCACAAACACACACGTGGAGCCATGAAACACAGAGGGTACCGGGATAAACCATCTAGTAGCAGCTCAGCAAGCTCTCCCGTCTGTCATCCACCTGTTTTGGCTTCTTCGACCCTGACCAGCGAAAGAGTGATCGCCTCTTCCCAGCCCACTCAGAAACATCTCCCGTCTCTGAGGCACCGGCACCTTCAAGTCTCAGGACTGCGAGCCCACCCATCCGCTACCCACCTGTTTTGGCTTCTTCGAGCCTGCCCGCCAGAGGAACAGTGACCGCCTCTTCCCCATCCACTCAGAATCATCTTCCGTCTCTGAAGCACTGATACCATTGACGCCTATGCGTTTTCCGCCTACAAAACTGGGATCGGACAGGGAGATATTGTGTGCTTGGCTGGCGGTGGCAGATGCAAGCGAGCTTCGGAGATTTGTACAGAGGAGCGAAAAGAGGAGAAGCTGGGTGAACAGAGCCGAGGACGAGGTTCGGCCCGAACCTTGTCCGAAGGCTCGGCACCTCGTTCCGCGAGCATGGTACTTGGGGTGTTCCGCTGATGAGTGGCTAGTAGGTAGTGTGACTGTACAGAGGCCGCCAAGCATCACGCGAAGCACTAAATCTCGACGCATTGTGGAATTTTCACGCGGTTGTTCGGGTCTAGCTACTTGCAAGTAACGGATAAAACTAGATGCTGTAGGGTCTACAGCTGCCGCTAGTGTAGCGCAACTGTTAGTTGAAAGGATATAGTGAAGCGCTTCGAAGAAATGTTCCGAAAAGCTGTGGAACCAGCGATACGGGAGGCGGTCGTCGTTAAATGCTTAGCGTTCGTCTGGCGCCTTTGTCAAGTGAAGGGAGTCGTGTGGAGCAGTTTTGGGGGTGTGGTCGTCGAAATCTGAGAGATAACTCAGCTGCAGCCGACTGGAATGCAGACTATGCGTGGCCTCGGTCCTCGGTTTATAGATCATACTGTGTAAACAAAATAAACAGGCTTTTGCGCGTCGCACTCAGAGTTTCAGGCTCACGGCCCTCGGAAGATCAAATCGACGACTATACGAAAGCGACGCGCGGCTCCAGAAATGGTTTTCCTGTGGGGTATAGAACCTAGGGACTAACGGGACAGGCGAGTATCGCTCAGGGAGCCTAGAGCGCAGGTGGCCTCTTGGTGAATTCGATTGGTCACTCGCACGCGCCGCGCCTCGAGCGTGGTTCACGGAGGGAGGCAAAGTGGAGAAACAGGAAGACCCGCCTTGGGCTTGCCTGTCCCACCCACCATTTTCGGTGGAAGGCTGGCGGTGTGGTTGACTCAGCGAGTTTTTCGTCGATGCGAACTTTCGCCTCAGGTGTGATGGACGGCAATGTAGGGGGAGAGTGTGAGGCAAACCGAAGTTGCGACTGCGAGTAACTAAGGAGGTAAATGTTTCGTCAATGCATCGCTTAACCGTATGTAGCTATAGCGTTTACAGGGTGTAGATTTTTCGTATAGTTCAGAAAAGTGATGCTAGATTTGAATCAAGGTTGCCGATGTCCCTTCCAACCGAGATGCCACGGAGAAGCAAATGAAATGCAACCCAAGCTGTAAGGAAAAACCTTTTTCCTTACAAGGGTTTACTCAACCGCGTACAACCCCAACTTTCGGAAGTGCACGTTCGGCCACTTTGTTTGCTACCGAAGCAACCTCGCGTCGCCTTCGGCTTTCCTTTGCCCAACCTGCACCCAACCTCGTGTTCCCAAGGTTCCTGCCTAGCTAGGATGACCCACTATATTAGCGCGTGCCTTCTGTTGCGATATGTAGTTTCATGAGAAGGCATTCATGTATACTGCAGGAGCCGACTCTACCGAGTACGAAGTCGAGGAGTCAGAAGAGTCGAAGCGACGCAGCAACCGCCTCACCAAGACCGATGCTGGCAGAAACATTTGAAGTGAAAAGAGCGGGAACAGGTTTGAAACGGGTTCCCGCGCCGCGCCGCACGGTTTGAATTCAGTTGTAGTAAGGGAATGTACCCCTTAGAGTACATGGCTAGTCTAGGTCTTTTCGTATTCCCCTGTATTCTTATATAAACCCGATGTATGCATGCTATTGTCAACTCAGTCATTTACATTCACTCTGACCTGAGATTCAAACTTCCGCTGCAACACCACTCTGCGATCAACCCTGAGCGATCTTTCGCAAAGTCATTTTTAGGATTGTAACATGGTATGAGAGCAACTCAGGGATTCTTCGCAACTTCATTTCCGTGAAATTCGTCGAGCCAAAATCTGGCGAGCGGCACACGCTCAAAGACCAAAATGGCCGGAGGATCCGGAGGCCAAGCGAATCTGACGGCTGAAGGACAATCCAATCCGGCTGCGACAAATGAGGCGACAACCAGGATTGGCACTGCCGCCCTCGAGCAACTTTTTGCTCGACTTTCAACTATGGAGAAAGAACTCCAAGACCTGCGCAAAGGCGATGCGGGAACCTCTTCCCAACCAGCTCAACCTGGACAACCGGCTGAGAAAAGCCGTGATACCGCCGCGCACACCTTCTCTCTCGACACAGACAAATCAGCAACAACTGCCCCCCGTCCAAGTGATGTAGTCCGGAGGTTGAGTGCTCCGGTAGCCACCGTGCGCGCCGTTCCTGTTGCCCGTGTGTCTGCGGCTTCACCAGACGCCTCCTACCTCCACTCCTCTCACAGTTCCTCCTCCTCCTCACTTGCCCTCTGTGACTGCCTCTAGCTTTGCTTGTATTTGTGAACCTACTGCTCTGCCTGCTTGCTGTGCTGATTATACCCCACTTTGACTATGGGGGTGTGTCAAAATATGACGTTTGTCTAGCCTGCAGTGGGGTACTCTATAGCGAGTACAGCCCGAATTAGGGTTTGCTATATGTACTCAACTGCCTGCTAGTGAAAAACGCTCTTTCCTGTTTCTAGCTTCTGCCTGCTAACTCTGACACCTATCACAGACGACTCTGCGATTCAGACACCTCCCTCATCTTCAATGCTTGCTGCACTGTAGTATTCATGACATGTGCAATGCAGGTGTGCATGCATGGCACACATGCATCGGGGAGGGGAGGTTGAACATGGTGGTTGGAATTATTGGACCATGGCACATCATTGCGCAATGATGGAAGTTCAAAACATTAACGGTGTCGTGGCGTAACACGTACCGCACATGCTGATCTCCGTCGAACAACGGAGACATTTTCCTCGACTCGGGTCCCTCCGCTGGGTCCCTTGCAAGCATGCGCATGACGTTGTTGTTCTGTGAATTATCTGTCATGACAGTGAACAACAACTCGCTCAGACCCCACTCCATCATAATGTCCTCAAGGATCTTTGCTATCAGCGACGCAGTGTGTGAGCCCTCCAACTGAACAAAATCCTGCATCTCCTGCTGCAGCTGGAAATCGCTAGGGTCATGTGCACTGTGACGACCATAAAAACTAGGTGGTTCTCACTGGTCCGAATGCCTATAGTCATAGACAACCTCCCAGCGAGACCATCACAAGTGATCTCATACCTCAATTCTGTCCGAACGCCTGCATGTCCTCTGCAAAGCGGTAACGCGTTCCAAGAAAGTCCTCTTGTTGTTCTGCTTTCCGACTCCTTTCTTCCCAAGCAATCGCATGCCCTTGTCCCTAACATCCTGTTCTAAATTCTTTCTTCACTAGTGGATTATTGCTCACTCATGTGACTACTCCTGCTGTCTTCATTCCACCTGCTCTCCCCTTGTCAGGTTCTCTCGCTTCACCGGTCAGTGTCTTGGCCGCTGCCATTGCTGTTGCGCTCGCCTCTCTGCTCTTCGTGTAGAGCTGTGCGTTAAACATGAAACAAGCAACAGGAGAGACAAGTCAGTGACAATATCGAATGATACCAGCAGTCGCGAGTGCACTGAAGATGCAAGTGGCAGCTCCACCAGAGTGCTTCTGTACAAGTTGGCTGTTAGATTGTGAGGGGTTGTTGGGATTATGACTGGGATTATGCCGGCTGACCTGCAAGGGTTTTGCAATAGCTAGGTGGTTCTGATTACCTTAGAATGGTTTGCGATAGCTATTGTTTGCATGTTGCTTGACAGGTTCAATCCTGTACAAGCCATGCTGGTATATGGCATTGTTGTCTAGGATAGTGAAGGCAGATTCAACTTGAAAGAGAGGTTTCCAGTTGATCCAGGGTTTTTACCCATTTGAAGCTCAGGGCGCAGAAACGATACCTTTAACGGTACGAAAAAATAGGATAGAGACTAGTTACATCGTCAGAGAAAATAGTAATCACCCATCCTTGCCTTTTACGGTACCGGCTCAGAGAGATAAACTGCACAGGAAAGGGCATCAACCCTACCTAATTTGCCACTTGGTATTTAGGGTTGGTTATTCCTTGGATGACTTGCCATCTGAGAGGGGTTTAGATTTGGTCTGCTCGAAATGCGGGCACCTGCCCTTATAATTGAGGAAACTTTTTAGGCGCTTAGATTTAGGGTTTGTTTATTTACCTTTCTTTACGCTTTGATATGTATTACGGGATTAAATGCACTCCACTTTCAAAGTTATTCCCTACACACATCTGTGCTCAATCAGATCCACAAATCACAATATGGCATCTCAATCCTATTCTAGACGACAACGCCATTGACCAGCATGGCTTGTACATAACATAGTCTATCAAGCACCATGCACACCATAGTAGTGAACAGTTGTCAAACATATGTGTATGTTACTCTGATAGGCTATAGTGATGCTAGCTATAGGGGGTACAACCCTTGTTCCTAGTCATTCACCATTCCTGTTTCCTTATTTCAACATGGCATTAGAGTAGGTTCGTTCCCTAGGGCCCACCGAACGTTCCACCCTGCCCGGCCTTGTAAACTTTATTTTTCATGCCCTGCTGCCCTGCCCAGGCGCTGCCCTGCACGCGCGCGCCCTGCGTAGCTGCTGCGCCGCCCTGCCTGCCCGCACGCCCTGCACGCTCGTCCTGCAGCCGCGCGTCGCGCCATGCAGCCCGCACATCGCGCCCTGCTGCAGCCTATGTGTCACGCTCTGCTGCCCCGCGTGTCGCGCCCTGCTACAGCCCGCGCGTCGCACCCGACTACTGCCCGCGCGTCGCGCCCTGCAGCTCGTGCTTGTCTCCCCCTGCTGCCCCGCGTATCCCCCCCTGTTGACCCGCGCGTCGAGCCCTGCTGCAGCCCACGCGTCGCGCCCAACTGCTGCCCAACGCGTCGCGCCCTGATGCAGCCTGCTCGTTGTCCTCTGCTGCCCTGCTGCCTTGCCCAGCGCGTGCCCCGCTGCCCTGCCCAGCGCGCGCCCAGCTGCCCTTAGGCCCGCGCGTCGCCCTGCCATGCAGCCCGCGCATCGCGCTGTCCTGCCCCTAGGCCCGCGCGCCACCCTGCCCTGCATCCCGCGCATCGCGCTGCCCTGCCCTTAGGCCCGCGCGCAGTCCTGCTCTTAGGCCTGCTAGCCCACGCGTGCCATGCAGCCCTATGAGCTGCGCCACCTTGCTGTACTGCTGCTACTGCTACTGTTGCTGCTGTTACTACTGCTGCTGCTGCTACCGAGCCTTCGCCGCACTGCCCGAGCTGCGCAGCCCTGCCCTGCCACGTCGCCCTGCCCTGCCACGTCGCCCTGCCCTGCCACGTCGCCCTGCCCGAGCCGCGCTGCCTTGCCCTGCGGAGCCGCGCCGCCCTACCTTAGCCGCACAGCCCCGCCCGAGCTGCGCCGCCCTGCCCTTTCCAAGCCGCGCCGCCCTGCCCTCCCGAGCCGTGCCTCCCTGTCGCCGCTACTGCTGACTGCCATTGCCTGTCATGACCCCTCTTACTGTTTTAGCGATTGAAACGGCCGCCCTCACAAGTTCGAGATGTGGCTTACGTGCCTGAACATGTATCTCCAGCGTTTCCTTAGAGATGGCGTCTCCCTGTTCGAGCCCACGTCGGGGTCCCTTCCAGTTCCCACACCTCCCACTGCACCTGCTGCTGACGCTGGCGACGCTGTGCAGAGGCGGTACCGGGCGGACTGCGATGCCTACACTCAGTGGACGTAGTGCGATGCTGTCGCAGAACTTGTTGTTCGCGCTCACCTGCCGGTCGACCAGAGGACCCACTTTCGTCAGGTGACGTTGGCCAGTGTTTTCTACGATGCTGTGGTAAGGCGCTACTCCTCACTCACTCCTACCACCCGGCCACTGCGGCAGAGCCGTCCTTTGTTAAAGGAGGTACAGCAGTTGGTCGGGGAGGCGAGTGTAGGTACCTGTGCGTCTACTCCTGCTGGTGGTGCCGCTGGTGGACGCGGAGGTTCTGGGGGTGGACAGCAGCGGCAGCAGTGACCGTCGGAGACCCTCTCGCCGCAAAAGCTTCATGAGCGGGCTGTCCGGTGGGGCAGCCCTGGTGGCGGAGCCTGGAGTACTAGGGATGCGGTTGTAGAGGCATCCGGTGGTGTAGAGGCTACTAGTCTAGGTGCTTGTGACTCTACTTCATACGTGGCCCCTCAGGCCAACAGTGCTGACGACTTCACCAAAACTCTTGGATCTAGTGATCATCAGCGGTTCTGCACTGCTCTTGGGCTTCTGCCCACTCTGCCTTACTTGCTTATCTCTTGATTTTGTCTTGTGGTTTGAAATTTACACCTGCATGTTTCATGTTGATGTTATTGTCATTGTATGGCTTGTTGTATTATGTATCTGCATGTGAATTGACCTTGTGGCCACTTGTTTGTTCTCTGAAAGATATATCCCTTCTAGAGTTTTACTTGTATTGACTTGTTCATACTCATTAACAAGTACTGTTTCCTTATTTCAACACCAATCATTTTATGGTAATCAAAATATCCAACTTCCAACCCACCCTAGCTACTGTAAAACATTGGCAAGACAGCATAATCCCAGTCACAATCCCAAGAGCCCCTCACAATGTAACAGCCAACTTCTATAGAGGCACACTGGTGGGGGTGCTGCCACTTATGTCTTCACAGAGTCCTCGGTATTACTGGTATCATTCTATATTTTCACTGCAATTCGATAGTCACTGACTTGTCTCTCCTGTTGTTCCATGTTTTATGCACTGCTCTACACGAAGAGCAGTGAGGTGAGTGCAACAGCAATGGCAGCGGCCACGACACTGACCGGTGGAGCGAGAGAACCTGACAAGGGGAGAGCGGGTGGAGTAAAGTGTCACATCAGAGCAATAGCAGAGCATTTGTGGAAGCAAGTGAAGGTTGGGAGAAGGGCATGTGATTGTCTGGGAAGAAAGGGGGAGAGTGGGGGGGAGGGTGGGAAGGGGAGGGGGAACAGGGAATGGGAAGCAGGGAAATGAGGGCTAACATGCTGAGATCACAGTTGCAAAAAACGAAAACAGTAGTTGCGACCAACCCAAAGCAGAAAACATACCAGCAGGCTTAGGTGGTGGCGGTGAGGCAGAAGGGGAGGAGGGAGTACCAGCTCCACCTCCAGATGCACCTCCAGATAAACCTGGAGATGTGCACAAATCAAAACAGGTCGCGACAACAACTCAGGCATGTCGTCAAGCAAAGCGCCATCATATAATTTCAACAGAGAGACAGCAAGCGGTTTGAGCAAAGCGAATGAGTTGGCCATCACTAGCATGTCAGGAGTGGGGCCAATTCAACTAGCAGCTTGACCCCCCCTATTGACCTGTTGGTCGCTGACATGTAATACAAAAGGTGAAGGTGTCACACATCCAGCACATCGCTGCCTCTGCCACTGGGGTTTGGCTGCAGCTAGTGTTGTCAGCAGGACAAGTGACATCGTTGCCATCAATATTGCTGCGATGGAAGTGGGCGATTTGACGAAGGAGAAAATGCCAATGTGACTCAGCCATATACGCATGCATGTGTAACAATGCCCGTGGGAAAGTGCCGTGGCCATGCCATATGACTCAGCCATGTATGTTTGGGAAACTTGTGCACAGATTCATTGAAGCAGTCAAGATACACAATCTCATAGATATCAACCTCCTGTCTTCAAGGTTAGTTGTATTCACTTGGAACTTATAACTTATAGATTTGGTGCCTGGGGACATTTGTTGGATGAGATTGAACCAGTTTTGTTGCAGAAAAGATCTCAAACATCCTCGGATAACCATGACTCTCAAAACCATGCCTGGCTCTTATATTGTGGCGGGAAATATCAATGCGCATCGTAAAGGAGGGATAATGCAGAGTGCATGCGCACATGATTTGCAGTCCAGAAAGACTCCCAAATGCGGCTGGAATAGGCCCAGTAAGTTGGTTGTACTTCAAATCTCTGGAGAGGTTGAGATTGTGAAGTGCCAGATGTGTGAGTTACGCAGTAAGGAGAAACACGAAGTGGGAAAGGGATGCAGACAACAATGGAAAAGTGGGGGTGAGTGGGCATGCAAACTCCGCACCGCGAGAAATGGTGCGAGACCATGGACCGAGAACTCAACGCGTTAGGGGAACTTAAGTGGAAATTGATTGCGCTAACAACAACATGGTATATGGCTGGTGGGCGTTTCGTATGAAGCCGAATGTCGATGGTTCTATCGAGAGGTTCAAAGCTTGTTGTGTTATCCACGGCTTTGACCAACTCACGGTTTCAAAACGTTTTTGCCTATCTTTCGCCACACATCTCTTCACATCTTACTAGCCAAACTTCGTTTCTCTACGACGTGATGATCCTCGTTGAGCCGCCCGGCATTGTTGTCAACCCATCGAACGTGTGCCTTACATGCAAATCTTCCTTTGGTATTAAGTAGGCCCCGTTGCTTTGGCAACATCATCTGTATTCTCGTCTCATCCGCATCAGTTTCAACCAGTTACCATCCGACCAAGGCATATATCGCCTTGATCGTGATAAAGACTCCATCCTCCTCAACAGACATCATCACTGAATTTGAAGGTCAGCTTTGTACAGACCTTAGGACTACAACCTCCGCCAAAGTCAATTATTTTTTCAGAATCCATCATCTCATTTTGTACCGACCTCGTCTACAATATTTGCACCATACTTCTCTCCAACGAACCGCGCAACAATCCACTCCAACGAACCACAAATTAGTTTGCCTCTCTCGCCTTGCACAGTATCAGAAACTTCTTGAAGGTGAGAAAAAATTGAATTATCACGTGTCGTTCCGATCTCTTGTTTTTGGCTAGTCGGTGCTTCAGGTTTTTGAGGTGACCTGAACTTGAGATTATGAAGGACTGTCGAACTCACCTACAAAGAAACTCCGACACTGACTCACTAGTACTACTTGGGATGCATAGTGTATGGGCAGTGGAGGAGTGCCGGTAGTGATGCGCACATGGCATGCAGCACCCGGTGGGCAGAGCAGCACGCATGTGGAGCAAACCCAGAACGCCTCTTACAACAATTTGAGTGCCGTGAGCGCAGAGATGCTGTCAGGAATGGAGCCCGTGAGACTGTTATAGCTAAGACTCCTGTGTGGGTTGAGTGAGTTGCGCATGATGAGAAGAGAGGACATGGCAGGAAGGAAAGAAAGAAAACACTTGTCTTGAATTGAAAGGTGGTGAGGAACATGAGGGGCGACATGATGGTAAGCCCACTTTCTTTGAATGTACGACACTCATACTTGTAACATGGTGCATACCTCGCAACGTGCTATGCTAAAATCCACAGTGCAGAGCAGCAGTGCACGGAGCACACGGTGAAGGTGAATGGGGAGCAAACCCAGTGTGCCTCTTACAGGAATGTGAGTGCCGTGAGAGCGGATATGCTGTTGGGAATAGAGCCTGTGAGAAAGGTGCTACTAAGAGCCCTATGTGGGGTGAGTGAGTTGGGAATGGCAGGAGAAAAAGAAAGAAACACACACGTTTTGTATTGGAAGGTGGTGAGGACTGTGAGGGGTGAGATGATGGTGAGCTGCCTTTCGTGGGATTGGATGACACTCATAATTGTAACAACATTGTGCATACCTTGCAATGTGCTATGCTAAAGACCAGAGTGCACAGTAGCAGTGCATGGAGCACACGATGAAGGTGAATGGGGAGTCTCCCAATGAATGCCACAGACATCTAATCCCCAAATGGCTTCAACTCCATTCCACTATATCACCAGCACAGCACACCACCTCAACGAAACATGTGACTCTAGCCTATCCAGAGAGGGTGGCTGGAACTGTGAAGGCATAATCAGTTCGGAAGGGCTAGGGCAAGGATTCTGTAGCGGACTGCAATTTTCTAGGTTGACATTGTGTAGTGGCAGTCGCAAACTCTTCCGAAGCAACAAAAGCATGAAATTATTGCAGCACAGCAGCAGGGAGGAACACGGAGTGGCAAAGGGATGCAGACGGCAGGGGGGGGGGGGGGGGGGGGGGCAGGAGTGGGCATGCAGTGTGCATGGGCAGTGGAGGAGTGCCAGCAGTGATGCGCACATGGCATGCAGCACCCAGTGGGCAGAGCAGCACGCAGGTGGAGCAAACCCAGTATGCCTCGTACAGGAATTCGAGTGCCGTGAGCGCAGAGATGCTGTCGGGAATGGAACCCATGAGATTGTTGCTCCCAAGATCCCTGTGTGGGGTGAGTGAGTTGCGCGTGGTAAGATGAGAGGCTCAAATGCTTGTCTAAAGAGGGTGGCGGAGACCTGGAAGGCATGACAGATTCAGAAGGGCTGGAGCCGATGTTTGTGACTGTGAAGGTAGAGATTGTGTATTGGCAGCTATGAGTTCTACTACGCAAGGCACACTTGAACTCAATGAAGCGAGACCACAAGGTTGGTGCAGCAGAGACGATCGAGGAGTGGCAACGCGATGCAGAGAGAAGAGGGGGGGGGGGAGTGGGCATGCAGAGTGCATGGGCAGTGGAGGAGTGCCAGCAGTGATGCGCACATGGCATGCAGCACCCAGTGGGCAGGGCAGCACGCAAGTGGAGCAAGCCCAGTATGCCTCTTACAGGTATTCGAGTGCTGTGAGCGCAGAGATGCTGTCGGGAATGGAGCCCGTGAGATTGTTGCTCCTAAGATTCCTGTGTGGGGTGAGTGAGTTGCGCGTGGTAAGAAGAGAGGCTCGAATGCTTGTCTACAGAGGGTGGCAGGAACCTGGAAGGCATGATAGATTCAGAAGGGCTAGGGCCGGGCAATTGAAGAGGTTTGTGATTGTCAAGGTAGAGATTGTGTAGTGGCATCTGTGACTTACTACTAAGCAAGGCACACGTGAACTCAATGAATCGAGACCACAAGTTTGGTGCAGCAAAGACGATCGCAGAGTGGCAACACGATGCAGACAAAAGAGGGGGGGGGAGTGGGCATGCAGACTGCAAGGGCAGAGGAAGAGTGCCGGCAGGGATGCGCACATGGCATACAGCACCCAGTGGGCAGAGCAGCACGCAGGTGGAGCAAACCCAGTATGCCTCTTACAGCAATGTGAGTGCCGTGAGAGCGGATATGCTGTTGGGAATGGAACCTGTGAGACTGTTATAACTAAGATCCCTGTGTGGGGTGAGTGAGTTGGGCGTGATGAGAAGAGAGGGCATGGCAGGAGGAAAAGAAAGAAACACTCACGTGTGACTTCATGACACTCGTACATCTAGCACCTTGCGCATGTCTTGCAATGTGCTATGCTGAAAACAAGAGTGCACAGTAGCAGTGCATGGAGCACACGATGAAGGTGAATGAGGAGTCTCCCAATGAATGCCACGGACATCTAATCCCCAAACGGCTTCAACTCCATTCCACTATATCACCAGCACAGCACACCACCTCAACGAAACATGTGACTCGAGCCTATCCACAGAGGGTGGCTGGAACTGTGAAGGCATAATCAGTTCGGAAGGGCTAGGGCAAGGCTACTGTAGCGGACTGCAATTTTCTAGGTTGACATTGTGTAGTGGCAGTCACGAACTCTTCCGAAGCAACAAAAGTATAAAAATATTGAAGCACAGAAGCAGGGAGGGACACGGAGTGGCAAAGGGATGCAGACGGCAGGGGGGGGGGCAGGAGTGGGCATGCAGTGTGCATGGGCAGTGGAGGAGTGCCAGCAGTGATGCACACATGGCATGCAGCACCCAGTGGGCAAGGCAGCACGCAGGTGGAGCAAACCCAGTATGCCTCTTACAGGAAATCGAGTGCCGTGAGCGCAGAGATGCTGTCGAGAATGGAGCCTGTAAGACTGTTGCTCCCAACATCCCTGTGTGGGGTGAGTGAGTTGCGCGTGGTAAGACGAGAGCCTCGAATGTCGAATGCTTGTCTACAGAGGGTGGCAAGAACCTGGAGGGCATGATATATTCAAAAAGGCTAGAGCCAGGCAATTGTCGAGGTTCGTGATTGTGAAGGTAGAGATTGTGTAGTGGCATTTGCGAGTTCTACTAAGCAAGGCACACATGGACTCAATGAAGAGAGACCACAAGGTTGGTGCAGCAGAGACGATCGAGGAGTGCCAGCGCAATGCAGATAGAAGAGTGGGGGGGAGTGGGCATGCAGAGTGCATGGGCAGTGGAGGAGTGCCAGCAGTGATGCGCACATGGCATGCAGCACCCAGTGGGCAGAGCAGCACGCAGGTGGAGCAACCCCAGTATGCATCTTACAGCCTTATGAGTTCCTTCAGCGTAGAGATAGTGTCAGGAACAGAGCCGGTGAGATTGTTACTGCTGAGTCTCCTGTGTGGGGTTGAGTGAGTTATGCGTGATGAGAAGAGAGGGCATGGCAGGAGGAAAAGAAAGAAACACTCACGTGTGACTTCATGACAGTCGTACATCTAGTACCTTGCGCATGCCTTGCAATGTGCTATGCTAGAAACCAGAGTGCACAGTAGCAGTACATGAAGCAAACGATGAAGGTGAATGGGGAGTCTCCAAGTGAATGCCACAAACATCTAATCCCCAAACAGCTTCAATTCCATTCCACTTGATCATCAGCACAACACAGCACCCCAACGAAACATGTGACTCGAGCATGTCCACAGAGGGTGGCTGGAACTGTGAAGGCGTATTCAGTTCGGAATTGCTAGGGCAAGGCAAGTGTAGCTGATTGCGGTTTTCTAGGTTGACATTGTGTAGTTGCAGTCGCAAACTCTTCCGAAGCAGCAAAAGCATGAAATTATTGAAGCACAACAGCAGGGAGGAACACGGAGTGGCTAAGGGATGCCGACGGCAGGGGGGGGGGGGGGGGAGGGGCGGGCATGCAGAGTGCATGGGCAGTGGATGAGTGCCAAACAAGGATCAAAATTACAGTTTTCGTAAAATACAGTCCATTTTTTACGATTGTTTTTTACTGTGATTTAAAAAAATACGGCTGTTTTTTCGTCAGAGAACTCTGTTCACCAAGGATAAATGAGAGAAAAGTCGAAGACATTTTCATTCTGGCTAACAAGCGCATACATGCAAGAAGGGGTCCTTCCTCTTCATGCTGCTGCATTTCGTGTTCAATTTGGTCCCACTAATTAGCCATTTTGTTAGTAATATGAAACACCTCCTGGCACCGTTTTGAACCATTTTTTACAACCATTTATTATACTACCGTTTTAAACAGAAATTTTCAAATAAACAGTCGTTTTTTTAACCCTGGTGCCAGCAGTGATGCACACATGGCATGCAGCACCCAGTGGGCAGAGAAGCACGCAAGCGGAGCAAACACAGTATTCCTCTTACAACACTGCGAGTGCCGTGAGCGCAGAGATGCTGGCGGGTATGGAGCCCGTGAGACTGTTGTTCCTAAAATCCCTGTGTGGGGTGAGTGAGTTGCGCGTGGTAAGAAGAGAGGCTCAAATGCTTGTCTACAGAGGGTGGCGGAGACATGGAAGGCATGATAGATTCAGAAGGGCTAGAGCCAGGCAATTGTAGAGGTTTGTGATTGTGAAGGTAGAGATTGTGTAGTGGCAACTGTGAGTTCTACTAAGCAAGGCTCACTTGAACTCAATGAAGCAAGACCACAAAGTTGGTGCAGCAGAGACGATCAAGGAGTGGCAACGCGATTGCAGACAAAAGAAGGGGGGAGGAGTGGGCATGCAGAGTGCATGGGCAGTGGAGGAGTGCCGGCAGTGATGTGCACATGGTATACAGCACCCAGTGGGCAGAGCAGCATGCAGGTGGAGCAAACCCAATGTGCCTCTTACAGCCTTGTGAGTTCCTTCAGTGTAGAGATACTGTCAGGAACAGAGCCTGTGAGATAGTTATTGCTGAGTCTCCTGTGTGGGGCGAGTGAGTTGCGCATGATGAGAAGAGAGGGCATGGTAGGAGGAAAAGAAAGAAACACTCACGTGTGACTTCATGACACTCGTGCATCTAGTACCTTGCGCATGCCTTGCAATGTGCTATGCTAAAAACAAGAGTGCACAGTAGCAGTGCATGGAGCACACGATGAAGGTGAATGGGGAGTCTCCCAATGAATGCCACAGACATCTAATCCCCAACCGGCTTCAACTCCATTGCACTATATCACCAGCATAGCACACCACCTCAACGAAACATGTGACTCTAGCCTGTCCACAGAGGGTGGCTGGAACTGTGAAGGCATAATCAGTTCGGAAGGGCTAGGGCAAGGCTACTGTAACGGACTGCAATTTTCTTGGTTGACATTGTGTAGTGGCATTCATGAACTCTTCCGAAGCAGCAAAGGCATGAAAACATTGAAGCACAGAAGAAGGGAGGGACACGGAGTGGCGAAGGGATGCAGACGGCAGGGGGGGGGGGGGGGGGCAGGAGTGGGCATGCAGTGTGCATGGGTAGTGGAGGAGTGCCAGCAGTGATGCGCACATGGCATGCAGCACCCAGTGGGCAAGGCAGCACGCGGATGGAGCAAACCCAGTATGCCTCTTACAGGAAGTCGAGTGCCGTGAGCGCAGAGATGCTGTCGAGAATGGAGCCCGTGAGACTGTTGCTCCCAACATCCCTATGTAGGGTGAGTGAGTTGCGCGTGGTAAGACGAGAGGCTCGAATGCTTGTGTACAGAAGGTGGCGGGAACCTGGAAGGCATGATAGATTAAAAAAGGCTAGAGCCGGGCAATTGTCGAGGTTTGTGATTGTGAAGGTAGAGAATGTGTAGTGGCATTTGCGAGTTATTGTAAGTAAGGCACACATGGACTCAATGAAGAGAGACCACAAGGTTGGTGCAGCAGAGACGATCGAGGAGTGCCAGCGCAATGCAGATAGAAGAGTGGGGGGGAGTGGGCATGCAGAGTGCATGGGCAGTGGAGGAGTACCAGCAGTGATGCACACATGGCATGCAGCACCCAGTGGGCAGAGCAGCACGCAGGTGGAGCAAACCCAGTATGCCTCTTACAGCATTATGAGTGCCGTAAGCGCAGAGATGCTGTCAAAAATGGAGCCCGTGAGACTGTTGCTGCTAAGATCCCTGTGTGGGGTTGAGTGAGTTGCGCGTGATCAGGAGGGCATGGCAGGAGGAAAAGAAAGAAACCCTCACGTGTGACTTCATGACAGTCGTACATCTAGTACCTTGCGCATGCCTTGCAATGTGCTATGCTAGAAACAAGAGTGCACAGTAGCCGTGCATGGAGCACACGATGACGGTGAATGGGGAGTCTCCCAATGAATGCCACAGACACCTAATCCCCACACGGCTTCAACTCCATTCCACTATATCACCAGCACAGCACACCACCTCAACGAAACATGTGACTCTAGCCTATCCACAGAGGGTGGCTGGAACTGTGTAGGCGAAATCAGTTCGGAAGGGCTAGGGCAAGGCTACTGTAGCAGACTGCGATTTTCTAGGTTGACATTGTGCAGTGGCAGTCGCACACTCTTCCAAAGCAGCAAATGCATGAAATTATTGAAGCACAACAGCAGGGAGGAACACGGAGTGGCAAAGGGATGCATACGGCAGGGGGGGGGGCAGGAGTGGCCATACAGTGTGCATGGGCCGTGGAGGAGTGCCAGCAGTGATGCGCACATGGCATGCAGCACCCAGTGGGCAGAGCAGCACGGAGATAGAGCAAACAGAGTATGCCTCGTACAACAATTTGAGTGCCGTGAGCACAGAGATGCTGTCGGAAATGGAGCCCGTGAGACTGTTGTTCCTAAAATCCCTGTGTGGGGTGAGTGAGTTGCGCGTGGTAAGACAAGAGGCTCGAATGCTTGTCTATAGAGGGTGACGGGAACTTGGAAGGCATGATTGTTCAGAAGGGCTCGAGCCAGGCAATTGTCGAGGTTTGTGATTGTGAAGGTAGAGATTGTGTAGTGGCATTTGCGAGATCTACTAAGCAAGGCACACGTGAAGTCAATGAAGCGAGACCACAAGGATGGTGCAGCAGAGACGATCGATGAGTGGCAACGCGATGCAAACCGAAGAAGGGGGGAGGAGTGGGCATGCAGAGTGCATGGGCAGTGGAGGAGTGCCGGAAGTGATGCGCACATGGCATGCAGCACCCAGTGGGCAGATCAGCATGCAGGTGGAGCAAACCCAATGTGCCTCTTACAGCCCTGTGAGTTCCTTCAGCGTAGAGATATTGTCAGGAACAGAGCCCGTGCGATTGTTATTGCTGAGTCTCCTGTGTGGGGTTGAGTGAGTTGCGCGTGATGAGAAGAGAGGGCATGGCAGGAGGAAAAGAAAGAAACACTCACGTGTGACTTCATGACACTCGTACATCTAGTACCTTGCGCATGCCTTGCAATGTGCTATGCTAGAAACCAGAGTGCACAGTAGCAGTACATGAAGCACACGATGAAGGTGAATGGGGAGTCTCCCAATGAATGCCACAGACATCAAATCCCCAAACAGCTTCAACTCCATTCCACTTGATCACCAGCACAGCACACCATCTCAACGAAACATGTGACTCGAGCATGTCCACAGAGGGTGGCTGGAATTGTGAAGGCATAATCAGTTCGGAAGGGCTAGGGCAAGGCTACTGTAGCGGACTACGATTTTCTAGGTTGACATTGTGTAGTGGCAATCGCGAACTCTTCCGAAGCAGCTACAGCATGTAAATATTGGAGTACAGAAGCAGGGAGGGACACGGAGTGGCAAAGGGATGCAGGCGGCAGTAGGAGGTGGGAAGAGTGGGCATGCAGAGTGCATGGGCAGTGGATGAGTGCCATCAAAGGATCAAAATTACAGTATTCGTAAAATACAATCCGTTTTTTACGATCGTTTTTTACTGTGATTTAAAAAAAAACGGCCGTTTTTTTGTTAGAGAACTCCATTCACCAAGAAAAAAAAAGGAGAAAAGGTAAAAGACATTTTCAATCTTGCAAACAAGCGCATACATGCAAGAAGGGGTCCTTCCTCTTCATGCTGCTGCATTTCGTGTTCAATTTGATCCCACTAAATAGCCGTTTAGTCAGTTACAGGAAACACCTCCTGGAATCGTTTTAAACCGTTATTTCAACCGTTTATTGCACTACCGTTTAATACAGAAATTTTCAAAAAAACGATTGTTTATTTTAACCCTGGTGCCAGCAGTGATGAGCACATGGCATGCAGCACCCAGTGGGCAGAGAAGCACGCAAGCGGAGCAAACACAGTATTCCTCTTACAACAATGCGAGTGCCGTGAGCGCAGAGATGCTGGCGGGTATGGAGCCCGTGAGACTGTTGTTCCTGAGATCCCTGTGTGGGGTGAGTGAGTTGCGCATGGTAAGAAGAGAGGCTCTAATGCTTGTCTACAGAGGGTGGCAGAGACCTGGAAGGCATGATACATTCAGAAGGGCTAGAGCCAGGCAATTGTAGAGGTTTGTGATTGTGAAGGTAGAGATTGTGTAGTGGCAACTGCGAGTTCTACTAAGCAAGGTGAAGAAAGTGGATCGGTGAACTTAGGGCACGATAGGAAGAAAAAATATCCTTAGCAAGAAAATGGTACAAGTCTTAAAGACTAGAGCAAGGTCCTTGTCAATGATGATTCCTAGTGAAGTGGGAAGCCACATATATGTGGCTGAACTTTTGAGGCTAGCTGCAGCACCTCAATGCTGAGGGCTAGGCTAGCCAACCTTGCCAAGCTAGCAAGTGAGGCCACATGTTGCACATGTGGGCCAGGCTGGAACAACAGCCCGCATGACAGCATATGACACGCCATAGAGGCCAGCAAAGTGAGTGTGGGATGAGTGGACAGGTGGCAATGCCAACTGCGACCACACTTTACTGTGGTGGAGTGTGGTAGAATGTGGACATGTAATGTGGAGCATAATGAGAAGGGAACCTGCAACTACTGAAAATTGAACCCACAACCTTTAAGACCACAGGTGAGAATCTACCCTCTGGGACATACTTGATGCACAACACCCCCCCCTCAAGGATGTCCTCGGGGTAGGGTCCTTCAAGCGGAGACATGGCCGAGACCGAGAAGACCACAGATGCGTCTCGGTCCGTCACTCATCTCTTGGCAGTCCAAACGCCAAGCCTTCGTTGCTACCTCTTCATGTGAAGCTGAATATTACTCTCTGGGCGCCGCGGTGCACGAGGCATTATGGCTTCGTTCACTCCTTACTGCAGTTGGACTTCCCCCAACCGGCCCCACCCGTATCTCGTGTGACAACAATAGTGCCATCGTTCTCGCCAAGGACGATGGCGTCTTTCATCCCAAGGCCAAGCACATCGACATCAAGCACCATTTCATTCGCGATCATGTTGCCGACCACTCCATCACCCTTCACTATGTTCCTACTCAAGACAACCTCGCTGACATTGGCACCAAGCCTTTGCCCCGTGACCCTTTTCTTCGCATCCGTGGTCTTCTCGGTCTCACCCATGTTTCCTCTTTAGGTACCCTGCCTCGGGGACATCCTTGAGGGGGGGTGTTGTGGAAGCAAGAATGTCCCAGTGGGTAGATTCTCACCTTTGGTCTTAGTGGTCGCGGGTTCAACTCTCATTGGCAGCACCTTCTCTTCTCATTATGCCCAACATGACATTCCCACACTCCACCACACTCACCCACAGTGAAGTGTGGTCACAGTTGGCATTGCCATCTGTCCACCCATCTCATACTCACCTTGCTTGCTCCTATGGTGTGCCACATACTGCCATGTAGGCTGTTGTTCCAGCCTGGCCCACATGTGCAACATGTGGCCTCAATTGCTAGCTTGGCAAGGTTGGCTAGCCTTGCCCTCAGCTTTGAGGTACTGCAGCTAGCCTCAAGAGTTCAGCCACATAAATGTGGCTTCCCACTTCTCTAGAACTTATCTTTGGAAAGAACATTGCTCTAGCCTGTCAGGCTTGTACCATCTTCCTACTAAGGATATATTTTTCTTCTCTCATGGTGCCTCAAGTGGAGGTTCTCGAGGGTCATTGGAAGGTGGCGAAGAGGGCTCCATGAAGATGACATCACGAGAAACTGTAACACGGTGCTGAGTTGGAATATAGATGCAATAAGCTTTGGTGCCGTCAAGATGACCATACCCAACCATGATGCCGGCCGTGTTTCAGTCGTCGAGTTTGGAGCGACGTTGCGGAGGAACGAGGGCTGAGGTGAATCGAAGATGCGGAGGTGTGATACGTTCGGACGTGCATCGGTCCATAGTTCTATGGGAGTCATGGAAGCTGAACCACCCCGACTAATAGCATGATTTCGGAGATAGGCAGCAGTGAGAGCAGCTTCACCCCACCATCCTTTGTCCATGTGTGTGTCATGAAGCATGGAACGGACCATCTCAAGTATAGTCCGATTGGCGCGTTCGGCAACTCCATTTTGTTCGGGTGTGTACGGCGTAGAGCAGTGTCGAGCGATGTCATGAGCTTTAAGGAAACGGCAATGCCGGCAGCTCCAAGTGCACGAACTGAAAGCAGATTGAGCACCGATGAAGGGAGAAACGGAACGTTGTCTAGCTGGATGGTGGTTTCCGAGGTTTGTGAACGAAGAGTAGCCACCACCGTGCCAACTCCCAAGACCTTGTAAGTCTCTCCGCCACCAAAGCGAACGACAATATCATCAATTGGCTGTTGGAGAGATGATAAGCGAACGATCGGAGCGGATATGGGAAGATGCGTTGCTGTCCACCAGCCAGGAAGACGTCTGGACCATGTTTGATGAGGATGCCGTGAATGCCGATGCGTAGGAAGCACCATAAGGGAAGAGGAGGAGGAGGATGGTGAAGATGAAGAGAGCACGACGAGAGGAGTCCAGGCGGGGAGGATGGAGCCGTGGTTGGTGCTGAAAGCAATGTCAACGTACCGGGAATCAAGCACGGACTGAGGGGCTGATGGGACAGTAGGTGTTGTGGAGGTCGAAGGGATGTCGGCAGAGGAGCTTGTTGACACATGCACCGAAGGCTGGATGACAGATTTCTCCCGTCGAGAACTTTCTTCGATCGCTTTCCTTCTTCAACTTGAAGCATTCGTCTATAGTGTGTCCAGTTTTCTTGCAGTAGCGGCATGTAGGGGACTGGCGAGCACCGGAGCGAATAGGGTGGGAGGGCTGGGAATGGAGGTTGTATGCACCTTCCATGTTGCGGCTTGTACCAGATTGTGACCGCTCCCAATCGACATCGAATAGACGTGACTGCAGGTATTTCAACCATCATAGTCTTGATGTCTTTCACGGTGCAAATGGTTTCTGTGAGAGTCTTGGAGTCCGGCAGATTGAGAATGATGGAGATTACCACCACCCAAGATGGTAACTTGAAGCCGGCAGATTTGAGTTGGTGCGTAGGATTTCCAACTCGATCGAAGTTGGAACAAAGACTCATTGTTGGGTCCATCCGTGTAGTGATGAGATCTCGGAGGAGAGCCACTTGTGCATGGTTACCCATGCAGTCGAACCGCGCCATGATGCATCTCCACATGTCCTACGTCGTGTTGGCTTGAGCAAGTGTGAGCGAGAGCTGAGGAACGACTAACATGAGAAGGTCGTACGCATGCTCCTCTTTTTCTTCGTTTGACAGCGATGCAATCGAGTGGGTTGTTTTAGGGGCTGCACCGTTGTTGCCTTCAATAGCATCTCCACTGCTGGTTGTGGAGGAGGAAATGGAAGAGCGGGCAGCAACCTTCGGATCTCGAAGAAAGGAGATCAGCCTAAGAACATTGAAGATGTAGCTTATCTTTTTCTTCCATGGAATGAAGTTGGAACCATCCGGTTCCAAGATAGGACAAGTGTGTCGACCGAGAGGCGCCTCAACTTGAGCCATCAAGTGTGCAACGTTCACAAAGCTAGAAGCCTAGCTCTAATAGCATGAAGAAAGTGGATCGGTGAACTTAGGCCACGATAGGAAGAAGAGATTTCCCTAGCAAAATGGTACAAGTCTTAAAGACTAGAGCAAGGTTCTTGTCAAGGATGATTCCTAGTGAAGTGGGAAGCCACATATATGTGGCAAAACACTTGAAGCTAGTTGCAGCACCTCAATGCTGAGGGGGCTAAGCTAGCCAACTTTGCCAAGCTAGCAAGTGAGGCCACATGTTGCACATGTGGGCCAGGCTGGAACAACAGCCCACATGACAGCATATGGCACAACATAGAGGCCACCAAGGTGAGTGTGGGATGAGTGGACAGGTGGCAATGCCAACTGTGACCTCACTTCACTGTGGTGGAGTGTGGTAGAGTGTGGACATGTAATGTGGAGCATAATTAGAAGGGAACCTGCAGCTACTGAGAATTGAACCCACAATATCTAAGACCACAAGTGAGAATCTACCCGCTGGGACATACTTGCTGCACAACACAAGGCACACGTGAACTCAATGAGGCGAGACCACAAATTTGGTGCAGCAGAGACGATTGAGGAGTTGCAACGCGATTGCAGACAGAAGAAGGGGGGAGGAGTGGGCATGCTGAGTGCAAGGGCAGTGGAGGAGTGCCAGCAGTGATGTGCACATGGCATGCAGCACCCAGTGGGAAGAGCAGCACGCAAGAGGAGCAAACCCAGTGTGCCTCTTACAGCCCAGTGAGTTCCTTCAACGCAGAGATACTGTCAGGAATGGAGCCTGTGAGACTGTTGCTGCTAAGATCCCTGTGTGGGGTTGAGTGAGTTGCGCGTGATGAGAAGAGAGGGCATGGCAGGAGGAAAAGAAAGAAACACTCACGTGTGACTTGATGACACTCGTGCATCTAGTATCTTGCGCATGCCTTGCAATTTGCTATGCTAAAAACAAGAGTGCACAGTAGCAGTGCATGGAGCACACGATGAAGGTGAATGGAGAGTCTCCCAATGAATGCCAAACATCTAGTCCCCAAACGGCTTCTGTTCAATTCCACTATATCATCTGCACAGCTCACCACCTCCACGAAACAAGTGACTTTAGCCTGTCCACAGAGGATGGCTAGAACTGTGTAGGCGTGATCAGTTTGGAAGGACTTGGGCAAGGCTACTATAGCAAGCTGCGATTTTCGTAGTTGACATTGTGTAGGGGAGCAAACTCTACCAAAGCAGCAAATGCATGAAATTATCGAAGGCATGATAAATTGAAAAAGGCTAGAACCAGGCAATTTGTGATTGTGAAGGTAGAGATTGTGTAGTGGCAACTGTGAGTTCTACTAAGCAACGCACACGTGAACTCAATGAAGCGAGACCACAAGGTTGGTGCAGCAGAGACGATCGAGGAGTGGCAACGCGATGCAAACAGAAGAAGGGGGGAGGAGTGGGCATGCGGTGTGCATGGGCAATGGAGGAGTGCGTGAAGTGATGCGCACATGGCATGCAGCGCCCAGTGGACAGAACGGCACGCAGGAGGAGCAAACCCAGTGTGCCTCTTACAGCAATGTGAGTTCCTTCAACGCAGAGATACTGTCAGGAATGGAGCCTGTGAGACTGTTGCTGGTAAATCTCCTGTGTGGGGTTGAGTAAGTTGCGCGTGATGAGAAGAGAGGGCATGGTAGGAGGAAAAGAAAGAAACACTTACGTGTGACACTCTTACATCTAGTACCTTGCGCATGCCTTGCAATATGCTATGCTAAAAACAAGAGTGCATGGAGCGCACGATGAAGGTGAATGGAGAATCTCCCAATAAATGCCAGACATCTAATCCCCAAACAGCTTCAGTTCCATTCCACTATATCACCAGCATAGCACATCACTTAAACGAAATAAGTGACTTTAGCCTGTCCACAGAGGATGGCTAGAATTGTGTGGGCGTGATCAGTTTGAAAGGGCTAGAGCAGGACTATTGTAGCAGACGGCAATTTTCATGGTTGACATTGTGTAGGGGAGCAAACTCTACCGAAGCAGCAAATGCATTAAATTCTCGAAGGCATGATAAATTCAAAAGGGCTAGAACCAAGCAATTGTGATTGAGAAGGTTGAGATTGTGTAGAGGCAACTGTGAGTTCCACTAATCAAGGCACACGTGAACTCAATGAAGCGAGACCACAAGGTTGGTGCAACAGAGATGATCGGGAGTGGCAACGCGATGCAAACAGAAGATGGGGGGAGGAGTGGGCAGGTAGTGTACATGGGCAGTGGGGGAGTGCCTCAAGTGATGCGCATATGGCAAGCACTCAGTAGACAAAGCACGTAGGTGGTGCAAACCCAGTGTGCCTCTTACAGGTGTTTGAGTGCCGTGAGCGCAGAGATGCTATCGGGAATGGGACCCGTGAGATTGTTGCTCCAAAGATGCCTGTGTGGCGTGAGTGAGTTGCGCTTGGTAACATGAGAGGCTCAAATGCTTGTCTACAGAGGATGGCGGGAACCTGGAAGGCAAATGGGCTAGAGCCTAGCAAATGTCGATGTTTGTGATTGTGAAGGTAGAGATTGTGTAGTGGCAACTGTGAGTTCTACTAAGCAAGGCACACTTGAACTCAATGAAGGGAGAGCACAAGGTTGGTGCAGCAGAGACGATCGAGGAGTGGCAACGCGATGCAAACAGAAGAAGGGGGGAGGAGTGTGCATGGGCAGTAGAGGAGTGCCAGAAGTGATGCGCACATGGCATGCAACACCCAATGGACAGAGTGGCACGCAGGTGGAGCAAACCCAGTGTGCCTCTTACAGGTGTTCGAGTGCCGTGAGCGCAGAGATGCTGTCGGGAATGGAGCCCGTGAGATTGTTGCTCCAAAGATCCCTGTGTGGGGTGAGTGAGTTGCGCGTGGTACGACGAGGGCTCGAATGCTTGTCTACAGAGGGTGGCGGGAACCTGGAAGGCATAATAGATTCAGAAGGGCTAGAGCCAGGCAATTGTCGAGGTTTGTGATTGTGAAGGTAGAGATTGTGTAGTGGCAACTGTGAGTTCTACTAAGCAAGGCACACGTGAACTCAATGAAGAGAGACCACAAGGTTGGAGCAGCAGAGACGATCGAGGAGTGGCAACGCGATTGCAGACAGAAGAAGGGGGGAGGAGTGGGCATGCAGATTGCATGGGCAGTGGAGGAGTGCCGACAGCGATGTCTGGCGTGGGGAATTAATAGCATCAGGGGAGGAACCTGGAGAAATGGAAGCAGCTGTGATGGGAGAAGTAGATCACGGAGGGAGAGAGAGGTGGGAGAGGTCGGGTTCGGAGCTGAGGGAAGCATCTGCGGCAGGCAGCAGATGGTGTGTGTGTCATGGAAGACGCACCTTTCCATCCAAGATACCAACGCGTGCACTCACATCCAGGTGATCATGCCTGAAGCGTCGCACTCGATACCTAACGCAGTGCTGCATTTGTCTCCCACCTTCCACCCCATGCCCCATCCCGTCTTAACGTCGCTGAGAAACAACCCTGACGTGTTGGGGCGAGGAGAGGGCATAAGAAAAGTCGCGGAAGGAAATGAGTGACATGAGCACTCATGAGTAGCATGAGTGCATAAGATCCGAGGCATGCGTCGGAAGGAGAGGGGGAGAGGGGGAGGGGAAGGAGGGAGTGGGGAAGGGGGGGAAGAGGGAGGGAGGGAGTGGGGAAGGGGGGGAGGGAGGGAGGGAGGGAGTGGGGGAGGGAGGAGGGAGGGAGGGAGTGGGGGAGGGGGGGGGGGGGGCAGGAGGGAGTGGGAGAGGTAGGGAGTGTGGGAGGGAGGGAGTGGGGGAGGGAGGGAGTGGGGGAAGGAGGGGGTGAGAGGGAGGAAGTGGAGGAGGGAGAGAGGAGGGACGGAGGGAGAGGGAGAGGGAGGGAGGAGGTTTGGAGGGAATTTGAGAGGGAGGAGGGAGGGAGCCACCTGAGTACTCCCTTAGGAGGGGAGGAATGGAGGGAGAGGTAACACTACTTCTACTGCCTCCCTAGTCGGGTATCGCTGAGCCAATAGTACTGTCACAGGTTGGAGGAGGTTGGGTGGGACGGTGAGCGGTGCTAGGATTACTACCTTGAGAAGCATTGATCACTTGCGCGTGGCACGACGAGACGTTGAAGGCGACAAGCCAGAGCGCCATGGTGAGCGCTGGGGAGAGCGCGGCGGGGAGCGCCGCCTTCAAGGCAGAAAGCTGGTGGCATCGCTGGTGCTTCATCGCAGGCAGCCCGGGGGAAATAGCGGCTTGGCGCCGGACGCCTTGAGAATCCTTGACTCGTCAATCTCTAAAACCTCGAGCTGGCGGCTACTAGTAGTACTAGTAAGGTGTGACAACGGATCTGAGACACAGGGGGAGAGAAACATGTGAGAATGCAAGCATTCACAGCCCGACCTGCTGCTGGGAAGAAGGTGTGACAACGGATCTGAGACACAGGGGGAGAGAAACAGGTGAGAGCTCGCTGGATCAGGGCGTTCATTCGCCATGCTCTCACGCCTTGGCGCCAAGCGTGAGAGCGCGCTGGGTCAGGGCGTTCATTCGCCATGCTCTCACGCCTTGGCGCCAAGCGTGAGAGCGCGCAGGATCAGGGCGTTCATTCGCCATGCTCTCACGCCTTGGCGCCAAGCGTGAGAGCGCGCTGGATCAGGGCGTTCATTCGCCATGCTCTCACGCCTTGGCGCCAAGCGTGAGAGCTCGCTGGATCAGGGCGTTCATTCGCCATGCTCTCACGCCTTGGCGCCAAGCGTGAGAGCGCGCTGGGTCAGGGCGTTCATTCGCCATGCTCTCACGCCTTGGCGCCAAGCGTGAGAGCGCGCAGGATCAGGGCGTTCATTCGCCATGCTCTCACGCCTTGGCGCCAAGCGTGAGAGCACGCTGGATCAGGGCGTTCATTCGCCATGTGTTAGAAGTGGTTCGCCGCTGCACCGACTCTAGAGCATGAAAACGACAGAACAGGACACTTGGAAATTGCCTTACCTCTGGCGGTGGGAGAGAATAGGCTGGAATAACGAGTTCTGACGGTGGGAAGAGTTAGGTGAGAGATCCTGAGGAAGAGCTGGTGAAAACGAGGGTTTCAGGAGGAAGAGAAGGGAGAACGTTCTGGACCGCCAGAATTTCCCTAACCTTTCTGGAGGCGGTGTTCGGTGGAGTTGAAGAAAGTCGGTTTCACCGACGGTTCAGTTTGAATTTCGGTTTTCAATGCCGGTTACTGTTACGAAATTCGGATTCGCGACGAGGCGCGTTACACGAGGCGCACATTGAAATTCGGATTTCAGATTGCTTAAATATCATGTTCTGTTTTCCTCATTGTATCAATTATTCTTAGTGAAACTTTCTGTTTGCAACCTGGGTTGGAAAGCAACCTGATTTCTCAACTTTCAGATCCAGTCTGAAGCCCGCTACTGCTACTTTCGTGACCTGCTAAGTCACGTACTCACTACGTCTAAGTCTAAGAGCTGGTATCAGAGCTGGTTATAGTGCGTTTCAAGCATTCAAGAAGGGCCAAGACAAGTTCCTGCATCATGCCGAATGGGGATGGTGAGGCAAGCTCGGGTTCTTTAGTCAGTGCTGAAGTTCCCCAAGTCCAAGCCCTCTTGGAGGCCCTTACACAAGGGCACGTGGTGGCCAGGCCAACGATTGGCCTGAGCGAGGCGCAACGGTTCAATGGCAACAACTACAGCACATGGCGACTCAAGTTCATGCGGAGGGCAAGAGAAGTTGATATCTGGCCCCTCTACAAAGCGGACGAGGAGACGGAGGAAGGAGTACCTCCACCTGCAACGGCAACGGCACAAGAAAAGAAGACATACAAGAAGAAAAGTTTGCAAGCTTTCTTCCAACTGTGTCACTCAGTTTCGGACTCCATCGCTGTGGGGCTGGACCAGTTTGCGGACGACATCAATTCAGCACAACGTGCATGGGCATACATGGAAGCGGTATATCTCGGACGGAGCGACACGAATTTGACTGCAGTGAGAAAGAAACTGCTGCTGCTTGCAATGGAGCCAACGGAGAAGATCATTGACTACGTGAATCGAGCCAAGAGCTACAACGATGATCTCACAGCAATGGGGGCGCCCGAATCAGAGAAGCACATGATGGGATACATCATCAGCGGCCTACCCAAGGAGTGGACAGCAGAGATCGGAATTCTTACCTGCAACACGCCCAAGGATATGACCCAGCTGCTCGAGACCCTCCAAGCGCTGGGGCTGGTCAAATCTGACCTGAAAAGGAGGGAAGCAGTGGCAACGGCAGCAGAGGTCAACAAGCCTGCAAATCTGAATGCAACTGCAACACCAAGGGATTTTGGCAACTGCTACAACTGCGGGAAGAAGGGGCACAAAGCTGCCGTCTGTTATTCCAACCCCAATGGAAGGAACTACAAAGGGAAAGGACAGTGGCAACAACACAACGATGGAAGGCGTGGAGAAGGCTACAAGGCAAGCGGAGGTTTCAATGGAAATTGTAACCATTGCAGCAAATATGGGCACAAAGCTTCCGATTGCTACAACAACCGATTTAGCAGAAACTTCCGAGGAAAGGAGCTGCAACAACAAAGACCAGCAGCAGCAGCGAAGACAAACCTGATGGAGGCACCTGCAGCAGTGGAAGAAACGCCAAAGGTGGACGCCATCCTTGGAGGCGCCCACAAAGCCAACGTTGCTCGAGCATCCGAGGTGTGCCTGCTGTCAAAAGGATTCAAGGAGACGGCTTGGTTTATGGACAGCGGGTGCACACAGCACATGACGCACCGCGCTGATTGGCTACGCGACTACCGGGAATCCGGAGTCCCTTACGTCCTACTCGGGGATGAAGGAAAACTTCAAGTGCAAGGAGTAGGGGACCTCATTTTACAGAGCCCCTATGGGGAGCTAAAAATGGACAACGTTCTCCTGGTGGAGAAGCTGTCCCTCAACCTGATAAGTCAAATGCAACTGGACAGCAGTGGTTGCAAGACGTTCAGTGACAACGGAAAGCTGTGGGTGTTCGGTCCCGACTGGCAACTGCTAGCGGAAGGCGCACGGACTCAAGGACTCTACGAGATGAAGCTGAAGGAGCAAGATTCGCATGAAAACAAGGTCACCTATCAACCTGAACCTGAAGAGGGGAAGAAGGCCCGAGAAGACCTACGTACCATGCTGGAAAATACTGCAGTGACCGAACTGCAGCAGCTGAAGCTTCCCGTAGCAGCAGCGGCGGAAGCGGTTGATATCAATCTCCTGCACAAAAGGATGGGGCATGCGAACACTCAACGGATCAAGGAAATGATGAAGAAAAACATGGCAGCGGGAGTGAAGGTGACTGGAACTGAGGAAACCCACACGAAGTGCGACTCATGTATCGAAGGGAAAGCTACCAAGGCTCCCCATCCAAGACATGGACCGAAGGAGCCATATGGGGCAATGGAAGTGGTAGCAGCGGATGTATGCGGTCCCATGAGAGTCACATCACGACATAGCAGCAGATACTTTGTCACGTTCACAGACATCGGCACAAGACTCACATGGGTGACGGAACTTATGGATAAAACTCAGGTTTTTCCGAGCTTTGTGGACTGGTTGGCAGAAGCTGAACGACAAAGCGGCAAGCAGCTGAAAGTACTTTGAACTGACAATGGTGGGGAGTTCATCAACAAGGAGTTCAACGACTACCTGAAAGCCAAGGGAATACGACGGCAGCGTACTATTCCCCATACCCCTCAACACAACAGTGTTACGGAACGGGTGAACAAAACACTGCTCAACAGCGTGCGAAGCATGATAGCGGACAGCAAGCTACCTCTAACCTACTGGGGAGACGCGCTGGGTATGGCTTGCTGGCTGAAAAATCGCCTACCGACAAAGGGACTTGTAGCGGACAAGACACCTCACGAAGCATTCTACAAGCGGAAACCTAACCTGAAGTTTCTTCGAGTATGGGGCTGCATGACGCAATACAGGCCCTCTGCTGGAGCTGATCACAAACTCCTGCCAAGCGCACGTTGGGGGGTGCACTTAGGGACATGCCCGGAGAGCAAAGGCTGGATTATTAAAGACGTGGAGACTGGGATCGTTTTGGCGACCAGGGATGTCACATTCTACGAAAACCTCAGCTACGTGGACTGGAAGGCAAGCAACACGGGCACAACTCCAAGGACAGCACCTGCCACACCTCAACGAGCGGAGGAACTGCTTGAAGATGCCCAAAACGAAGGCTTGGGGACAGCGAACAACGAAGGGGAAGAAGATGAAGAAGAACATACCCAAGCTGGAGTGGATTGGGTGTGGGAGCCAACGGAGGATAAGCTCGACAACAGTGATATGGAAGCGGCGCCTGCAACTCCACTTCTGTCAAAATCAGCGAGCGACAAAGATGGAGACATTGGAGAGGATGAAGCTGAACAAGCAGATCAGTCAAGTACCGAGGGAAAAAGCGACCCGTGGGAATTTTTCGAGACGAGCAACAATGACAAAGGAGCTGCAGAGATTGACACCTTGCTGTAGGATGGAGCCATTCTTATTGGGAGAGAGGAAGACGGCACAAGCACGGAGAAAGCAGGGGAGATGGCAGCAGACACGGGTGCAAGTGATGCTTCGGTGAAAGGAGAGGAGCTGGGAAGGGGGAAGCGAACGAAGAAACCGAATCTAAGATACCAACAGGTCCTGATGACATGCTGGAAAGACGTGCACACTCACCTCCTCCTCACCTCAACGGTGACATCGTTGATTACCAAGGAAAGGAGAGAGACTTACAATCTGCCGCATGAACCCTTGAGCATTGAGGAAGCACTCTCTGGACCATACAAGGAGCAGTGGAAAGCAGCTATACAAGAAGAGTTGGACACTCTTGCGGAAAGAGGCACTTGGAAACTCGTCCAAATGCCCGAAGGGAGGCATGCCGTTGGCGTCAAGTGCATTTTCAAGATAAAAACAGGGGATAAGGGGCAGCTGGAGAGGTTCAAAGCACGGCTGGTGGCAAAAGGTTATACGCAAGTGGAGGGGATCGACTACACGGAGACATATGCACCAGTCAGCAAATTGACTACAGCGCGGACACTCTTCAAGATCGTTGCGGCACGCAACTACATCATGGTTCAACTTGATATCAAGAACGCTTTCCTCTACGGAGAACTTCAAGAGGACATCTATATGGATCAGCCTACAGGAATGGAGGACGGGACTGACAGGAAATGCAAACTGCTGAAAGCGCTCTATGGGCTGAAACAGAGCCCTCAAGAGTGGTACAAGGCTATGGATGCACGCCTACTTGAAGGAGGATTTCAGAAAAGCCAATGCGACAGGGCATTTTACTGGAAAGGCGAAGGAGAGGAGAAAGTCTACCTCCTACTCTACGTCGACGACATCCTAGTGGCTGGAGCTTTTGAGGACGGAGTTGAGGAAGTGTGTACTCACCTTGCAGCCGTTTTTCAAGTGAAGCAGATCCCGAGAGCCACGTTGTTCCTTGGCATGAACCTGGAGCGGGACCGAGAAGGGAAGAAGCTGTTACAGTACCAAAAGAAGTATATTCATCGGTTGCAAGAAAGGTTTGGAACACGGGACTGCACCAAGGCAGTGACCACTCCGCTCAGCAGCCTGTCAGAGAAGGAAGTCAATCCAGAAGAAGAACTCATCCAGTGGGGCAGCAAGGAGCAAGCATTGAAGGCTTACCAGTCACGGGTCGGATCGGTGATGTACCCTGTCTCTTGTACGCGGGTAGACGTTGCACATGCTGCCAGCTTCTTAGGGCAGAACGTGCTGCAGCCACAAGGCCGCAAATGGAAGGAGATGCAGCGCACAATCACCTATCTGCAGCAACGGGGCGAAGAGGGGCTACTATACGACGGCGGAGAAGAAGCAATGGAGTTAATCGGATATGCTGATGCATCCCATGCATCAGACAAGAAGGACAGGAAGGGAGCTTTTGGATACGACTTTCTCCTAGGCGGGACAGCAATCACATGGCAAGGGAAGAAGCTGAACGACATTGCACTCTCGAGCGCGGAAGCGGAATACATGGCGTTATTCTACGCATGCCAAGAAGGAGTTTGGCTAAGGCGATTGCTACAAGAAATGGGAGTACGTGTGCAAGGTCCAACAACCATCAGATCTGACAGCAAATCGGCCATAGCATTGGCGAAAAACGACAACTGGCACGGGCGACCAAGCACATGGACATTAAATATCATTGGGTGCGTGAACAGCTAGAGAAAAAGACATTTACCTTTGAGTTCGTACGGACAGAAGATCAAGCAGCCGACTTCCTTACTAAGGTCCTTCCGAAGGCTAATTTCAAGCGTTGCAAGTACCTTGTCGGGATGCGTACCCTGCAGGACTTACAGGGGAGCAGGGTGGAGGAACACTGATTAAGATTTTCAGATCTAAGGTTGGCAGCAGCAAACCACAGGGGAGATTGTTAGAAGTGGTTCGCCGCTGCACCGACTCTAGAGCATGAAAACGACAGAACAGGACACTTGGAAATTGCCTTACCTCTGGCGGTGGGAGAGAATAGGCTGGAATAACGAGTTCTGACGGTGGGAAGAGTTAGGTGAGAGATCCTGAGGAAGAGCTGGTGAAAACGAGGGTTTCAGGAGGAAGAGAAGGGAGAACGTTCTGGACCGCCAGAATTTCCCCAACCTTTCTGGAGGCGGTGTTCAGTGGAGTTGAAGAAAGTCGGTTTCACCGACGGTTCAGTTTGAATTTCGGTTTTCAATGCCGGTTACTGTTACGAAATTCGGATTCGCGACGAGGCGCGTTACACGAGGCGCACATTGAAATTCGGATTTCAGATTGCTTAAATATCATGTTCTGTTTTCCTCATTGTATCAATTATTCTTAGTGAAACTTTCTATTTGCAACCTGGGTTGGAAAGCAACCTGATTTCTCAACTTTCAGATCCAGTCTGAAGCCCTCTACTGCTACTTTCGTGACCTGCTAAGTCACGTACTCACTACGTCTAAGTCTAAGAGCTGGAAGTCTAAGACCATGCTCTCACGCCTTGGCGCCAAGCGTGAGAGAGCGCTGGATCAGGGCGTTCATTCGCCATGCTCTCACGCCTTGGCGCCAAGCGTGAGAGAATGCTTGGCATGATGCGGCCAACACGACCTTGAACCGAGTCGCCGTTTCCCTACTGGATTTTGGTGGCAGGGCTTACCTTGGAAGTGGGGTGAGTGTTGGATTCCTGTCTCAAAGGAGGACGTAGCAGCTCTACGATGGACAAGGAGCTAATCGATCAAGTGAAGGAAATACGAGTGCCTGGAGTGTTTTTCCTCTGTTGCACGTTCTATACATTCAATTAGAAGACAAACAGCTCATACCTATGAATGTACACAACAGATTATTGGTGGAAACACCTGGCACTGTTTGGACATGTATGTGACTGAAAGTGCAGAGATTTCTGCTCTAACGGATGAACGAGGTCTACGGAATGCTTTCTGCGTAGACAAGATATTGGTAGTTCACTAAGGAGACAGAAATTTGTCTAAGTCCTTGAAGGCATAGATTTGGCACACACAGAAGATTCACTAGAATAGTTGAAAGATAGAATACAACAAGGGGTGAAATAGAAGCTACCCAACCAATGAACCATGCAGAGAACGTTCGCCTAGGAACGTTTACATAACTACTTTTAGCTGCGCTTGTCCAACTCAGCGTCGCCAGGTGAAAATTACAACACGTGCTTAGTAGGTATATTTTACCTACTTAAAAGTAGTTGTTTTAGCTGTTCAGGTTGTTTTAAACAACTTCTGTAACGCACGTTTTCGTAGTTACGAAAATGTGCACCAGGTTCATTCTGTGCAGGTGGTTCAATTTCACCCCAGATTGAACACCCTAGTTCCGCACACTGTTTCCCGGGGTATATTTCTCAATGTCCGCAATGTTCCGAAATTCCCACGCAAAAGTTCCGAAACGATCACGTTTTCGCGTCGGAAGGGTTTGCCGGTCGAGATTGTGGTCCTCTGAATAATTTCGTTTCTGCAGACGCGCCTTCTTCTGCAGCTCCGAAATCTTTGCAGATACGCACTCTTCTGCAGCACCACGATGTGCTCTGCATATTCGCCCTCCTCTGCAGCACCACGATCTGCAGATTCGCCGTGTTCTGCAGAGCTCCATCTCGACCTAGGCGCAAAATTCGCTTCGGCGGAAATTTCGCTCCCCTGTAGAAAGCGACGACCATGTTTTGCAGGGTCAATGCCAGCTCGGCATAGTGCGGGGGAGCTACTTAAGGCACAGGAAGCATGGGACTGCAAGGACAAGCAAGCGTTCCAGTACCTATGTTGGGCTTTGGAAGGCCAAATAGAGCTCCTAAAGATCCTGATTGACTTGAAGGGGAAGCAAGGAGTAGCTGTCCAAGCATGGAAGAGAGTTCAAGATCGACATTTGCAAAAAGGGTTGCTAAGCATACTCACCTGGAGGAAGCAATTCTACACCATAGAACGCCACTACGGTAATGGAGAGACCATGGTGTGTGAAACAAAGAACGAGAATGAATAAACTATGAATGAAGTGGGTACAAATATGAAACCCTAATTGGGTTGTACCCCCTATGGGATACCCCACTATAGCCTACACAAAAGCATAAGCTATACATTCTGACACACCCCCATAGGCAAAGTGGGGGAGAACAAGGGGTCACAAGACCAGTCAAGCAAAGCAAAGCAAAGCTCAGGGTGGATAACAAAGTCACCACACATTCCGAGCACAAGTTCAAGGGCCACAAGGCCAGTTCACATGCAAGATCATATATAGAGATATACAAGAGTCAAGTAAGCAAGAGCAAGAGTATATATAGGTCAAGGTACAAGCAAGGTCAAGAAGTGAGCAAGTGAGGCAAGACAGGCACAAGACCCAGCTGCGTGCAGCAACGCTGATGATCACAAGGCGCAAGTGCCTTGGTGAAGACATCAGCAGTGTTGGCCTCAGAGGCCACGTACGCAAGTCGCAACTGTCCACGCTGCTGTAGCTCACGAGCAAGAAAGTAGCGGAGAGCAATGTGCTTTGTCCTGTGCTCCAGTCGCTGCTCTCGACACAAGGCCAGCATGGCCTTGTTGTCTACGTACAGGACTGGAGGAGAACGAGGCGGCTCTCCAAGGTGGGTCAGCAGGTAGGTGAGCCAGCGAAGCTCCTCGGCAGCCATAGCCCCGGCGTAGATCTCAGCCTCACAACTGGAGCCGAGAACAGAAGACGAGTGAGTAGCCCGCCACGAAACAGAGCCGGAACCAAGGCTGAAGGTGTAACCCTGTGACGACCGCTGCGTAGCCTGGTCGTCAGCCCAAGAAGCGTCCGCGTGCCCAGTGAGGACCACTGGACTGCGCCCTCCAAGCACTAGCCCCATGCCTGACGTACTGCACAAGTAGCGCAACACCCTCTTTGCTGCAGCCATGTGCTCTGGTCGGTGTCTCCCAGGAGCAACATAGCGTGCGAGAATGCTAAGAGGGTATGCAAGGTCAGGTCGAGTGCAGGTCATCAGGTACATGAGGCAGCCAACAAGCTCTGCATACGGGCCACTCGACTCTACGGACTCATCCGAAGGCAGAGCTGAGAGCGAGTGGCGAGTAGGCAGAGGAGTGGCCTGAGGCGAGGAGTACGTGAAGCCGAAGCGCTGAAGGACCTGCTGCACCATGTGTGACTGAGTCAGGGTAATGGTGCGGCGTGCTCTGTCCCGGGTGATCTGCAAGCCAAGGTAGCTGCGCAGTTCACCCAGGTCAGTGCACGTGTGTCTCTTCTGCAGCTCGGACTTCACGTAGGCGAGTCCAGTAGTGTCAGCTGTGGCAAAGACCAAGTCGTCGACGTACACGAGGTTGTAGAACGGCGGCAGCAAAGTGTGTCGGTGTGCAGAAACAGCGACGGGTCGGCAGTAGAAGGAGCAAACCCAAGTGCCGCAAGCGTAGTCCTCAGTGTGTCGTGCCACTCACGTGGCGCCTGGCGGAGACCGTAGACTGGTCGCCGGAGACTCCACTGGGTACCAGGAGGGAAAGACCGAGTGAAGCCAGGTGGGCGATGCAGCCAGATCTCCTCGTGCAGGCTGCCCTGCAAGAAAGCAGTGCTGAAGTCAAGAGAGTGCAGCTCGTAGTCACGGTGAGCAGCAACGTGCAGCAGTACCCGAAGAGTGGTCATCTTCGGGGTGGGGGAGAAGGTCTGAAAGTAGTCAACTCCCTGCCGCTGACTGAAGCCACGAGCCACGTAACGCGCCTTGAAGACAGGCGGAGAACCCGGCGGCCGCTTCACCCTGAAAATCCACATGCCACTGACTATGTTCGCCCCAGGAGGGGGAACAGCGTCAACGTAGGTGCCTGTAGACTTCCATGAAGCCATCTCTGCATCCATAGCTGCCTGCCACTGAGAGGAGTAGGGACCCTCTATCGCCTCCGCGTAAGAGCGCGGAGTCGGGATGTCTAGTGCATCCGGGTCTCCCTCAGGGGCGAGCAGTACAGACGCGAGATGAGGTGAAGCGGCGGCCAGACACTGGAACTCCTCCTGCCTGTCCTCAAGGACGTCCGTGCCAAGGGCACACTCACCCCCGACGGACGGAGGACAGGCAGACTCAGACTCAGCGACAAGACTAGCAGCGTAGTCTAGACGACAGCGCACAGCAAAGTCGACAAGCTCAGTGACAAGGGCAGACGCAGCAGAAGACTCGAAGGAAGGGTCAGTGACAGCAGTAGCAAGGAGACGCGTGACAGTGGGACTAGCAGCACGAAGAGAGTCCGACTCTGGGTCGGCAAGAGCAGGAAGAGAGGAAGCAGGAGGAGAAGGCAAAGGGGCACGCAGAGGAGCAGTGGACGGACGCAGAGACATCCGGTGCATGCCAGGGACAGGAGGAGGACGCTAACGCGAACCGCGACCACTAGTGCGTGCAGGACGAACAGGCGACGCAGGACGAGACGCAGGCTCACGACGCTCAGTAAGACCTCCAGTCGGACCAGCGTAGGGAGAAGGAGCAGGCAAAGGGGAGGCAGGCTGTAGCTATGACTGGGACTGGACAGGCTGTGGACCCCCTACGGGAGGAGGAGGAGGACCAGGAGAAGGTGTAAGACCAAGAACCTGCTGCAGGAGCGGAACGAAGTACGGTCGGGGCCGCGCGGCGACGCCAGGAACAGCAGGGACAGCACCAGTACCCCCAGTAGGAGTACCCGCTCCAGCACCACCTCTAGCAGCACCTCCAGTAGCTCCAGAACCCCCAGCAGCACCAGGAGCACTGCCAGTCGGACCGCCAGCAGTAGTCTCAGCGCCAACACCCTCAGCAGCACCAGCTCCAGGAGAACCCTCAGGCCCAGCACCTCCAGTACCTCCAGTACGAGCACCTCCGGGACGCGCGGCAGCAGCACCCTCTGCAGTCGAAGAACCTCCAGCACCAGCAGCACGCCTCCAGCGCCGGGCAAACCACTCACGCAGCTCCTGTGGGGAGAGTGGCTCTCGGCGAGACGAAGCACCTCCAGGCGGAGAACCTCCAGGCGAAGAACCTCCAGGCTCAGCACCCTCAACCAAAGCACCTCCAGGCGGAGCACCCCCAGTCTCAGCACCCCAAGGCCTAGCACCCCCAGGCTCAGCACCCCAAGGCTCAGCACCCCCAGGCTCAGCACCCCCAGGCTCAGCACCCCCAGACTCCGCACCCCCAGGCTCAGCACCCCCAGGCGTAGCACCTCCAGTCCCAGCACCCCCAGGCTCATCTCCCGCAGCAGCACCAGAGTCACCAGTGACCTCGACAGGCTCGACCGCGTCTACCTGGGACACACCTGAAGGGGCAAGACCCTGAGGGGGAAGGGGGTCTACCGGGGGGGGACCTGGTACCAAGAAGAGCGCGGGCGGGGGGAGGGACGGAGTACGGTAGGGGAAGAGGCGGTAGTAGGGTACCGACTCGTCGAACGTGACGTCCTGGGAGGACAGAACACGTCGAGAGGTGGGGTGGTAGAACTGCCACCCAGGGGCGTCGGGGGGGAACCCCAGGAAGACGCAGGGAGCAGCGCGAGGGGACAGCTTGTCCGCAGACAAGTCGCGGACAAACGCCCGAGATCCCCAGACCCGGAACGCCGACGCATCGCCAACCTTCCCCGTCCACAGCAGGGCTGGGGAGGTCTCCGGCCAGGAGACCCTGGGGTGGAGGTTGATCTGATGCGCCGCGTACCTGACCGCAAACGGCCACAGAAAATGGGGGGCAGCCGCATGCATCATAGACGTACGAGCGACGTCCATGACCATGCCAATGCGGCGCTCTGCAATCCCATTTTGCTGCGGTGAGTCCGGAAGCGGGAAGGTCTGGCGGATGCCTCGCGCACGACAGAAGGCACGCAAAAGGCCAGAGGAGAACTCTCTGCCCCTGTCCGAGTGCAGACGCAACACAGGAAAGTCCGAGCCAAAGCTCTGCCTGAGCTGGAGAGGAGCTGCGCGGATCCAGTCGATCAGCACCTCAGTGCATCACCCTTGCTGCGCAAGGGGAAGACTGTGGTGTAATGCGAGTAGTCGTCAACCACCAACAGGAAGTAGCGCTCGTGACCGAGTCCACGGACGCGGGCAGGGCCCCACACGTCCATGTGAAGCGTCTGCAACGGAGCCTCTGTCGGAGGAAACTGGGAGGAGTGAGGGGCAGCACGCTGGCGCCCCTCGACACAGGGGACACAGGCAGGGCCAGGGCCCTGAGGAAGGGGAGGGAAAGACCGGGGAAGACCAGACACAAGAAGACGGGAGGCCATGCCTCTGAGCCGAAGCAGAGAGGGGTGACCCTGGCGGTGGTGCCAGAGGAGAGTCTCGTGAGACAGGAGACGACACGAACAGGGGGCAGACTCAGGGCCAGACCTGGACGCTGCAGCAAACACCTGACCTGACGAGGGGACCCTACCAGACTCAGGAACTGGAGGAGAAGCAGTGGTCAGTGTGTACAGGCTCGACCCTGGCTGACGTGTAAACGTAGCCAGGTGACGACCTGTGCTGGCCTTTGTGCAGTGCGTCACCCGCTGACGAGCAGGAGTGAACTGGTGGACTCCCGCATCCTGTAGGTCAGCACCACTCACCAAGTTCGTAGAGAACGAGGGGAGGTAGAGACCAGACAGGGTGCCAAAGGGAGCCGCCGGACAAGGGAGGACTGTGGAGAAGTGAGACAGAACAGGACCTCCAGAGGGGTCAACCAGGGACACCGCAACTGGCCGACTAAGCGGCGTGAGTGTGGTGCGGTCCCGAAAGAAGGAGCGAGACGCTCCAGAGTCAAGGGTGAAGGTGTGGGAGGCCGAAGCCGACGTAGTACCTGAGAGTGCAGACGCACTAGTACCTGAGAGAGCAGCCTCACCAGTACCTGAGAGCACAGACGCACTGGCACCTAGAGCAGAGACCTCACTGGCACCTAGAGCAGCAGTACCAATGCCCGGGTCGGGCGAGAAACACCGGTAACAGTCACCCTCATTACTAATGGTCAAAGCATACATGGCAGCAAGGATAGCATCAAAATCAAGATCAAAGATAGCTACACCAGCCCTAGACAGCTCTCCCCAGCGGGTGATCTCCGCGGCCTCCGGGAACTGCTGGCGCCAAGCGTCCGTCAGGCGGCCAAAGCAGCGCTGGGCGGTGTGGGTACCCCCACACTGCTCTCCAGCGCGGTCGCCAGTGCGGAGAACGTAGGTGCAGGGACCAAAACCCCCACCGCACTGACGCTGCGTGTACCACTCACGGAGCTACTGAGGGGTGGGGACGTCGCGAGAACGCTGCTGCTGCTACTGCTGCTGACGCTGACCGCCCCCAGTTCTGCTCCGCTGCGAGGGGCCACTCCGACCACCTCCACCACCGCCACCACCGCCTCCGCCTCCACCGCCCCCGCCTCCGCCTCCACCGCCGCCGCCTCCGCCACCTCCGCTACCACCGCCACCGCCGCCGCCACTAGCACCCCCACCCGCGCCACCACCTCCACCGCCACCCCCACTCCCTCCGCCGCCTCCACCTCCACCTCCACAACCCCCATTGGCCCCACCCGCTCCCTTGCCCCCCTTTCCCTTGCCAGAGCGGCGTCTCCCGCTAGGGGCAGACGCCGCACCGACCGACTCAAGACCAACGAGGTCGGCCGCAGCGGCAGAGGCGACAGAGGGCAGGAGAGGGGAAGGAGAACACCCCTCAAAGATGGGGGCGCGGGGGTCACCTCGAGAGGCTACTACAGCGACTATGCTCTTCTCTGCTGCTAGGAGGGCCTTCTCGAGGCTGTCGACTGTGAGGGTGGTGGGACAGACCGCGAGGAAGTGGTCCCGGACTACACGAAGGAAGTCCGGGAGGCGAGTGACTAAGAAGTAGAGAGTGATGTACATGGGGGGGGGGGGTTCTTGGCGCAGAAGTCAGCAGGAAGCGCAGCGCGGTAGCGAGTGTCACTAGTGCGGAGGTGCGTGATGAGATCAGCGACAGTGGGAAAGGTAGCAAGGTCTGGGAAGAGGAAGGGGAGCATGAGGCGGCTCAGTGCAGCAGTGGCAGGGGAGGAGTAGCGCGCAACTACAGCGTCATACAAGGTCTGGGCACTCTTGTACTGGCTAAAGTGCGCGCGCTCAGCGGTAGGCAGGTGGCGACGCACAGCAAGACGTGCAGCAGCATCGCTCGTGGCCCACTGTGAGCGAACAGTGGCGTCAGCATCAGCAGCAGGTGCAGGGACGGCGCCAGAGGTGAGGTCAAAGAGAGACAGACCGTCCGCCCTATCGCACTGTAAAAACAGCTGCAGGTCGTCGACCCAGACCTCAAAGTCTATGGCTCGACCCTCAGCGTCAAAAGCGAGGACACTAGGGGTGGCCATGACGACAGACTAGCAGTGCAAGCAGCGGTGGGGGGGGGGGGGGGGACGGGCACGCAGTAGAAGTGGGGCTGTGCTCACCAGACAGGGCAGGTCGGGCGACTCGGCAGTAGAGCGGCTCGGCTGCGGGGCGGCTCGGCGGCAGGGCGGCAGGGCGGCTCGGCGGCAGGGCGGCTCGGCTGCAGGGCTGCTCGGCGGCTCGGCGGCTGGGCGGCAGGGCGGCTCGGCGGCTCGGCTGCTCGGCGGCGCAGCGGCTCGGCTGCTCGGCGGCTCGGCGGCTCGGCTGCTGGGCGGCTCGGCTGCACCGCGGCTCGGCGGCTCGGCTCCTCCAGTACTCGGTGGCGCGGCTGCTCGGGTGCACATTGCAGGGTGGTGCAGTGGGCGGCGGCTCGGCTGGCAGAGGAGGAGCGCGGCGGAGCCGCTTAGTAGAGGGCGGCGGGGCCGCGAAGTGCAGGGCGGCGGGGCCGCGAAGGACGGGCGGCGGGGCCGCTTAGCAGAGGGCGGCGGGGCCGCTGAAGGAAGGGCGGCGGGGCCGCGAGGTGTAGGGCGGCGGGGCCGTGAGGTGCAGGGCGGCAGGGCCGTCGAATTAGGGCGGCGGGGCCGTCGAGGCAGGGCGGCGGGGCCGTCGATGCAGGGCGGCGGGGCCGTCGATGCAGGGCGGCGGGGCCGTCGATGCAGGGCGGCTGGGCCGTCGAAGCAGGGCGGCGGGGCCGCGATGAAAGGGCGGCGGGGCCGCTCAGCAGAGGGCGGCGGGGCCGCGTAGCAGAGGGCGGCGGGGCCGCGTAGCAGAGGGCGGCGGGGCCGCGTAGCAGAGAGCGGTGGGGCCGCGATGCAAGGGCGGCGGGGCCGCGATGCAAGGGCGACGGGGCCGCTAAGAAAGGGCGGCGGAGCCGCGTTCGAAGGGCGGCGGGGCCGTGAACGTAGGGCGGCGGGGCCGCTAAGAAAGGGCGACGGGGCCGCGATCGAAGGGCGGCGGGGCCGCGAAGGGAAGGGCGGCACGACGGGCCGCTAGGGGCGACTCGAGAGGTCGCTAAAAAAAAAAAGAAAACGCGCCTCGGGGCGCGCTTCGGTGGGCCCTAGAAGCAGTCCCTAGGAGGGAACCTGCTCTGATTCCATGTGAAACAAAGAACGAGAATGAATGAACTATGAATGAAGTGAGTACAAATATGAAACCCTAATTGGGTTGTACCCCCTATGGGATACCCCACTATAGCCTACACAAAAGCATAAGCTATACATTCTGACATGGTGCAGTAACTCCAGAGGGTGGATGAGTATGTGAGGGCCTTGGAGGAGTTGACTACAAGGTAGATGAGAAGGAGATCACCTACACCGCACTCTAGGGGCTGGACCAAGAGGTGAACGAGGCCCTACTGCAGTACCTTCATCTTGAGCAACAGAAATGGACCAAGGCCTGGATATGGGAGGTGCTGGTTTCTGATGAGGCTCGCAAGCGTGATGCTGGTAGAGGAGTTGAAGGGGGAATAGGGGCAGGTGATAGGGCTGCCTCCAAGAAGTACCAGTAGCAGCAAGGAGGTGGGGGAAGAAGAAGGAGCTCGACAAGTGCCTCGTCCCCGGATGCAACCGAAAGCACTCTTGGAAGGAGTGTTGGAGCCGACCAGATGTATGGAAGCCTCAAGGGTACCCAGGAGAGGCTCCACCTTTCACTAGGCCTGAGTGGGTGGAGAGGAAGATGAAGAATGGAGCATGGAACAAGAAGGGTAGCAAAGAGAAAGCGGCAGTAGCGGCGACAAACGGGGATAAGAAGGGAAAGGAGGACTCGTCGGATGATGGTCTCTCCTTATCCTTGGAGAAGGAGACGGCGATTGCTGGTCGTGTGTTGGCTGACCCCAATCAACTCATTCTAGACTCTGGGGCAACCTGTGGAATGGTACCTGGGCGCGACCTCTTCACCGCCTATCACTCCCTCCCACCTAATTCCAGAAATGTGATTGTGGGGAGCGGAGATACACTTCAAGCAATTGGCATTGGTACCATCACCATCAAGGGGAAGGAGGGGGAGGTGTTGAATGTAAAGGGTGTGCTTCATGTTCCTAAATTGGCAGCCAACCTCCTCTCATGCTCTCAGCTTGCTAGGCCAAGATACGTATGCACCTTTACTATGGATGGGTGCACAGTTAGCAAAGGAAGAGCTGTGGTGATGGAGGCCAAGTTAGACAAGGGTTTATACATTGTTCCAGTGTGTGTGCCTCAGGTGGAGAGGGCACGTGGGGATGAAGCTGAGGAAGCCGCTTGTAGCACCCGTTCGAAGGACGTGGAGCAGGTGACGGCGGATTTGCTGCACCTACGCATGGGGCATGCGGGAAAGTAACAGCTTATAGAGTGTGTGAAGAAGGGTGAGCTGAAGGGTGTGGAGATCAAAGAGGGTGGTGGGCAGCCAAACAAGTGCTCTGATTGCACGACCGGGAAGCTGCCAAGGACATCTTTCCGTACCTTCACGACTAGAGCCTCCGCACCTCTTGGGTTGGTGCACACAGATGTATGTGGCCCTATGCAAACACCGGATAGGAAGAAGAGCAGCAGGTACTTCATCATCTTTCTGGATAACTAGAGCCGCCTCAGTTGGGTTACCTTGGTGAAAACCAAGGATGAGGTGGCCAAGGTCTTCAAGCGTTGGATACGCTATGCGGAGAGGGAAGTCGGGGCCAAGGTGAAAATACTTAGGTCTGATTGGGGTGGGGAGTACATGGGGAAGGATTTAGAGTCTTTCCATGAAGACAAGGGCATCACCCACCAGATTTCAGTTGCCTACACGTCGCAGCAAAATGGGTCAACGGAGAGGCTAAACCGGACCATCATTGACCTTGCCCGAGCCATGCTTGCTCTTGCGCAGCTGGACAATACTTGGTGGGGGGCAGCAGTGCAATATGCCAACTGGGTTAAAAACAGGATGGGCAGCAAGGGGCTAGGGGGCAAGAGCCCATACTTCATGTGGACCAGGAAGGTGCCTAGTGTGTCCATGGCATGAGTGTGGGGGAGCATGGCGCAGTACAAAGTGCCCGACCAGCAACGGAGGAAGCTGGATCCTAAGGCACAATGGGGCATTTTCCTTCGGATGTTGGAGAGGAGCAAAGCTTGGATGTTGTGGAGCGTGGCAGATCAGCGGGTCGTGGAAAGCCGGGATGTGGTTTTTCAAGAGGGGCTGAGCTACAAGGGGTGGAAGGAGCATGGTGCTAGTACAGTTGGGAGCTCCCTCCAGGATCCCTACACCTTGTCCATCTTTGAGGGGACATGGGAGGACCCTGGAGAAGAGGTAGAGGAGCAGCAGGAGGAACACAAGGCTGCTGGTTCTACCCTTGACCCTAACAAACCAGCCCATGGCCTGCAGCAGCTTCAAGAGCAGCCGCAGCAGCCACCGCAGCAGCATACACCTCATGTTTCTGTGGGAAGGTGGCAACAACTATTGCATCAGTGGCTATCCAAGTCACCACGATCCCCCATGAAGAGAGTGACTTGGAAGGAGAAGCTGCAAAGTTTGGAGCAGGGGGAGGCATCACCTCTGTGCCACACCACACGCATCTCCCGGCCACCTGAAAGGTTCACACCAAGTGCATAGTATGCTTGCATGCATGATAAGGAGGTGCATGATTTGGAAGAGTGCATGCTTGTGGATGCTGAGGGGGGTGAGCTTGGGCTTGATTTCTGTCTCATGGGTCAGATGCATGAGCCTAAGTCACTCAAGGAGGCCTTGTCCCGTCCTGAGTGGGTCGAATCCATGCGTGCGGAGCTTGAGTCTCATAGGGTGAACGAGTCTTTTGAGCTGGTTGATCCAGCTTGTGTGCCACCTGGAATGGAGGTCTTGAGGTGTCAGTCGGTGTGGAAGTATAAGCACATGGCTGATGGGAGTATTGAGAGGCCTAAGTCCAGGTTGGTGGCCATGGCGAACACTCAAACATGAGGTGTTCACTATGACCAGGTATATACCCCGGTGGGTAAACCTACAACCCTGAGAGGTTCCCTTGGGATGGCAGCATCTTCAGGGTTTCACATCCATCATATGGATGTGACCACTGCCTATCTTCATGGGGTCTTGAAGGAGGAATTTTACATGAGGCAGCCCCCTAGTTTTGATGATGGATCCGGAAGGGTTTGCCGACTCAATCAATCTATGGGCTAAAGCAAGCTCCAAGGCAGTGGTACCTCAAGTTTCATGAGGCGCTGATGGGTTTTGGTTTTAAGAGGTCGGAGTATGACCCCGCCTTGTACCACTTGGTGAGGCGTGAAGGCAGGCTGTCCCTCTACCTCTATGTGGATGACATTCTGCTCATGTCTTCAACCATGGTCTTGCTGGACAAGGTGAAGGGTCTCTTGTCCTCTCGTTTCCACATGAAGGACTTGGGGGAGGCTAAGTACTATTTGGGGGTGCAGATTTAGCGTGATGAAGGTGGCATCTTGATTCATCAGGAGAGATACATTCTCAACATGCTTGAGTCCTTTGGCCTTTCTGATGCTAACCCCGTGCGTACCCCTCTCCCTACAGGGTTCTACATGCATGCACATGCTGAGGAGCCCTTGCTGAGAGATGAGCTGGTCCAGCTCTATCAAAGCTTTGTGGTCTCTCATGTATGCAAGCACGACCACACAGCCCCAGATTGCTTATGCAGTGTCACAGCTATCGAAGGTGGTGTCTTGTCCCAAGGCATTTCACCTGCAGGCTGCTAAGAGAGTGCTAAGGTACCTGAAAGGTTGTGTTAAGTCTGGTATCTTCTACCCCACACACAGCAAGCCTCAAGTTGAGTTGGTGGGCTTTAGTGATGCTAATTATGTTGGAGATTCAGCTAATTGCAAGAGTCACATTGGCTATGTCTATTGCCTTAATGGTGTAGCCATCTCTTGGTAGAACAAGAGGCCGCCGGTGGTTGCATTGTCCACCACTGAGAGTGAGTACATCAGTCTATGTCAATGCATTCAAGAGGGTGTGTGGCTGAAGCACTTGTTTGGGGAATTCGGGCATGAGTTTTTTGGTGGTGTTCCTGTGTTTGTGGACAGCCAGTCTACCATTGCCCTTGCCTGTGTTTGCCCATGTAGGTTTGGTGGCATTTCATTAGGGAGATGGTGGCAAGCGGCGAGGTGATCATTCGGTGGTGCCAAACCAACCGTCAAGCAGCAGAAATACTCACCAAACCCCTTCTCTTTGAGCAGCATAGTGTGTGCATGTCCCTGATGGGGATGCAGCCCCATGTTGGCATGGTGTTTTAGCAGGATGTGGGAGGGCGGTGCTTCTCTGCCTTGACGACATCATGCTGTGGATGGCGCCCCTCCCTGGGCAAGGGGGAGTGGAGTGAAGGATTTTGCCCAGTGGTGTTCAGCCACCTCTAGCACGAGCAAGGGGGGGTGTTGGTTGTGCAGGTGGTTGTGGTATTTTGCTCTAGTTGGTTGTGGGCTAAGGGTTTAAGCAAAATGTGCTTGCTATACTTATTGCGGGCTGGAATTGATCTTGCACCCAACAAGCACCGACAAACCTTTGCTATTCACTACAACACCTTTGCTGATGCTACTTTGGCACTTTGGGTTGTTGGGGATTGTTGTAGGGCGAGGGTTGGGTTGGTAAGGTTTGACCAACTTGTCACTTTGCAGATCTGAACTCTTGCTAAATCTACTTTCTTGATCTATTCCATGCCTGCCAAGTAATTCCGCCAGGATACCCCTTCGCACTTAAATCGCGATAGCGATCGGCCTAGATCTTGGTTGAAGGCTTGCGTTACCATTCTAGAAATTAGAGATTAAGGCATTTCCAACTCGTATCTGCTCATAGTTTAAGGCTACGTGAGGTGCACGCAATATTCCGTCGAAGTCGGCGGACTTAATCTCTTGTACGCTCTCCAGATTCGCTCACTTTCTATCGGAGCGTTCCAAGGAGTTAATAATCTCTCCCAGCAACTCTGTTTAAAGGTTTTCTGCCGATCCCAACAGGTGAAGCCTACACAGCTGCAAAGGCTTAGGGGAAGGTTCCAGACTCAAGAGAAGGTGTACTAGCCTCCGATAAATCCTTCTAACCCTACTCAGGTGATACCTGATATTAAGGCAGCAGCTTCGAGCATAGGACCAAAGGATGATACATTTGATTTACCCTATGATCCTATAAGCAACACCATCTACAGCTACTCGGAGCAGCAACAACCACTAGTACTCGAGGTTATCTACAACGGGCGACACCTCCAAGCCCTGGTGGACAGTGGTGCGTCCCACTCAGTGTGCGACCGCGGCACGTTGGAGAAAATCGTAGAGTCATCGGAGGAGACCCAATTTACAGCAACGATAGTGGACGGTACGAAGCTTCCCATCTACGGCGAGTCAACACTGCAGCTGCAGATAGGAGCATTAAGGTGGAAGCTGAATTTGCCGATCACGAACATCAAGGGATTAGATTTCATCTTAGGGCATGATTTTCTGAAGCGCTTCAACCCCGAGATAGACTGGATCAACCGGAAGGCGTGCATCCACAACAATAGGAAACGTGTGGACCTGCGAAGCTGGATGGATACAGGAGGCGTTCCTGAAACGACACTTGCACAGTTCGAACAGACAGTGAACGAGAGTAACACGGGTTGCTTAGCACTGGTTATGGCAGTAGCAGAGGAGGAAAAGGAGAACTTGGAAGTACCTGCATCAGTGAAGGAGGTGTTGGAGCAGTACAAAGACATCTTGCCAGACAACCTGCCTGCAGGAGTGCCTCCAGCGCGAACCCACGGGCACGAGATCGTGGAAGAACCAGGTGCGAAACCCGTCTCACGTGCACCATATCGACTAAGCCCGAACGAATTGACAGACATAAAAAAACATACTGAATATCTAATGGACAAACAACTCATCCGCCCATCCACCTTTCCCTACGGTGCACCAGTTCTCATTCACTTCAAAGCCAGGCGGTAGTTTACGGATGTGCATCAACTACTGCGCAATGAACAAACAGACAATAAAAAACAAATACCCAATATCGTGCATAGACGATCTTCTAGACCAATTGTGTGGTGCAACAGTGTTTTCGAAGCTGGACCTATGGTCGAGTTACTAGCAGATCAAGATGGCAAGCAACTCGATCTACAAGATGGTTTTCCGTACCAGATACGGCTCCTACGAATACTTGGTGATGCCGTTCGGACTCAACAACACACCAGCGACGTTCCAGGCGGAGATGAACCACATCCTACGGCCCCTGTTGGACAAGTGCATAGTGTTGTACCTGGACGACATACTCATCTACTCCAAAAACATGAAGGAGCACGTGGAGCATCTGCGGAAAGTCTTGGAGATCCTGTGGAAAAACAAGTTCTACGTGAAGCTGTCGAAGAGCGACTTCGCCTTGAAGAAGGTGCAGTTTCTTGGGCACATGGTGAGTGCCAAGAGTGTACACGTGGATCTGCGGAAGATCGAAGCCGTCAAGAAGTGGAAATTACCGGAGAACGTAAAGGAGTTGCACCACTTCCTAGTCTTTGCCAACTACTACAACGGGTTTGTGCCATAGTACGCTAAAATAGCAGCACCACTGACCGACCTACTGAAAAAGGATACGCCCTACAAATGGGATACTCCTCAACAGCAAGCCATGGAGCAGCTACAGACACCACTGACTACAGCGTCAGTACTCATCCTACCGGATCCAGACAAGGACAACGTGGTGGAAGCAGACGCTAGTGACCAAGCAGTCGGAGCAGTACTGATGCAGGATCACGGACGCGGTTTGCAGGGACATTTTGGGAGCAACAAGATGTTAGCAGGGATAGCGAAGTATTACTACTCGCCCAGGATGGCAGCAGACGTGCAGTAGTTGGTCAGCTCATGCAGCATGTGCCGACGGATGAAATTAGTAGGGTTACTTCAACCTCTATCCGTACCGGAGCAGCCATGGAAAGTCGTTAGCCTCGACTTCATCACGGGGCTTTCTTCAACCTCACGAGGGCATGACGCTATGTCAACGGGAGTTGGGTGTGGCCCTGTCCTCGCTTGGGCGGAGCCGACTTTGTGGTCGGGTGTGAGGGGAGTGCAGCCGACCTATACCAGTGGGCGAACTTGTCGACGAGGTGGTCGACCTGCGCGGGGGACACTGCTTTGGCGCTGACTTCAGGGCACCGACTTTGGGGTGGTCGACCAGGTGGTCAGCGTGACCTGGTGGTTGACAAAGGAGGGGCCGACGTCGACCTTTATAGGGGAGACTTAGGACGCCGAGCAGCTGAGCGTCGAGTAGCAGGGCGTCGACTTGGTAACGTCGACTTCGAGTAGCCGACTGGGTGTGATCGGCTTACTGGTGTACTGGTCGACGTGGAGCTGGTCGACCAGAAGTGTCGTCGACCTGGAGCTGGTCGACCAGGGGAGAGGTCGACCTGGTGAGGTCGACTGGAGGTGGTCGTCGATCTGGGTGGTCGATAGGCACGTGAAGATGATGCTGGTCGACCAGGCATGGTTGCCCGGTCGACTGCGATACCTGGGCGACGTGTGCGAAGGTCGCCGGGGTGAATTCTGCAAGATCAACCTTGGAAATGGTATGCCGAGGTCAACATGGCTGGTGGGCGCAGTCGCTGGCATGGAGTCTATCTGGGCGTCTGCGCTGTGCACGTGACGAGGAGTAGTGCACCAACCTGCATTGCGCACCTGCGAAGCAGGTGCATCGTTGTCCTGCGGGTGCAATTCTATGCAGCCGACTTGCTGAGTGTTGGCACACCGTGGACTTGCAACATTGGCAAGCCATGACTTTGCTCTGCTGGAGCGCAGTTGACCAAGTCGTGCTGGCACGCGGTCGACCGTGCTGCGCTGGAAGTCGACCAGTAGCTTTGCTAGGTCTGATGTAGTCTTGCATGCCAAGTTTGTTGCTATCATTCTGAATCATTCTTGTCAACTTTCCTTAGTAAAACTCTTGCCAAATTGCCCCTTGAACCAGCAAGCAGTGTGTGCACTAGGAAAACGACCGCAGAGATCACACGAGCACCCGTGCCTAGCCCGCAGTCTAGCTCGCATTGCAGTAGTTATCTCCGCACACTATACTCTTGGTGATCGATAAGTTCTCGAAAATGGGACACATCATCCCGACCAACGCCACGGCTACAGCTGAAGCAACTACTTGCCTCTTCTTCAACCGCATCATCACCATCTACTGCATCCCCGCTACGCTCATCTCAGACATAGACCCAAAATTCACCAGTAAGTTCTGGAGGAAACTGATGGGATTGTTGGGGACAAAGCTTGCGATGTCTTCAGCCTACCACCCCCAAACTGACGTACAGACTGAGCGATGTCAGAATGTTATGTTTGTCTAGCCGGCAGTGGAGTACTCAATAGTGAGTACAGCCCAATTTAGGGTTTGCTATATGTACTCAACTGCTTGCTAGTGAAATCACTTCCTTCTTCCATTCATTCCTCATTTCTCACATGGTATCAGAGTTGGTTCCCTCCTGGGACTGTTCCTTCCTAGGGCCCACCACTTCGCTAAACTTTTTCTGCCCTGCCCTTAGCGCGTTTCGCGCTCTGCCCTGCTGCCCGTCGCGGCCCTTCGTGGCCCCTTTGTGGCCCCTTCGTGCCGCCCTTCTAGGCCCCTCGCGGCCCCTTCGCGGCCCCGTCGCCGCCCCTAGCAGCCCCGTCGCCGCCCCTCAAGGCCCCTCGCGGCCCCTTTGCGGCCCCGTCGCCGCCCCTAGCGGCCCCGTCGCCGCCCTTTCGAGGCCCCTCGCGGCCTCTTCGCGGCCCCGTCGCCGCCTCTAGCGGCCCCGTTGCCACCCTTCGCGGCCCCGTCGCCGCCCCTAGCGGCCCCGTCGCCGCCCTTCGCGGCCCCGTCGCCGCCCCCACGCGGCCCTGTCGCCGCCCCTAGCGGCCCCATCGTCGCCCTTCGCGGCCCCGTCGCCGCCCCTATCGGCCCCGTCGCCGCCCTTCGCGGCCCCGTCGCCGCCTTTCGCGGCCCCGTCGCCGCCCTTCGCGGCCTCGTCGCCGCCCTTCGCAGCCCCGTCGCCGCCCCTAGCGGCCCCGTCGCCGCCCTTCGCGGCCCTGCAGCCGCTCCTCACGGCCCCGTCGCCGCCCTCTCGCGGCCCCAGTGCCGCCCTCTTGCGGCCTCGTCGCCGCCCCTTCACGACCCTGCCCCGACCTTGCCCCGGCCCCGCCCCGGCCATGCTCCGTCGCCTGTCGCGGCGCACAGGGGACTCGTGCACCGCCCCCCCGCGCGGCCCCCTCAGGTCGCCTCGACAGGTGACGGGAAAAGGGGGGGGGGGGGGGGGGGAGGCGGTACCGTAGGTAGGGCGACGGAGCCGGGCCGTAGGTAGGGCGACGGGGCCGGTACGCAGATAGGGCGTCGGGGCCGGGGCCGAGGTGTAGGTAGGGCGACGGGGCCGCAGGTAGGGCGGCGGGACGACGGGGCCGCAGGAAGGGCGGCGGTGCCGGGGCCAGGGCCACAGGAAGGGTCGCTCGAGCCGCGCGCAGGCGGCCCAAGCCGCACGCGGGCCTGGCGCCGCCCGTACGGGTCGCGCGCAGGCCTGGCGCGGCCCGTACGGGCCGCGGACGGGTCTGGCGCGGCCCGCACGTGCCGCGCGCAGGCTGTACGGGCCGCGCGCAGGCCACGACGGGCGACGGGGGGCGACGCGGAGGTCCCCGTCGCCCGTCGCAGCGCATCCTAGGAGCGGCGCGCGGCGTGACGGGGCAGTAACCCGCTGCGCGCCTCGGGGCGCACGGCGGGAAGAGAACCGCCGCGTGCCTCGGGGCGCACGGCGGGATGAAAAACTGCCGCACGCCACGGGGCGTGCGGCACAGAGAGTTGTGATAGCAGTAGCAGTAGGAGTTGCAGCGGAAGCAACGAGGTGGTGAGCCCACCCACAGGATCGATCCAAGGGGATCGACCTGCTATGATAGCATGTGAAAGTTAGAAGAAAGAAGAGGGCTGCACTAGCAAGAATGGGGATACAAATAGGAAACCCTAGAAGGGTTGTGCTCGCTATAGAGCACCCCACTACAGGCTAGAGCATAAGATAACATTCTGACAGAACCGGAGTAAGAGGTGGAACGAGTGCTCGCTCATCGACACAGATGTGGCAACACGCTCGAGTTCCTGCTACGCTGGAAGGGATATGACCCGTCGGAGGACAGTTGCAGAAGCTGATATGGGCAACGCACGCCATGCTCTCAAGGATTATCTTGTCAAATAGGGTGTATCTCATGCCACCCAGCTTTGAGTGGGGGACGTGTGAGAGTATGATGGCTTTGCTAAACTTGCTTGATTATGTCTTTTATGCATTATCTAGCTTAGCTTTATTTTATCTTGCATGCTTTTGCTTGATTTCCTAGGTTCGTTTCTTTTACTAAATATATTATAGTTATAGACACCGAACTAGGTTGAGTGCACCGATTTCTAGGCTTTTCGGTTGCCACCGAATTGCATTCTACAGGATTCGGGAAGGACCCGTTCGAGATGCTTCGCGACCCGCGAAACCTTCTAGTAACACCCGGGTTACTTGCCTTGAGTTGAGCCTATATATAGCCTCGCCTTGTACCCAGGTGAATCATTCAATAGGTTTATCTTTCCTGAACCAGATCCTCACAGACGCGTGCAACGTTTTGGATAGCAGGCGGGCGGTCGCACAAGGCAGCGCGACGGGTATGGGCAGGGCAGTCGCGAAATCGCTAGGCAGGACGGCTCTAGCGGGCAGTAGGTTGCGACCAAGTGGGCAGGGCAGAACGAATGGGCAGGGTATGACTAACGGTGGGCCCTTAAGAAAAAATTAGGTCCTACGGCGTGACCTGCTCGTAATACCATGTCAGAGTCAGGAACTAGGTGCTAATAACTAGGTAGGAAGAAGTGGTGGGCTAGGTCAAGGGGAAGGGGTACAAGAGTGTCGAGAAAGATGGTATACCCTTTGAAGATAACCCCTATATAGCCTAGAAAGATAGAAACATATAATATTTTGACATGGTACCCCACCACCCCCTGCCTCTAAATTGTCATCACTGCCAGCACTCAGGCTGATGCTGGAAACCTCATTGGGCAGAAGGGTGAGGCACATCAAAGGCCTCGTGGCCACTAGCATCGAAGAAGCAGCAGCAACAACAGCACTGGTGGTAAGCAGAGTGGGGAAGGAGGAGTGAGAAAGAGCGTTGCTCAATGGCAGCTTCTGCCAATGCTTGTTCGTCCCTACCCCTCCCTGAAACGACTCTGCATTTGCTCGTACAACTACTGCTGCTGCTGCTGCTGCTGCTGCTGCTGGTAGTGCTGGTGCTGGCGGTGGTTCACTTTCTGCCGCAAGTTTCCCTCCCCTTCATGTGCTTCTCCATCCTCGTTAGGAGAAACCTTAGTTTATAGATTAACCATTCCTATATCACCACTCGCCCCTCCTCTACTTCCAACAACCTCTCATCTCGTCTCACTGACCGAGTCGCCCCTTCTCTGCTCCATTTATCCATCAACCCCCTCTCTCTAATCTGCTGCCACCACTTTGTTCTCCCCCCAAATCCAATAGCCCCATTTACAGCCTCTCTGCCTGCCTCCTTCCCTGCCGCCCTTTTTCTCTCTCTCTCTCTCTCTCTCTCTCTCTCTCTCTCTCTCTCTCTCTCTCTCTCTCACTTACTCTCTCTCTCTCTATCACTCTCTCTCTCTCTCTATCTCTCTCTCTCTCTCTCTCTCTCTCTCTCTCTCTCTCTCTCTCTCTCTCTCTCTCTCTCTCTCTCTCCCCATTAGCTCTCCTCAACAATATTCAGCTGCTCAAGGACGATTTTGTTGCTCTTGCTGTCCACTGCCTTGCTAGAATTGCATCTGCTGCCGGTGCTACAGCTGCTGATGTTGCTGCTGTTGCAGCTGCTTCCACTATTTCTGCTGCTTCTATTGCTCCCACCATCCCATGATTATGCTACTGGGACGTCTGCTGACAGTGCATAGGAAGTAACAAGCAGAAGGGTAGATGGTAAAAACCCAGCAAAAGGGGCATGGATGACTAGCACAAAAATCCGTTGGATCAGAAACCGGCAGATTGGATGGACGAGAAAGGTCAAAAGGATCAGAGGAAGTATGGGGGCCTAGGTAAAAATGTACATCTTGTAAGGTGTACTGTGTTAGCAGTGTCGGTTCTTGTAATATGTAGATCTGTACACCCTGAACCGTGACGTCTGTCGTTCACTCAGGTTCTAAACCTATGGCTCGCGACTCGGGTCCCATCCATCCCTGTCGCAAGCAGGGCTGACGATTCAAGAGCAAATGCCCTTAATGCCCTCAACATTAAGGGTTGGGTTCGGCCCAGCTTCCGAAGTTTAAGGGTTGGGTTTGAGGGCAGCCCGTCCCCGCAAAGTGCTGGTTGTGGGCCTAACTCGGATTTCAAGTGCCGATCCCCCGGCTAGCCCTTATCGTCCCACACTAATACCTCCCTCCCCCCATTCCCTCACCAGTCCCCCCGCCTCTCCCAGCTACTCCACTATTCCTTTTCCCATCCCCGTCAAATCCATCGACATGGTTCGTACCTCAACCTATTGCCTAGCTGGCTCTTAGTAGTTTGCCTAGGATAACAGACCCGAATCGATGTAGGTTTTCCTTAGCGAAAGTGCAAAAAACTTGGTAGCCCCGATTTCAAGTGCCAGGTTTGCTCTCAGCCCGTAAATTTCAGGGCAACTTTTGGGGCACCTCAGCCTCTCAAGTTCTGGCTCCAAACCAATCGACAGCCCTGGTCGCAAGCGAGCTAAGTTGTTGCTCAAGAAAACTACACGCGTACCGTTGTGAACCACACGTTTGGCAATTGATGAACCGATGGGGCGGGCGGACTGAACTGCGGGCAGGCAACTACACATGATGCCCACCCCCTGCACGCGAAAAAGCCCTGCACATTTCGGAAACCTTACACCCGTGGGTTTTTTGCCCTGGTGTTGCACCTATGGTATAAGCACCTGAGACCACTTGCATCTACCAGGTGAATACTCCCAAACTGGGCAACACAGCAAAAGACAAACGTCAGACGGTTGGCCTGTCCCTGTTTTTAATTCAGAAACAGAAGCTACGAAATGTAAGGACAAAATTCGTGAAACGTCGCCACCCAAAATTGATGTTACGTCATGCCACCTGTGCATCAACCAGGTGTGCCTAACAGTTCGTGTTTGTGAGGTAACTCCGACGTGTACATTGCCAATGCTCGGTACATGCCCCTTGTGAGCCTCACAGTCAGCAAACAACACACGTCACTATTCGTGGATGTGGTTACCCAGTCTCATAATCTCTTGAAACTGTATTTGATGCATGTTCATCTCGCAGCAATTGCGAAACCTCGCACACTCTCGAGACATAGTGACTAATCCGAGCAGCCTTTGCACCAGCATAAATCCACTCGACAACCAGCACTGCAATTCATGCTCCGTTATCTTAACATTCTCGCCAGATGCCTGGTCTCTACCATAGGTCTCAGCTTGCGCTGCACATCAAGCGGGCCATTTGTGCCCATCATCAGGCAAACCCTCTGCTGCGCCACGTGGACCTCGCACGATGGTGTTTCACGCGTTTTGGTGTGAGGCCCGACCGTTCGACCATTGGTCGCGTTCTCAAAGGCGCCGACCGGTGGGACGTTCCTGATGACGCCGTGGACGCCATTCGCGTCCGCGGCGGGGCATACCCCGAACTGGAGCGCTCGATGGCACGATGGATTTCGAATGCAGGCCCCGCTGGCGTCCCTCTGACCCTCGCCACTATTCGCGACCATGTTGCGACGATGGCGCGTGCGAACGGCGTTCCGCCGACTTTCCGTTGCTCCATCGGCTGGGTCCGCCGTGCGCTGCGCCGCCAGGGAGTACGGTGCATGAGCGTGGTCGGCGAGGCGGCCGACCAGGATCTCAACGCAGTGCGCACCACTAAGGAGAAGCTTCCTCAGCTTCTCATGCATCTCGGCGTGCGCCCTCGTGATACTTTCAACTTCGACGAGATTGCGCTGTATATCAGCGTGCTTCCTCGCAAAACGTACGGCACGGGCAGGTCGGCCGGGCGGAAGTTTTCGAAGGACCGCCTGACCGTCGGCTTCTTGGTTAATGCGGACGGGACGCACGCATTCCGTCCGCTTGTCATCTCCAAGGCTAAGCGGCCACACGACTTCAGGCCGGATTTCGACCCCGAGGAGTATTGCTACTGGCGCAACACCGCTAAGGGGTGGATGACCAAAGCCGTGAGTCCGTTTTTACAATTTTTAAACGCCTCGTTAGTGTCGTACCCGATGTTGCCTATTTTTGTGATCATGAAAAACCCCCATAACAAAAATTTGACAAACAAACTTGTTACCGCCTGTGCTTCTACAACGCCTCGTTATAACATGTACCCGATGTCGGCTATGTTTTTTATCATGACAAAGCCGCCTAACCTACCCCAACTTTCCCTACACCTCTTTGTGTTACAGCTCTTCACGCACTTTTTTGAGCAGCTCGACACCGCTATGTACGCAGAGGGCCGCCAAGTCGTCGTGCTGCTCGACAACGCGAGCAGTCACACACTGACAACCGAGGGCGCCGAAACCGAGGATCTATTCGGGTTCCGCACGCGAAAGCTCAGTAACGTGCGCCTCGTCTACCTGCCGCCGAACACCACCTGCTTCACGCAGCCACTCGACCAGGGGATGATCGCCATGACGAAGGCGCGGTACCGCCAGCACTGGCTCCGCGCCTTCACCGGCATGTGGACTGCTGATGGCGCGACTTCCGCGGCGGCAAGGTTCAAGCCGAACCTCCGTCGCGTGCTGGAATGGCTCCATGACGCGTGGATGAATATCCCGCACGTCACTATCCACGTCATGAATCGGTCGCCTTTTGCCGGCGTGGATGGCGGTGCCGACCCCTGACTGGGTTGCCCAATCTGCTCGCCGGCAGGAGCTTATCGACGCTGGCGCTCCCGCCGTGATGAGCGGATATCTCGCTGCGGCTGAGTGGATGAGGCTGTGAAATTCACTCTACATTGTGCAAAATTCAGCATTTGCACAAGTGTGCACGACTCATGCACAAATGTGGTAAACGGTGACTGCATAACGCAGCAGGGCCGGGGAGGGGGGGGGAGGGGGGGGGGGGTTGGGGAGGTTGTTTGTTTGTCGCGTCAGAGACAGTTGTGGCTATCCCATTCGTTCATTGATGTTTGTGATGAAGGGAGAGGTGAATTGTAATTGCATGTGATAGTTGGGTCTCGATAAATGTGGTAACCCAGTGCATTAGCGCGCAACAAAGGACGCCGCCCAACACTATACATAGAAAAAACAAACATGTTACCGCCTGTGCTTTTTATAAGCACCCAACGGCCCAGTCGATGTTGACGAACCATGCGAAATGCGCAGATCGGTTATAAGCCCAGAGGACAAGGGAACGACGGGGGACTATAACGTGCATCAGGTGCATACTATACTATACCCACCCACCCCAGATGGAAACAGGCGAGTGGTCGAGATTGGTCACCTTGCCCACGCGAGTGCACCGCTCTCGTATAGTACAGTACCACAACTGTGGTGCTCGTTGCTACTTATAGTGTACTAACTGAAGCAGTCGCGGGACAGGCCGACTCGGAATGTCAAGTGTTAGTCTGGGATTCTCTCGGAATGGAACATCCGATGTAACACCTCGCTACCCACCGGGTCAAAACGAGGGTTATGTTTTGAGGCGCAGCGGATGCACTCAACCCTTACGTGTAAGCCCCGCAGGCGTTACATCCGACCCCTCCCTCTTTCAGAACGCCCCTTGCCGCCAAAACAGCAGACTCTGTGGAGGAAAAACTATTTTCTTTTGCAACCTATCGGGAAAAGTAGTTTTTTTAGGGAAGACGTCGCCCGAATCCCTCCGGGAAACCCCGTTCGCCCCTGCGGGTTTTCCTCGGAGGGATTTTCGATTTCCCGCCGTCGCCTAGCGGGGCACGCGAGGGGCGGGAGCCAACCCCCCCCTCCCGCCCGAAAACTGCTGGCGCCAGCTGCCGATGACGCCAGCAGCACGCGCAGTGGTCCCCCTCCCCACCGAGCCCAACCACTCGCTCGGTTCGTGGACGGGTTCCGTCCGGTAACCCGCCCATCCCTCGCCGAGCGACGCATCGCCGACGGAACCAGTCGGCGAAATTTCGCAGGCCGGACGACATCGACGCCCATCTGCGCCGCGCTCCACCGATGTCGTTCAACCCGTTTCGTTCAACCCGCACGATTTTGGTGACGTGTCGAAGGCCCCCTCCCGAACCTTGGAAGGGGCCTTTCGGCAGCACGCAAGGGGGCCCACCCCACGTTTCACGTCGACGCCAATAGGGCCCCGCCGGCCTCCGCGAAGAGCTCCTCCAGCGTCAACGGAACGCGCCCTGCCTCCTCGCCCTTGAACCCCCCTGGTCCGTCGCGGTGGGAGGGATGGCAAACAGGTAATACCCTTCGTCCGGTCTCATTTTGTTGGTGTTTCCGATTTCTACTTCCCTACTTCCTAGTCCCTGCTAGTTCCCGACTCCCCTGCACGCCCGCCCTCTCCAGTGCTAGGCCTGACATGGCTACGAGCTCCGCCTCCGTACCCGTCATGAACGAGGCGACGGTTTGACGCGGCCTCATCCTTAGTGCCGGCGGGGTCGAGGTGGAGGTGTACGAGGACCAGCTGAATGCGATTAGAGAGGCACCGAAAGGAGAGCTCGACGAGAGCATGATGGTCGCGGGCGTCGTGTACGTGTCCTGTCGAACATTTTCGGTTTGCCATGCTTGGGTTTACTAATCGCTGACGTTGCCTTAGCTTTCCGTGCAGCCTGTTCTGTCATGAGCTGCTGTCCGTTGAGCAGCTCCCCAAGGTGTCGATCGTGACTCCGACGCGTGCGCGTGAAGAGATGGCACGCCCCACTCCGGTCGCTTTTGCGAACAACCACCTCGACGGCCTCCTCGGCAAGCAAGTGGTTTTCGTTCTGCTGCGGACACCGTGAGTTCGACACTCTACCGTCGCCTACTCTCCCGTCGCCTTGCGTGCTCCGTCTTTAGCCCTGAACCCGTTCTCACGTGCATTGGCTCTGCATGCAGACTGAGTGTGCCTCCGTTCTCCCACTCGAGCCTGTTTGTGGTATCGCGCCCCGACGATCTGCTGGCTCCGAGGCACCGCGGCAGTCGAACTCGAATGATGCACTTCGATTCGAAAGACAAATTTCCCGAGATGAACCACCAATCTTCCCTGGCGCAAGAAGTTTTCGTGTGAGTGACAGGTTTGCCACCCTGCTGTCGATCTGCTGTTCTCGACAATCTTACTCTTCTGTCCGCTGCGTCGCAGGTGGATGAAGAAGCAGCTTCGCGCCGAGTACGCGATGACCCACCAGGCTCTGACCGAGGGCGACCAAGAAGTGTTGAACGTGATGGACCTTCGTCTGGAGTTGATCGACGAGTTCGACCATCTGGTAAGCTCTCCTTAGACCACCGGCGTTTTCGTCGAGCATGTGTTTTGTCGCTTACGTATGTTTTGTACCCGTCGCAGGCGACGACGGCCTTGTCGAGCCCCTTTGAAAACGGCGCGGCAGCTCGTGTCGTGCATGGGGTGCGCCGTATTCTGACGAAATGGGACGACTTCATCCTACAGCCTCGAAAGGGCGAACTCGTGCATCTAGGGAGAACGAACCCTGGCCCGGGTGTGCTTCCGTTGTTCATGGTGAAGCTGTTTTCGAGAAAGATCGACCAGCTGGCGGAGGGAGCAGGTGTGGGAGGGGGTGCCGACCACGAGGGAGGAGGCGAGAAGACGGGACGCGTCCTGATTGAGTACAGCGTCGAGGAGGAGGAGGAGATCGAGGAGGATACATCGAGGCAGGCTCAGCACGGGGCGAGCGGCCCGGGCGGCGATGCGAACGAGGACGAGGACTCGAGCTCGGGAACGAGCTCCGGCTCGAGCTCGAGCGATGAGTCGGCCGAGGACGACGGCGAGGGCGCCGGACATATAACGGAGCGTACGGGGGAGCACGGAGTGGCGCTCGGGGAGCGGGTGGACGAGCGAGTAGAGCTTATCGAGCAGCAGGCGACAGGGGAAACTAAGGCTGTCGAGGAGCAGGAGGGCGGAGCGGCTGCTCAGGAGGGTGGGGTCGGAGGGCAGCGGCAGGTGGTGGGCGAGGCGGCTGCGCAGGAGGGCGGGGCAGGAGGGCAGCAGGAGGAGGGCGTGGCAGCTGCGCAGGAGGGCGGGGCAGGAGTGCAGCAGCAGGCGTTTAGGGTTGCGGCTGCGCGGGTGGGTGGGTCGGGAGGGCAGGAGCAGGAGGACTGGGAGGCTGCTGAGGAGTATCGTCGAGGAGATGAGCGACAGGCCGCCGTAACAAGGAGTCACCGCACGGCCAGTGGCAGCAGACAGGCGGGCCCTTCGACCTGGTGGCCTTCGACGGCAGGCCAGTCGACGGTGAACGTTGCACCGGGAGGCCAGGTCGTCGAGCTACTGCAGAGGGTCAAGAAGGTCGAGGCGTCGCAGAAGCAGCTCGTCGCCGATGTCTTTGCGAAACACACTGAGCAAGCCGGAGTATTCAACAGGCTTGCTGCGGATTTTCGGACGGCGTGGAATACGATTTCAGAGTCGTCGAAGAGCACACTGTCGCAGTGCGCCGAGGCTGTGAAGGGTGTCACGGCGGAGAGGAACCTGTTGGAAGGGGCGCGGGCGAAGATCGACGAGATGAGCGGGAAGATCATCGAGGGGGTGGCAGCCGCCATCACAAAAGCGAGCGAAGACGCCGTCGAGAAGCAGCTCAAGCAGGTCGAGGAGCGGCTGGTTGCTGCGGTGCTGAAGGGTTTCGAGAAAGCCATGATGGAGGACATGTTCTGCTCCACCCTCCCACCCGAGACCATGAAGGAGCTGAAGGACATTGTGAGGGAAGGCTACCATGAAGCCGAAGCAGGGAGGTTGGAAGTCCTCACCGAAGCGATGGCGAGAGGTTTTCAGCGCTCGGCAGGCCCGTCGTCGAGGTCGCGTCAGGAGGGTGTGGGAGGGGTTCGCAGCGGGGCTGAGCCTCGTGGTCACGAGCGGTCGGTTCCTCCGTCTTCTTCGGTGGGAGGACATGTCGGTAGCCCGGTTGGATCCCCACCGGCGCGTGGCCGTCATCCCGTCGCCAAGCCCGTCGAGGAAGTCATCGTACTCGACCAGTCGCCCCGCCCGAAGACCTCCGTAGCGGCTCCGATCGATCCACCTGATGCGTTTGCTTCGATGCGGGACATGCTGCAAGGCATGGGGAAAACGGGTGGGAAAGGAGTGGTCGCGGGGGAGAAAAGTGGTGCCTCGAAGGAGCACGTCGCCTCGACCGGGAACAGAGCTCTAGGAATGCGAGGTGCCTCTACCCCGTCAGGCGGCGGTGCGGGGAAAGGAGCGGAAGAAGCAAGAGCTGGGTTGCTGTCGAAGACAAAAGCGGCAGCAGCTGCGCAAGGGGGTGGTGCTGGCCTTGCTGTCGGGCTTGCGGGAAATTGGGCGTCTTCCTCGACCCCTCCAGTTGCGCCTGTCGCCGCTGCTCCGTCCCTAGGCAACGTTTGCCTTAGCGATCCGGGCTCCCCTTCAACGTCGAAGAAGAAGCCGGCTGCGACGAAGTCGTCGAATCGCGCTGCACACGCGACAGAGAGCCTTGACGTGGTGGAGCTGGCCAGCGTCCGTGGTCAGGCGACTGTCGAGAAGACCTCTATTGTCGTTGCTGCTCGACAGGAAAAGGCGAAGAAGGCCAGGGTCACGGGTCACACCCCACCTCCTCGACCGGACGACCAAGGCAAGACGAGAGGCTGCAAACGTCCCTTCAAAGGACCGGGTTTTGGGTTGCGGAAGGGGAAGCCGGTTTCCGAGCAGACCGTCGGCGGGAGGAAGCGGTTCCTTGGCACTTTTGAAACAGAGAAGGACCAGAAGTTCTGTACGGCCGTCTGCTGGCGCGTGTACTTCCCCGACGTTGTCCTTACGGAGTACGAAGGATACACGGCGCAGGATGAGGAGGACTGGAAGGACTACCTCGATGCGGCCGCAGAAATGCCAACCGGCGTTTGGAGCGTGGCGCAAGAACAAGGGGAATGTCGTTTCGACGAGTAAGTTCTGTCGTGGTCATGTTGCTATACTCTGCTGTCGAGTTCCTGCTGTTTTGGTGAATTGTCGAACACCATCTGTTTTGCGGTGAATGTGCGGTCGGTCGAATTCTGGCCTCTTGACTCACGCATTTCTTGCGATGTGCAGTTACCTGTCGCTCTTGGCGACGGCAAAAAAGGAAGTGAAAGCTGGAACCGAGAGGGGAATCGCGCTGTGCGTGGCGATTGGTAAGGTCGCGACCCTTGGCTTGAAGCACGGGAATCTGATTTACCCGGTCCCGAAGGGCATGGCGGCGACACCTCACATGATGGCCATCGCAGCAACTGTGGCGAGCTTGTGGGCGGCCAGCAGGAAGTTGTCGAGGGAGGATATTAAGAAGGATGCCCTAGCTGCCGCAAACGCGGCGATCTACGCCCCGGAGACTGCAAAGAAGGCTTGTGTGGCTGCCATGTCCGCACTCGTGTCCATACTTTTGCACGTCGGCAAGACGTTCCCGGCGAAGAAGTGGCCCGATCACCTGTATTCGTCGGCTGTCGAAGGTCTCGGCTCGACGGACGCCACACTACTGCAGATGCTGCGCGTGGCAGCGCAGGTCTGTACGCAATGGTGCTGCTGTCGAGCTGCTGCCCGCTTGCTGGAGGACGCGGGCTATGGCAGCCTGCCTATGCCAGAAGAAAAGAGCAAGGCGAAGCAGGGCGACGAGGATGCAGCTGAGACGGAAACGGGCGGGCAAGGGGAGTAGTCTAGGCGGGCGCTTTGCGTGGGGGTGTTTGCTATTCTCGACATTTGTGCTTGTTGAAATCGACAGAATGTACATTCTGCATGGATCTTGACTTTCCGTTTGCGATAATGCTCAGAAGGTTCATACAGGCGAGATGGTCGGTCAGTAATGAGAACCTGCCATGCAATCTCTGAAAGAACACCCTACTCTAGTTTCCCCCCTCGTCACGATTGCCTGTCGAACTTGGGCTCTCGCCCAATGTTTTCATGAACTCGATCCATTTGTCTTTGAACACGTTCTCGGCCCATTTCGTGGTTCGAAGCTCGACGCGAATGAGCTCTCGCGTGATCCTGAGGCGATCTTTGTCCTTCCGGTTGTCATCTGCTGTCTCGATTTTGCGCTTCTTTGTGAGCTGCTTCCCCGAATCCTCTTTGAGAACGAGCCCTTCAGCCAGCATGTTGATCGAGTGGTTCTTGACTATTGAGTCAAGCTTATCAATGATCGTCGACGTAGCCGCCCTGCTATCATCGACCCTGAACATCTCGACGGCCCTCATGACAACCTCCATCTTCCGCAATCTCGACTCGACAGCTTTTGGGGTCGGTGGCTTTTCTGCTGGCTGGTCCACCGCACCGGGTGGAACGGTGGGAGGAGTCGGAGTGAACTTGCTGTACTTGACGGCGAAACCCCTCCTGTAAGCGTGTCGAAGACTGTGTCCGTCGTTCAGCGGGCTGGGCCCGTCCCAGTACGACCACGCCTGCCGCACGGTCTCGCAAGTGCACCACGGCCACACCACTGCGTCGAAGAATGTTTGGTCGAGCTGGCTGCCCGTGCTCTGTTGAGTGGGTGTTGATTGAGGGGGCTGCTGTGGTGGCGGGGTGGTTTCTTCGGTCGCCGTCTGCGGCACACTCTCGCTCCCCCCTACATTCGCAGCTGCGGTTGTCGCGGCGGTAATCTTCAGTGCGTCGAACGCTTTCTGCAGTAGAGCGAGTGCTTCTGCCTTTGCCTCCAACTCCGCTTGCATCGCGGCCTTCTCCCGCTCCAATGACTCGACCTTCTGCTCGAGGCCCTTGATCTTGATTTCTTTTTTCCCACCCTCCTCCTTGTGTAAGTTTACCTCTGCCCGAAGTTGCGTGATGAGGTGCTTGGTGTTGAGTTGAAAGGATGCGTCCTGCGCATAAGATCACGAGCGGTAGGTAAGTGGGCTGATGCAATCTGTTTGGATTAAAATTTATAAGGGCCATCTTACAGAGGCTCTCGACAGTGTGGGGTTGGTCCGCATCTCGATGCCGTACTTGTCGAGCAGGTACACGTCAAGCGCCCATTTTTGGAAATCCATGTCCTTGCACAAACCGGACATCTGTACATAAGGGTGACGCTCGCAGTCGCAAACAGTCACTCCGTCGAAGGGGTGGTCGTCACAATGGACGTAGTACATCGCAAGATCCTCGGCGATGGGCATTCGGGCGACTTGCAGGGCCTTCAAGAAACTTTTCGCTGCGAAGAACATATGCTCCTTGTCCTGCTCGTTGTTCCATTCCATCGCCTGAACAAGAACAAACAGGGTGACATTGAGAGATAGATCGAATGCAAAAACTTGCATTCGATGATCACGCAAAGCGCTCGACGCATCCATACCTCGTCGAGCCACTGCTCCGCCTTTGGAAATATGTGCTCCTCGATAGCCTTCAGGACCTTCGCGGGTATTTCGGTCTTCGATCTTCCAAGGTAATAGTCACCGGGTTCCGTCGTGAAACCCGCTTGCAGCTGGATGGCCCCTCGCGGGATGCCTGTGACGTATGACCTGCGCATCTCGTTCATGTCCCATTGACCCAGCTGCGCGATGTTGTCGAGTTCACAGTTTTTGTCGGCGAGGATCTGTGCCGCAGACCGTCGAAAAATATGTGTGACTTTCGACAGGATCCACTCCGCGCTTTTCATCGCCCAGGTAACCCATTTGGCATGAGTCGCGTACGGCAACTCGGTCTTATCCCTGTCGAAGAGGGCGAAGAACAGGTGCTTTTTTGACCAGTTTTCCGGGTTGCTGAAATCCAAGGGGGGCACGATCTTATCGTTGTTGTAGTGGAGCGGCACAAGGTCGAAAATGAAATGTATCCACATGAACACTGCTCCGAAGCCGCACTGCCGGAAGTCCATGTGTCGAGTCAGGTACAGGTGGCCGAGCTTGTTGTCTTTGATGGTCTTCGAGTTGCGATAGGCGACCACGAGAACGTGGATCGACGATTCCCCCTTGCTGTTCGTGATGGGCGGAAGGACGTGAGTGAACATATTGCCCAGCATGTGATGCGCCATCAGGATCATCACCCTCACGGCCAAGGCCCTCCACAGCGACTGACTGGGGTAGCTCATCGACTCCCGAAAGTACTCCTTGGCCCAGTACGGCAGGATGTCTGAAACGAGAATGCGGAACTGCTCCTCCGTGTAAACATCGTCGAGCGAGCCCCGGTGTGGATCGACGCACTGCCTGCATTGGGTGGGCAGATACAGCGAACACTTGGGTGAGAATTTGAGCGGTGAGTTTTAGAGTCCGGTGCATGGGAGCCTACTTACTCGAACTGAAAGTCGTGCAGCTGCCGCAGCTTGACCGCAAGAAGCTGCCGGGCCTTGGTGATGTCGTCCAAAGGCTTCGTTAGTGGCTCGTCGAAGAGTATGGCCTCTACTCTGTAGAAGCACGTCAGCGCAGTGAGGCGCGCCAGCATCATCGGAGGGGTGCTTTTTTTTGCCTTCCTTCCAGCGACTCTGGACCGGCCTGTGTCCAACGATGCCGCCTGTTGGTCGGTTTCAGTCGACATGTATTCGACGTACGCGCGCAAGCGCCATTTCGTTATTTTCGGCCCATGCAGGTGCTCCTCGTTACGCAGCGCCTCCCTCCATCTCGGCCCCATATCGTCGCCGATCTCCCTACCGATCTCGTCCTCGTAGATCACCTGCTCCTCTTTAGGCACTCCGTTGCTTCTCTCGGGTGCCAGAATTTTACAGGCCCAAGCTTTGTAGTGCATGCTTCCAGAGACATAGTTCGGCCGTGTGGAATCCTGGTCAACTCCCAGCAGCGGAACCTCACACCGGAGAATCCTGCTTTTAAGTGTTCCGGCCGCCAAGTACGGATTGTCTGCGCCCGGTTGGTCGCCGAGAATGTGCGCGGCATCCTCCTCTGATATATTTGCCGCAGCAGGCCGCAGAGGGTCCGGCGGTTCGACATCGTCCGCCTCCTGCTGTTCTCCCGTCCGAACATCCTCATCGTCCGTCGCTTCAAGGACGTTCCTGGCCAAGTCCTCTCTACTTGGTCTCGTCGAAGTGCGCCTACGAGCGGCGGGGTCGGCTCGAGAAGCGGATGTATCGGCTGGGTGTGGTTGGCGAGCCTCAGGCGGAACAGCCGTCGCTCTCCTACGTCGCCCAACTGTCGAGGTCGGTGCACCAGCCGAAGGTTCCGTCGAGCGGTGGGCTGTCGACGATGGTGCACGGTGAGCTGGAGCCTCGTGTGTAAAGGGGGCATTTGTTGTCGAGATGGGTTCTACGACAACAGGTATGGATTGACCTGTCGAAGGGAATTCGGTCTGTGCACCACCCACTTCAACAGTGACCGGAATACCCGTCGAACGTGGGTCCGTAACGACCGGCTGTATTACTACCGGTATGGCTCGCGACGTCGAGGTGGGCGCTGCCACCTCCGGTATGGCACGCGTCGTCGAAGGGGGCCTGTCTCTAGACGACGAAGGGGGTCGTGTCGATGTGGACTCCAATTCGACAGGTATACGTCCTACGTCCGCCTCCCGGGAAGGCGCTGTCGTCGACGGATCGGTCTCCATCAGTGCCCACCGAAAGCTACCAGTTCTCCCTAAATCCTGGCGTGCTGAGGAAACAGTGGTGCTTGTACTATGAATTCAGGTCTATACAGCGACATTGGGCTGATGTTGCTCCCCGTGGAGACTGAGACAGCAGTCAGCAGTTGACGTGACCGCTTGACTGCGACTGACGTGACCCGTCGCCCATCCGACAGCGACAGTTTGCTCGACCGTCGGCCGGTTGCGAAACACGTTTCGCGACCGTCGACCGTCGGCGCCACCGTGTAGGCGATTCCCTGGCGACTTGCCACCGGGTGTAACCAGTGTCGTCGGGGGTGCACGGTGCTCGAGGGCGATTGGCCGATGTCCGTCGAGCACTGTTCGACCAATGTCCCCGAAATTGCAACAGTACGGCCGACATATATATTGGCATAAGAATACGACATTGAACCCGCGGGTTTCCGCGGGTTTTTTTTGCCTGGTCAGCCTGGCAATTTCGGGGGCCCGGAGGGATTCCGCGGGTTTTTCGTTTTTGCCTCAATTTCGAATTTGCCAGGGCGGGCGGGGCGGCATGTGCTGACGTCACCCGTGTGTGTATAATAGGGAAGACGTCGCCCGAATCCCTCCGGGAAACCCCGTTCGCCCCTGCGGGTTTTCCTCGGAGGGATTTTCGATTTCCCGCCGTCGCCTAGCGGGGCACGCGAGGGGCGGGAGCCAACCCCCCCCTCCCGCCCGAAAACTGCTGGCGCCAGCTGCCGATGACGCCAGTAGCACGCGCAGTGGTTCCCCTCCCCACCGAGCCCAACCACTCGCTCGGTTCGTGGACGGGTTCCGTCCGGTAACCCGCCCATCCCTCGCCGAGCGACGCATCGCCGACGGAACCAGTCGGCGAAATTTCGCAGGCCGGACGACATCGACGCCCATCTGCGCCGCGCTCCACCGATGTCGTTCAACCCGTTTCGTTCAACCCGCACGATTTTGGTGACGTGTCGAAGGCCCCCTCCCGAACCTTGGAAGGGGCCTTTCGGCTGCACGCAAGGGGGCCCACCCCACGTTTCACGTCGACGCCAATAGGGCCCCGCCGGCCTCCGCGAAGAGCTCCTCCAGCGTCAACGGAACGCGCCCTGCCTCCTCGCCCTTGAACCCCCCTGGTCCGTCGCGGTGGGAGGGATGGCAAACAGGTAATACCCTTCGTCCGGTCTCATTTTGTTGGTGTTTCCGATTTCTACTTCCCTACTTCCTAGTCCCTGCTAGTTCCCGACTCCCCTGCACGCCCGCCCTCTCCAGTGCTAGGCCTGACATGGCTACGAGCTCCGCCTCCGTACCCGTCATGAACGAGGCGACGGTTTGACGCGGCCTCATCCTTAGTGCCGGCGGGGTCGAGGTGGAGGTGTACGAGGACCAGCTGAATGCGATTAGAGAGGCACCGAAAGGAGAGCTCGACGAGAGCATGATGGTCGCGGGCGTCGTGTACGTGTCCTGTCGAACATTTTCGGTTTGCCATGCTTGGGTTTACTAATCGCTGACGTTGCCTTAGCTTTCCGTGCAGCCTGTTCTGTCATGAGCTGCTGTCCGTTGAGCAGCTCCCCAAGGTGTCGATCGTGACTCCGACGCGTGCGCGTGAAGAGATGGCACGCCCCACCCCGGTCGCTTTTGCGAACAACCACCTCGACGGCCTCCTCGGCAAGCAAGTGGTTTTCGTTCTGCTGCGGACACCGTGAGTTCGACACTCTACCGTCGCCTACTCTCCCGTCGCCTTGCGTGCTCCGTCTTTAGCCCTGAACCCGTTCTCACGTGCATTGGCTCTGCATGCAGACTGAGTGTGCCTCCGTTCTCCCACTCGAGCCTGTTTGTGGTATCGCGCCCCGACGATCTGCTGGCTCCGAGGCACCGCGGCAGTCGAACTCGAATGATGCACTTCGATTCGAAAGACAAATTTCCCGAGATGAACCACCAATCTTCCCTGGCGCAAGAAGTTTTCGTGTGAGTGACAGGTTTGCCACCCTGCTGTCGATCTGCTGTTCTCGACAATCTTACTCTTCTGTCCGCTGCGTCGCAGGTGGATGAAGAAGCAGCTTCGCGCCGAGTACGCGATGACCCACCAGGCTCTGACCGAGGGCGACCAAGAAGTGTTGAACGTGATGGACCTTCGTCTGGAGTTGATCGAGGAGTTCGACCATCTGGTAAGCTCTCCTTAGACCACCGGCGTTTTCGTCGAGCATGTGTTTTGTCGCTTACGTATGTTTTGTACCCGTCGCAGGCAACGACGGCCTTGTCGAGCCCCTTTGAAAACGGCGCGGCAGCTCGTGTCGTGCATGGGGTGCGCCGTATTCTGACGAAATGGGACGACTTCATCCTACAGCCTCGAAAGGGCGAACTCGTGCATCTAGGGAGAACGAACCCTGGCCCGGGTGTGCTTCCGTTGTTCATGGTGAAGCTGTTTTCGAGAAAGATCGACCAGCTGGCGGAGGGAGCAGGTGTGGGAGGGGGTGCCGACCATGAGGGAGGAGGCGAGAAGACGGGACGCGTCCTGATTGAGTACAGCGTCGAGGAGGAGGAGGAGATCGAGGAGGATACATCGAGGCAGGCTCAGCACGGGGCGAGCGGCCCGGGCGGCGATGCGAACGAGGACGAGGACTCGAGCTCGGGAACGAGCTCCGGCTCGAGCTCGAGCGATGAGTCGGCCGAGGACGACGGCGAGGGCGCCGGACATATAACGGAGCGTACGGGGGAGCACGGAGTGGCGCTCGGGGAGCGGGTGGACGAGCGAGTAGAGCTTATCGAGCAGCAGGCGACAGGGGAAACTAAGGCTGTCGAGGAGCAGGAGGGCGGAGCGGCTGCTCAGGAGGGTGGGGTCGGAGGGCAGCAGCAGGTGGTGGGCGAGGCGGCTGCGCAAGAGGGCGGGGCAGGAGGGCAGCAGGAGGAGGGCGTGGCGGCTGCGCAGGAGGGTGGGGCAGGAGTGCAGCAGCAGGCGTTTAGGGTTGCGGCTGCGCGGGTGGGTGGGTCGGGAGGGCAGGAGCAGGAGGACTGGGAGGCTGCTGAGGAGTATCGTCGAGGAGATGAGCGACAGGCCGCCGTAACAAGGAGTCACCGCACGGCCAGTGGCAGCGGACAGGCGGGCCCTTCGACCTGGTGGCCTTCGACGGCAGGCCAGTCGACGGTGAACGTTGCACCGGGAGGCCAGGTCGTCGAGCTACTGCAGAGGGTCGAGAAGGTCGAGGCGTCGCAGAAGCAGCTCGTCGCCGATGTCTTTGCGAAACACACTGAGCAAGCCGGAGTATTCAACAGGCTTGCTGCGGATTTTCGGACGGCGTGGAATACGATTTCGGAGTCGTCGAAGAGCACACTGTCGCAGTGCGCCGAGGCTGTGAAGGGTGTCACGGCGGAGAGGAACCTGTTGGAAGGGGCGCGGGCGAAGATCGACGAGATGAGCGGGAAGATCATCGAGGGGGTGGCAGCCGCCATCACAAAAGCGAGCGAAGACGCCGTCGAGAAGCAGCTCAAGCAGGTCGAGGAGCGGCTGGTTGCTGCGGTGCTGAAGGGTTTCGAGAAAACCATGATGGAGGACATGTTCTGCTCCACCCTCCCACCCGAGACCATGAAGGAGCTGAAGGACATTGTGAGGGAAGGCTACCATGAAGCCGAAGCAGGGAGGTTGGAAGTCCTCACCGAAGCGATGGCGAGAGGTTTTCAGCGCTCGGCGGGCCCGTCGACGAGGTCGCGTCAGGAGGGTGTGGGAGGGGTTCGCAGCGGGGCTGAGCCTCGTGGTCACGAGCGGTCGGTTCCTCCGTCTTCTTCGGTGGGAGGACATGTCGGTAGCCCGGTTGGATCCCCACCGGCGCGTGGCCGTCATCCTGTCGCCAAGCCCGTCGAGGAAGTCATCGTACTCGACCAGTCGCCCCGCCCGAAGACCTCCGTAGCGGCTCCGATCGATCCACCTGATGCGTTTGCTTCGATGCGGGACATGCTGCAAGGCATGGGGAAAACGGGTGGGAAAGGAGTGGTCGCGGGGGAGAAAAGTGGTGCCCCGAAGGAGCACGTCGCCTCGACCGGGAACAGAGCTCTAGGAATGCGAGGTGCCTCTACCCCGTCAGGCGGCGGTGCGGGGAAAGGAGCGGGAGAAGCAAGAGCTAGGTTGCTGTCGAAGACAAAGCGGCATCAGCTGCGCAAGGCGGTGGTGCTGGCCTTGCTGTCGGGCTTGCGGGAAATTGGGCGTCTTCCTCGACCCCTCCAGTTGCGCCTGTCGCCGCTGCTCCGTCCCTAGGCAACATTAGTCTTAGCGATCCGGGCTCCCCTTCAACGTCGAAGAAGAAGCCGGCTGCGACGAAGTCGTCGAAGCGCGCTGCACACGCGACAGAGAGCCTTGACGTGGTGGAGCTGGCCAGCGTCCCTGGTCAGGCGACTGTCGAGAAGACCTCTATTGTCGTTGCTGCTCGACAGGAAAAGGCGAAGAAGGCCAGGGTCACGGGTCACACCCCACCTCCTCGACCGGACGACCAAGGCAAGACGAGAGGCTGCAAACGTCCCTTCAAAGGACCGGGTTTTGGGTTGCGGAAGGGGAAGCCGGTTTCCGAGCAGACCGTCGGCGGGAGGAAGCGGTTCCTTGGCACTTTTGAAACAGAGAAGGACCAGAAGTTCTGTACGGCCGTCTGCTGGCGCGTGTACTTCCCCGACGTTGTCCTTACGGAGTACGAAGGGTACACGACGCAGGATGAGGAGGACTGGAAGGACTACCTCGATGCGGCCGCAGAAATGCCAACCGGCGTTTGGAGCGTGGCGCAAGAACAAGGGGAATGTCGTTTCGACGAGTAAGTTCTGTCGTGGTCATGTTGCTATACTCTGCTGTCGAGTTCCTGCTGTTTTGGTGAATTGTCGAACACCATCTGTTTTGCGGTGAATGTGCTGTCGGTCGAATTCTGGCCTCTTGACTCACGCATTTCTTGCGATGTGCAGTTACCTGTCGCTCTTGGCGACGGCAAAAAAGGAAGTGAAAGCTGGAACCGAGAGGGGAATCGCGCTGTGCGTGGCGATTGGTAAGGTCGCGACCCTTGGCCTGAAGCACGGGAATCTGATTTACCCGGTCCCGAAGGGCATGGCGGCGACACCTCACATGATGGCCATCGCAGCAACTGTGGCGAGCTTGTGGGCGGCCAGCAGGAAGTTGTCGAGGGAGGATATTAAGAAGGATGCCCTAGCTGCCGCAAACGCGGCGATCTACGCCCCGGAGACTGCAAAGAAGGCTTGTGTGGCTGCCATGTCCGCACTCGTGTCCATACTTTTGCACGTCGGCAGGACGTTGTCAAAACATATAGCTTACTTGTTTCTGTAGGCTGTAGTGGGGTAGCACATAAGGGGTACAACCCAATTAGGGTTGGTACTTGTACTGTTTTCATTTCATAGTTGACCATTCCTGTTCATTTAGTTTCATATGGTATAGAGCGGGTCCCTCCTAAGGACCGTTCTTTGGGCCCACCCACGATTTTTTTTTCCTGCCCGGAGCGCGCCCTATTCTCCCCGAGGCGCGCTCCCCCCTAGTGCGTGTCGCGCTGCCCTTGTGGCGCCCCGAGAGTCGCGCGCGCGACTTCTTTTTTTTCGCGCGCGCGGCCCGGGCCCCACGTCGCGCAGGCCTTACGGCCGCGCCGCACCGCCCTCTCGGCGCTGCCGCGCCGCACCGCCCTCACGTCGGCCGCGCGGCCTCCTCGTCGCTGCAGCCGGCCCCGCCGCTGCACCTCTATCGGCCTCGCCGCTGCACCCTACCGGCCTCGCCGCCGCACCTGCCGGCCCGGCCGCCTCACCTCACGGCCTCGCCGCCGTGCCTGCCGGCCCGCCGCCTCACCTGACGGCCTGCTGCCTCACATGCCGGCCCGCCGCCTCACCTGCCGGCCCGCCGCATCACCTAACGGCCCGCCGCTTCGCGTGCTGGCCCGCCACCTCGCCTGACGGCCCCGCCGCCTCACCTGACGGCCCCGCCACCTCACCTGACGGCCCGCCGCCTCGCCTGCTGGCCCGCCACCTCACCTGACGGCCCCGCCGCCTCACCTGACGGCCCGCCGCTGCACCCTAAGGCCCCGCTGCTGCACCTGCCGGCCCGCCACTGCATCCCACCGGCCCGCAGCTACACCTGCCGGCCCCGCCACTGCACCTGCCGGCCCGCCGCTGCACCCTACGGCCCGCCCCTGCACCCGGCGGCCCGCCACTTCGCCTGACGGCCCCGCCACTGCACCTGCCGGCCCGCCACTGCGCCTGACGGCCCCGCAGCTGCATCTCCCAGCAGCCGAGCCGCCCCAGCTGCCGAGCCGCCCCAGCTGCCGAGCCGCCCCAACAGCCGAGCCGCCCCAGCAGCCGAGCCGCCCCAGCAGCCGAGCCGCCCCAGCAGCCGAGCCGCCCCAGCAGCCGAGCCGCCCGAGCCGCCCGAGCCGCCCGAGCCGCCCGAGCCGCCCGAGCCGCCCCAGCCGCCCCAGCAGCCCGAGCCGCCCGAGCCTCCTGAGGAGCCGTGCTGCTGTTCCTGAGCTGTGTTCCTCTGCTGCTGACCTACCCGACTCTCCTAGCCCGGTGAGACTTTGAGCTGCTGCCATGGCCACCCCCAATGTTCTTACTTTTGACGCTGAGGGGAGGGCCATTGACTTTGCCGTCTGGATTGAAGACCTGCAGCTGTACTTACTGTGTGATGCGATAGATGAGGTCTCTCTCTTTGACTTTGTCTCTGGCGCTGTCCCTGCCCCGCCTGCTGATGCTGACTCTGCCGTTCGCTCCAAGTGGGCGACCCGCGATGCTGCTGCACGTCTTGCTGTGCGTCGCCACCTCCCTTCCTCTGAGCGTGCCCACTTACGTCAGTGCAAGACCGCTCAGGCCTTGTACGACGCTGTAGTTGCACGCTGCTCCTCCCCTTCCTCCGCTACCCTTAGCCGCCTCATGCTACCGTTTCTCTTCCCTGACCTCGCTTCCTTTCCCACTGTTGCTGACCTCGTTACCCACCTCCACGCTAGTGACACCCGCTACCGCGCTGCCCTTCCTGCTGAGTTCCGCGTTGCCAACCCTCCTCCCATGTACATCACTCTCTACTTTCTCGTCACCCGTCTCCCTGAGTCCCTTCGTGTCGTTAGGGACCAGTTTCTCTCTGTCTGTCCCACCACTCTCACTGTCGACCTCCTTGAGGAGTCCCTGCTAGCGGCTGAGAAGAGTATTGTCGCTGTAGGGGCCTCTCGGGGTGACCCTCGCACCCCCATTTTTGAGGGGTGTGGTCCTTCCCCCCTGCTGCCCTCTGTCGCCTCTGCTGCTGCGGCCGACCTCGCTGGTTTTGAGTCGGTCGGCGCGGCGTCTGCCCCCAGCGGCAGACGCCGCTCTGGCAAGGGCAAGGGGGGCAAGGGAGCGGGTGGAGCTAGAGGGGGCGGTGGAGGAGGCGGTGGGGGTGGAGGGGGGAGTGGGGGTGGCGGTGGGGGTGGTGGCGGGAGTGGAGGTACTGGTGGCGGCGGTGGAGGCGGAGGTGGCGGCGGAGGTGGTAGCGGAGGAGGCGGTGGGAGCGGTGGGAGCGACGGTCCTGGTGGGGGAGGTGGCGGTGGAGACGGGGGTGGCGGTGGAGGCGGGGGTGGCGGTGGAGGCGGGGGTCGGAGTGGCTCGTCCCAGCGGAGCAGCTCTGGGGGTGGTCAGCGCCAGCAGCAGCAGCAGCAGCAGCCGCAGCAGCAGCCGCAGCAGCAGCAGCCGCAGCAGCAGCAGCGCTCTCGCACCATCCCCGGCCCTCAGCAGCTCCGTGAGTGGTACCTGCAGCGTCAGCGCGGTGGTGCGCTTGGTCCCTGCCCCTACGTTCTTCGCACTGGTGACCGTGCAGGGGAGAGGTGTGGAGGCGCCCACACAGCCCGTCGCTGCTTTGGCTGCCTGACCGACGCCTGGCGTCAGCAGTTTCCGGAGGCCGCTGAGATCCCCCGCTGGGGAGAGCTGTCTAGGGCTGGTGTAGCTATTTATGATCTTGACTTTGATGCTATTCTCTCTGCTATGTATGCTGTGACTGGTAGTGATGAGGATGACTGTTACCGGTGTTTCCCGCCCGACCCGGGCATTGGTACTACCGCGTCAGGTACTAGTGAGGCTGCTGCTCTAGGTGCCAGTGCGTCTGTGCTCTCAGGTGCTAGTGAGTCCGCCCTCTCAGGTACTGTGTCGGCTTCGGCCTCTCACACCTTCACCCTTGACTCTGGAGCGTCTCGCTCCTTCTTTAGGGACCGCACCACTCTCACGCCGCTGAGTCGGCCAGTTGCGGTGTCCCTGGCTGACCCCTCTGGGGGGCCTGTCCTGTCTCGCTTCTCCACTGTCCTCCCGTGTCCGGCGGCCCCCTCTGGCACCCTGACTGGTCTCTACCTCCCCTCGTTCTCGACGAACTTGGTGAGTGGTGCTGACCTTCAGGATGCGGGTGTCCACCAGTTCACCCCTGCTCGTCAGCGGGTGACCCACTGCACGGAGGCGGATACAAGTCGCCACCTGGCTACGTTTACACGTCGGCCAGGGTCGAGCCTGTACACACTGACCACTGCTTCTCCTCCAGGTACTGCGTCTGGTAGGGTCCCTTCGTCTGGTCAAGTGTTTGCTGCAGCGTCCAGGTGTGGTCCTGAGTCTGCCCCCTGTTCGTGTCGTCGTCTGTCTCACGAGACCCTCCTCTGGCACCACCGCCTTGGCCACCCCTCTCTGCTTAGGCTCAGAGGCATGGCCTCGCGGGTCCTTGTGTCTGGTCTTCCCCGGTCCCTCCCTCCCCTTCCTCCGGGCCCTGGCCCGGCCTGTGTCCCCTCTGTCGAGGGGCGCCAGCGTGCTGCCCCTCACTCCTCCCAGTTTCCTCCGACAGAGGCCCCGTTGCAGACGCTTCACATGGACGTGTGGGGCCCAGCCCGCGTCCGTGGACAGGGTCAGGAGCGCTACTTCCTGCTGGTGGTTGACGACTACTCGCGTTACACCACAGTCTTCCCCTTGCGCAGCAAGGGTGAGGTCACTGAGGTGTTGATCGACTGGATCCGCGCAGCTCGTCTTCAGCTTCGGAGGAGCTTTGGCTCTGACTTCCCTGTTTTGCGTCTGCACTCGGACAGAGGCGGAGAGTTCTCCTCTGCCCTCCTGAGTGCCTACTGTCGTGTGCGAGGCATCCGTCAGACCTTCACGCTTCCGGACTCACCACAGCAGAATGGGATTGCTGAGCGCCGCATTGGCATGGTCATGGACGTCGCTCGTACGTCCATGATGCATGCGGCTGCTCCCCATTTTCTGTGGCCGTTTGCGGTCAGGTACGCTGCGCACCAGATCAACCTCCACCCCAGGGTCTCTCGACCGGAGACCTCCCCAGCTCTGCTGTGGACGGGGAAGGTTGGCGATGCGTCGGCGTTCCGAGTCTGGGGATCTCGGGCGTTTGTTCGCGACCTGTCTGCGGACAAGCTGTCCCCTCGTGCTTCTCCCTGCGTCTTCCTGGGGTTCCCCCCCGACGCCCCTGGGTGGCAGTTTTACCACCCCACCTCTCGACGTGTTCTGTCCTCCCAGGACGTCACGTTCGACGAGTCGGTACCCTACTACCGCCTCTTCCCCTACCGCACTCCGTCCCTCCCCCCACCCCCGCTCTTCTTGGTACCACGTCCCCCCCCGGTAGTCCCCCTCCCCCCTCAGGGTCCTGCCCCTTCAGGTGTGTCCCAGGTAGACGCGGTCGAGCCTGTTGAGGTCACTGGTGACTCTGGTGCTGCTGCGGGAGCTGAGCCTGGGGGTGCGGAGTCTGGGGGTGCGGAGTCTGGGGGTGCTGAGCCTTGGGGTGCTGTGCCTGGGGGTGCTGAGCCTGGAGGTGTCGAGCCTGGGGGTGCTGAGCCTGGAGGTGCCGAGCCTGGGGGTGCTGAGCCTGGGGGTGCTGTGCCTGGGGGTGCTTCGTCTCGCCGGGAGCCGCTCTCCCCACAGGAGCTGCATGAGTGGTTTGCTAGGCGCTGGAGGCGTGCTGCTGGTGCTGGTGGTTCTTCGGCTGCAGAGGGTACTGCTGCCACGCGTCCTTGCGGTGCTCGTACTATGGGTGCTGGCGCTGCTGGGTCTGAGAGTTCTCCTGGAGCTGGTACTGCTGAGGGTGTTGGCGCTGAGCCTGCGGTTGGCGGTCCGACTGACAGTACTCCTGGTGCTGCTGCTGGGGGTTCTGGAGCTTCTGGTGGTTCTGCTGGAGGTGCTGCTGGAGTGGGTGCTCCTGACGGGGCTGCTGGTGCTGTTCCTGCTGTTTCTGGCGTCGCCGCGCGGCCCCGACCGTACTTCGTTCCGCTCCTGCAGCAAGTTCTTGGTCTTGCACCTCCTCCTCCTCCCTTTGAGGGTCCGCAGCCTGTCCGGTCACAGCCACAGCTACAGCCTGCCTCCCCTTTGCCTGCTCCTTCTCCCTACGCTGGTCCGACTGGAGGTCTTACTGAGCGTCGTGAGCCTGCGTCTCGTCCTGTGTCGCCTGTTCGTACTGAGCGCGCTAGTGGTCGCGGGTCGCGTCAGCGTCCTCCTCCTGTCCCTGGCACGCACCGGATGTCGCTGCGTCCGTCCACTGCTCCTCTGCGTGCCCCTTTGCCTTCTCCTCCTGCTTCCTCTCTTCCTGCTCTTGCCGACCCGGAGTCGGACTCTCTTCGTGCTGCCAGTCCTACTGTCACGCGTCTCCTTGCTACTGCAGTCACTGACCCTTCCTTCGAGTCGTCTACTGCGTCTGCCCTTGTCACTGAGCTTGTCGACTTTGCTGCGCGCTGTCGTCTAGACTACGCTGCTCGTCTTGTCACTGAGTCTGAGTCCGCCTGTCCTCCGTCCGTCGGGGGTGAGTGTGCCCTTGGCACGGACGTCCTTGAGGACAGGCAGGAGGAGTTCCAGTGTCTAGCCGCTGCTTCACCTTGTCTCGCGTCTGTACTGCTAGCCCCTGAGGGAGACCCGGATGCACCAGACATCCCGACTCCGCGCTCTTACGCGGAGGCGATAGAGGGTCCCTACTCCTCTCAGTGGCAGGCAGCTATGGATGCAGAGATGGCTTCCTGGAAGTCCACAGGCACCTACGTCGACGCTGTTCCCCCTCCTGGGGCGAACATCGTCAGTGGCATGTGGATTTTCAGGGTGAAGCGGCCGCCGGGTTCTCCGCCTGTCTTCAAGGCGCGTTACGTGGCTCGTGGCTTCAGTCAGCGGCAGGGGGTTGACTACTTTCAGACCTTCTCCCCCACCCTGAAGATGACCACTCTTCGGGTTCTGCTGCACGTTGCTGCTCACCGTGACTACGAGCTGCACTCTCTCGACTTCAGCACAGCTTTCTTGCAGGGCACCCTGCACGAGGAGATCTGGCTGCGTCGCCCACCTGGCTTCACTGGGTCTTTCCCTCCTGGTACCCAGTGGAGTCTCCGGCGTCCAGTCTACGGTCTCCGCCAGGCGCCACGTGAGTGGCACGACACACTGAGGACTACGCTTGCGGCACTTGGGTTTGCTCCTTCTACTGCCGACCCGTCGCTGTTTCTGCGCACCGACACCTCTCTGCCGCCGTTCTACATCCTCGTGTACGTCGACGACTTGGTCTTTGCCACAGCTGACACTGCTGGACTCGCCTACGTGAAGTCCGAGCTGCAGAAGAGACACACGTGCACTGACCTAGGTGAACTGCGCAGCTACCTTGGCTTGCAGATCACCCGGAACAGAGCACGCCGCACCATTACCCTGACTCAGTCACACATGGTGCAGCAGGTCCTTCAGCGCTTCGGCTTCACGTACTCCTCGCCTCAGGCCACTCCTCTGCCTACTCGCCACTCGCTCTCAGCTCTGCCTTCGGATGAGTCCGTAGAGTCGAGTGGCCCGTTTGCAGAGCTTGTTGGCTGCCTCATGTACCTGATGACCTGCACTCGACCTGACCTCGCATACCCTCTTAGCATTCTCGCACGCTTTGTTGCTCCTGGGAGACACCGACCAGAGCACATGGCTGCAGCGAAGAGGGTGTTGCGCTACTTGTGCAGTACGTCGGGCATGGGGCTAGTGCTTGGAGGGCGCAGTCCAGTGGTCCTCACTGGGCACGCAGACGCTTCTTGGGCTGACGACCAGGCTACGCAGCGGTCGTCACAGGGTTACACCTTCAGCCTTGGTTCCGGCTCTGTCTCGTGGCGGGCTACCCGCTCGTCTTCTGTTCTCGGCTCCAGTTGTGAGGCTGAGATCTACGCTGGGGCTATGGCTGCGCAGGAGTTACGCTGGCTCACCTACCTGCTGACCGACCTTGGAGAGCAGCCTCGTTCTCCTCCAGTGCTGTACGTAGACAACAAGGCCATGCTGGCCTTGTGTCGAGAGCAGCGACTGGAGCACAGAACGAAGCACATTGCTCTCCGCTACTTTCTTGCTCGTGAGCTACAGCAGCGTGGACAGTTGCGACTTGCGTACGTGGCCTTTGAGGCCAACACTGCTGATGTCTTCACCAAGGCACTTGCGCCTTGTGATCATCAGCGTTGTTGCACGCAGTTGGGTCTTGTGCCTGTCTTGCCTCACTTGCTCTCCTCTTGACCTTGCTTGTACCTTTGCCTATATATACTCTTGCTCTTGCTTGCTTGACTCTTGTATATCTCTATATATGATCTTGCATGTGAACTGGCCGTCTGGCCTTTGAACTTGTGCTCGGAATGCGTGGTGACTTTGTGATCCACCCTGAGCTTTGCTTTGCTTTGCTTGACTGGTCTTGTGACCCCTTGTTCTCCCCCACTTTGCCTATGGGAGTGTGTCAGAACATATAGCTTACTTGTTTCTGTAGGCTGTAGTGGGGTAGCACATAAAGGGTACAACCCAATTAGGGTTGGTACTTGTACTGTTTTCATTTCATAGTTGACCATTCCTGTTCATTTAGTTTCATAGACGTTCCCGGCGAAGAAGTGGCCCGATCACCTGTATTCGTCGGGTGTCGAAGGTCTCGGCTCGACGGACGCCATACTGCTGCAGGTGCTGCGCGTGGCAGCGCAGGTCTGTACGCAATGGTGCTGCTGTCGAGCTGCTGCCCGCTTGCTGGAGGACGCGGGCTATGGCAGCCTGGCTATGCCAGAAGAAAAGAGCAAGGCGAAGCAGGGCGACGAGGATGCAGCTGAGACGGAAACGGGCGGGCAAGGGGAGTAGTCTAGGCGGGCGCTTTGCGTGGGGGTGTTTGCTATTCTCGACATTTGTGCTTGTTGAAATCGACAGAATGTACATTCTGCATGGATCTTGACTTTCCGTTTGCGATAATGCTCAGAAGGTTCATACAGGCGAGATGGTCGGTCAGTAATGAGAACCTGCCATGCAATCTCTGAAAGAACACCCTACTCTAGTTTCCCCCCTCGTCACGATTGCCTGTCGAACTTGGGCTCTCGCCCAATGTTTTCATGAACTCGATCCATTTGTCTTTGAACACGTTCTCGGCCCATTTCGTGGTTCGAAGCTCGACGCGAATGAGCTCTCGCGTGATCCTGAGGCGATCTTTGTCCTTCCGGTTGTCATCTGCTGTCTCGATTTTGCGCTTCTTTGTGAGCTGCTTCCCCGAATCCTCTTTGAGAACGAGCCCTTCAGCCAGCATGTTGATCGAGTGGTTCTTGACTATTGAGTCAAGCTTATCAATGATCGTCGACGTAGCCGCCCTGCTATCATCGACCCTGAACATCTCGACGGCCCTCATGACAACCTCCATCTTCCGCAATCTCGACTCGACAGCTTTTGGGGTCGGTGGCTTTTCTGCTGGCTGGTCCACCGCACCGGGTGGAACGGTGGGAGGAGTCGGAGTGAACTTGCTGTACTTGACGGCGAAACCCCTCCTGTAAGCGTGTCGAAGACTGTGTCCGTCGTTCAGCGGGCTGGGCCCGTCCCAGTACGACCACGCCTGCCGCACGGTCTCGCAAGTGCACCACGGCCACACCACTGCGTCGAAGAATGTTTGGTCGAGCTGGCTGCCCGTGCTCTGTTGAGTGGGTGTTGATTGAGGGGGCTGCTGTGGTGGCGGGGTGGTTTCTTCGGTCGCCGTCTGCGGCACACTCTCGCTCCCCCCTACATTCGCAGCTGCGGTTGTCGCGGCGGTAATCTTCAGTGCGTCGAACGCTTTCTGCAGTAGAGCGAGTGCTTCTGCCTTCGCCTCCAACTCCGCTTGCATCGCGGCCTTCTCCCGCTCCAATGACTCGACCTTCTGCTCGAGGCCCTTGATCTTGATTTCTTTTTTCCCACCCTCCTCCTTGTGTAAGTTTACCTCTGCCCGAAGTTGCGTGATGAGGTGCTTGGTGTTGAGTTGAAAGGATGCGTCCTGCGCATAAGATCACGAGCGGTAGGTAAGTGGGCTGATGCAATCTGTTTGGATTAAAATTTATAAGGGCCATCTTACAGAGGCTCTCGACAGTGTGGGGTTGGTCCGCATCTCGATGCCGTACTTGTCGAGCAGGTACACGTCAAGCGCCCATTTTTGGAAATCCATGTCCTTGCACAAACCGGACATCTGTACATAAGGGTGACGCTCGCAGTCGCAAACAGTCACTCCGTCGAAGGGGTGGTTGTCACAATGGACGTAGTACATCGCAAGATCCTCGGCGATGGGCATTCGGGCGACTTGCAGGGCCTTCAAGAAACTTTTCGCTGCGAAGAACATATGCTCCTTGTCCTGCTCGTTGTTCCATTCCATCGCCTGAACAAGAACAAACAGGGTGACATTGAGAGATAGATCGAATGCAAAAACTTGCATTCGATGATCACGCAAAGCGCTCGACGCATCCATACCTCGTCGAGCCACTGCTCCGCCTTTGGAAATATGTGCTCCTCGATAGCCTTCAGGACCTTCGCGGGTATTTCGGTCTTCGATCTTCCAAGGTAATAGTCACCGGGTTCCGTCGTGAAACCCGCTTGCAGCTGGATGGCCCCTCGCGGGATGCCTGTGACGTATGACCTGCGCATCTCGTTCATGTCCCATTGACCCAGCTGCGCGATGTTGTCGAGTTCACAGTTTTTGTCGGCGAGGATCTGTGCCGCAGACCGTCGAAAAATATGTGTGACTTTCGACAGGATCCACTCCGCGCTTTTCATCGCCCAGGTAACCCATTTGGCATGAGTCGCGTACGGCAACTCGGTCTTATCCCTGTCGAAGAGGGCGAAGAACAGGTGCTTTTTTGACCAGTTTTCCGGGTTGCTGAAATCCAAGGGGGGCACGATCTTATCGTTGTTGTAGTGGAGCGGCACAAGGTCGAAAATGAAATGTATCCACATGAACACTGCTCCGAAGCCGCACTGCCGGAAGTCCATGTGTCGAGTCAGGTACAGGTGGCCGAGCTTGTTGTCTTTGATGGTCTTCGAGTTGCGATAGGCGACCACGAGAACGTGGATCGACGATTCCCCCTTGCTGTTCGTGATGGGCGGAAGGACGTGAGTGAACATATTGCAGTAGCGGATCTCGCGGATGCTTATCCCCCTGCCCAGCATGTGATGCGCCATCAGGATCATCACCCTCACGGCCAAGGCCCTCCACAGCGACTGACTGGGGTAACTCATCGACTCCCGAAAGTACTCCTTGGCCCAGTACGGCAGGATGTCTGAAACGAGAATGCGGAACTGCTCCTCCGTGTAAACATCGTCGAGCGAGCCCCGGTGTGGATCGACGCACTGCCTGCATTGGGTGGGCAGATACAGCGAACACTTGGGTGAGAATTTGAGCGGTGAGTTTTAGAGTCCGGTGCATGGGAGCCTACTTACTCGAACTGAAAGTCGTGCAGCTGCCGCAGCTTGACCGCAAGAAGCTGCCGGGCCTTGGTGATGTCGTCCAAAGGCTTCGTTAGTGGCTCGTCGAAGAGTATGGCCTCTACTCTGCAGAAGCACGTCAGCGCAGTGAGGCGCGCCAGCATCATCGGAGGGGTGCTTTTTTTTGCCTTCCTTCCAGCGACTCTGGACCGGCCTGTGTCCAACGATGCCGCCTGTTGGTCGGTTTCAGTCGACATGTATTCGACGTACGCGCGCAAGCGCCATTTCGTTATTTTCGGCCCATGCAGGTGCTCCTCGTTACGCAGCGCCTCCCTCCATCTCGGCCCCATATCGTCGCCGATCTCCCTACCGATCTCGTCCTCGTAGATCACCTGCTCCTCTTTAGGCACTCCGTTGCTTCTCTCGGGTGCCAGAATTTTACAGGCCCAAGCTTTGTAGTGCATGCTTCCAGAGACATAGTTCGGCCGTGTGGAATCCTGGTCAACTCCCAGCAGCGGAACCTCACACCGGAGAATCCTGCTTTTAAGTGTTCCGGTCGCCAAGTACGGATTGTCTGCGCCCGGTTGGTCGCCGAGAATGTGCGCGGCATCCTCCTCTGATATATTTGCCGCAGCAGGCCGCAGAGGGTCCGGCGGTTCGACATCGTCCGCCTCCTGCTGTTCTCCCGTCCGAACATCCTCATCGTCCGTCGCTTCAGGGACGTTCCTGGCCAAGTCCTCTCTGCTTGGTCTCGTCGAAGTGCGCCTACGAGCGGCGGGGTCGGCTCGAGAAGCGGATGTACCGGCTGGGTGTGGTTGGCGAACCTCAGGCGGAACAGCCGTCGCTCTCCTACGTCGCCCAACTGTCGAGGTCGGTGCACCAGCCGAAGGTTCCGTCGAGCGGTGGGCTGTCGACGATGGTGCACGGTGAGCTGGAGCCTCGTGTGTAAAGGGGGCATTTGTTGTCGAGATGGGTTCTACGACAACAGGTATGGATTGACCTGTCGAAGGGAATTCGGTCTGTGCACCACCCACTTCAACAGTGACCGGAATACCCGTCGAACGTGGGTCCGTAACGACCGGCTGTATTACTACCGGTATGGCTCGCGACGTCGAGGTGGGCGCTGCCACCTCCGGTATGGCACGCGTCGTCGAAGGGGGCCTGTCTCTAGACGACGAAGGGGGTCGTGTCGATGTGGACTCCAATTCGACAGGTATACGTCCTACGTCCGCCTCCCGGGAAGGCGCTGTCGTCGACGGATCGGTCTCCATCAGTGCCCACCGAAAGCTACCAGTTCTCCCTAAATCCTGGCGTGCTGAGGAAACAGTGGTGCTTGTACTATGAATTCAGGTCTATACAGCGACATTGGGCTGATGTTGCTCCCCGTGGAGACTGAGACAGCAGTCAGCAGTTGACGTGACCGCTTGACTGCGACTGACGTGACCAGTCGCCCATCCGACAGCGACAGTTTGCTCGACCGTCGGCCGGTTGCGAAACGCGTTTCGCGACCGTCGACCGTCGGCGCCACCGTGTAGGCGATTCCCTGGCGACTTGCCACCGGGTGTAACCAGTGTCGTCGGGGGTGCACGGTGCTCGACGGCGATTGGCCGATGTCCGTCGAGCACTGTTCGACAAATGTCCCCGAAATTGCAACAGTACGGCCGACATATATATTGGCATACAGTCGAGTCTTAAGCATGCTTGCAATGACGGTTCTCCACTAAATTACCCTATATCTCCAACTCACTTCCATTATAACTTCTTTGGCCGGAACAGGTGAATCGTCAAACTTCCTCTCAAACCCAAGCTTCGATACAAGCTGTCTCGATACAGGATGGCGTCACAAGAAGCTGAACGCGTCGTGCGATCCATGGCCGTACTTATTCCCGTGGCGCGCGTTGGAACCTGGGGAGACACTCTCAACCGACGCGTTCTTAGCCACCGCCGCATTTGGCGGCGCAAACCGCGGAGCATTGCTCGCTCCAGCGGGTGCGACACTGGTGGAAGCCGTGGCCGCGACAGCAGAAGTAACGGCATCGCCTGCTGACGTGACAATAGCGGATGGGGTCACGGGAGTCACGGACACTCTTCTGGCAGCTGACGGGTCCCGTTTTCTACAGCTGACTTCCGCTTTTTCCACGTCGTCTAGTGGCGACGGTGCTTCTGGTAGTAGCAATGATAGTCCAAAAAATAGCAGTAGCGCGTTTGGCAGCCCAGGCGTGACGCAAGCGCTGTGCGAACTCAAACCCGCCGCATCGCCGACCAGCAACGAGTCACAGCAGGCGCAGCAGCAGCAGCAGCAGCAGCAGCAGCAGTCCCCGCGCCAGCTGTCGCTCTCGTTCTTTGCGCGCGCCAGCCTGTGCACGGAGGGGGAAGGGGGCGCGGAAGGGGAGGCGGGGCGGCTGCTGAGGGTGCTGCTGCTGGCAGTTCCGCTGAACGCCTCCGCCGCCGCCACAGCAGGGGGAGATGCAGCTGCTGGGGGAGGGGCGGGGGAAGGAGGAGCGGGGGAGCAGGTGTGGGCAGAGTGGCGGGTGGGTGTGCCGTGTGGGGGAAGCAGCGCGAGTTTGTCCGGCGCCTTGCCTTGGTTCCACGTGGGACCCCTCCTCTTCCCCCTCCCTGACCCCCCAGATTCCTCCTCCTCTTCTTCCTCCGCCTCCTCTCCTTCCTCGCTGGTAGTGCCCCCAGGGGGAGTGACGCTGCACTTGGTGATTCGAGGTGTGCAAGACAGTAACAGCAGCAGTAACAGCACGAGCGGCACTGCCACCGTTACCACCACCAGTGGTATTGCCACCGCCACAAGCAGCGTAGCTGCCAGCGGCAGTGAGAGCAGTAGCATCGGCGCCACCAGCGCCACTGTTGCTGCGAGTATGGGAGGAGGAGGAGCAGGAGAGGGAGCGGGAGTGAAGGCGGCGGCGGTAAAGCGAGTGGACGTGGCGTCGGAAGCGGGAGGAGGAGCAGGAGCGGGGAGCACGGCTATCGACCTTGCGTCTGTCATGCCTACCCGCAGTGAGTCAGAGAGGCAGAAATGGTTGGCAGGGTCACAGGTGTGTCACAGGTATAGCTGGCTGAAAGCATGCGCTGCACACATGCTCAACTCCCACTCAAGTGCATCATCGATTTCTCGTTGCACTTCTGCTCGCAATCCCACTTCCCGTTCACCTCCTCCCTCCCTTCCCCCCACTCCCCATCCCTGTCACTGCCCTGCAGCCAACCCCTCCCCTCTCAAGTCCTCCTCCCAATGGCTCTCCAACACCCAAGACTCACTCATTCCCCCTCCCTTCCCCATCCCTCCTCTCCCCCCCTGCCGCCCTTCCCCCCCACTCCCCATCCCTGTCACTGCCCTGCAGCCGACCCCTCCCCACTCAAGTCATTCTCCCACTGGCCGCTCTCCAGCGCGCACCCGCTCATCACAGCCGGCTCAGCTCGCCGCAATTCATCCTCCCTCTCCCTCACCTCACTCTCCGACTTCAATTCTGCCTCCCTCGCGCTGCACCCTGCCCCCTTCGCCCTGCTCGCCCCCGCCTCGCCCGCCTCCCCCTGCCGCCCCTTCTCCTTCTCCACCTCCTTCACCTTCCGCATCTCCTCCCCCAATGCCGCCGGGCTGGGCGGCGAGGGCTTGGCGTTTGTGATGCTGCCAACGCCTACGCTCGGCCTGCCGGGGCCCTCCCTGGGCTACGGCCGTGTGCTGCTGCCCCCGGGGAGTACAGCTGGTGCTGATAATTCCAGTTCCAGCAGTGGCGTGTCATCTCAGGTATGTGTTTCCTAAAGAACAGCTCCTGTCTCTCAATTCGGTGGGGATAGGCCGGGAGGGCATAGACGTTGTGATGATACCATTGCCCTCGTTCGGCCTACCACGAGGAGGTATGCTCATCAGTTTCATCTCTTTCTTCTCTCGCTCGCCTCCCGTGTTTCGTCTTCCTTCTCTTGCCTTCCGTCTTCCTTGTTCATTGTCTGCTGCTCTTCCTCTGCATGTCTTGCTCTCTTTTGAGGTGACTTTTGAGTCGACTCAAAAGTTGCTCTTCCTCTGCATGTCTTGCTCTCTTTTGCTGCTGCTTTGCGTTTCTGCTGTTCTCTTTATCTGCTGCTCCCCTTTGCTGCTCCCCCTCCCATGCACAGCAGCACAGGACAGGAGCCTCGCGGTGGAGTTCGACACATCTAAATCTCTCAAGCACTTCTCCCTCCCCTCCCTCTACCATCCACAGCAGCACAGGAGCCTGGCAGTGGAGTTTGACACATCGGCCTCCCTGGAGTTCTGGGACCGCCCCGACCACCACGTGGGGGTGAACCTGCACGGCAGCATGCTCTCTCTCGCCTCTGCCCCCGTGCACCCCCTCGCCATTCCCGCCCTCAACGCCGGCCAGACCCTCCTCGCCACCATCCACTACAATGCCTCCTCCTCCCACCTCACCGTCTACCTCTCCCCTGCCCCCGCTCCTTCCTCTTCCCCCCCTCCCCCACCCCCGCTCTCCTCTCGCTCCTCTTCCTCCTCCGCCTCCTCCCCCTCTTCCCCCTCTCTCCCTCGCTCGGCCGGGATCACCACATTCCCGAACACCTGCTCTAAACGCTCTCCTCGCTTCCCTCACTTCCCTGGTTTCAATCGCTGCCCTCGCCCCTCCCCCTCCTCTCCGTCCGCCTCCGCCTCTCCCCCTCTCCCACGCTCAGCTGTCCTCTCCATGTTCCTGGACACCTGCGAGTGGCTCGGCGGGAACGATCCGGATGCAGTTTCGCCCCCCCCGCCGCTGTTGGTGGGATTCACAGCGGCCACGGGCAAGGGGGCGGAGCAGGCTCAGGCACATGAGGTGCTGGGGTGGGATTTCCAAGTGGGGGAGGGTGAGTGATTTGTTTGAGAGTGAGCTTAACTTTGGTGTATAGACACATAGTGTGCGAACTCTTGAGTGACCCTAACAAGTTAGAACACAGCGGCCACGGGCAAGGGGGCGGAGCAGGCTCAGGCGCACGAGGTGCGGGGGTGGGATTTTGAAATCGGAGAGGGTGAGTATAGTTCACTTGCCGTGCCCTTGCATTACTTGATCACCTGTGAATAGCTCGACACGTGTGAGGAGCTTGGGAGGATGAGTTGAGTTCAGTTGCCTCCCCACTGCCTGATGTAGGCCTGGTGTAGGCCTGGTGTAGGCCTGGTCTGGTGTAAGCCTGGTGTAAGCCTGGTGTAGGCCTGGTGTAGGCCTGGTGTAGGCCTGGTGTAAGCCTGGTGTAGGCCTGGTGTAGGCCTGGTGTAGGCCTGGTGTAAGCCTGGTGTAGGCCTGGTGTAGGCCTGGTGTAAGCCTGGTGTAGGCCTGGTGTAGGCCTGGTGTAAGCCTGGTGTAGGCCTGGTGTAAGCCTGGTGTAAGCCTGGTGTAAGCCTGGTGTAAGCCTGGTGTAAGCCTGGTGTAAGCCTGGTGTAGGCCTGGTGTAATTCTGATGAAGGCCTGATGTTGGCCTCGGGTGTGTGGGATTTCTTGCCTGCAGCACTGGTTGGCAGGCAAAGGGAGGGAGGGACCGGGCGCACACGTGAATGGTTTCCTTATTATGTGCTTGTTTACACAGTTACATGGTAACACGGTTACACGAGTACACCCCATGATCCCCATGGTGCGGGCTAAGAGGCACGCACACACCCCACGACTCGTGGTGTGATTGTTGCCCTCACGCACTGCACTCCTTCAGCCGACCCGAACCCTCCCCCCTCCCCACCCCACCCCTGCCCCCCCCTGTCCTCTCCCCTTCCCCCGTCGCACATATCATGCCCTTCCCCCATCGCACATATTATGCCCTTCCCCCGTCGCACATATCATGCCCTTCCCCCGTCGCACATATCATGCCCTTCCCCCGTCGCACATATCATGCCCTTCCCCCGTCGCACATATCATGCCCTTCCCCCGTCGCACATATCATGCCCTTCCCCCGTCGCACATATCATGCCCTTCCCCCGTCGCACATATCATGCCCTTCCCCCGTCGCACATATCATGCCCTTCCCCCGTCGCACATATCATGCCCTTCCCCCGTCGCACATATCATGCCCTTCCCCCGTCTCACAAATCATGCCAACCCCATCATGCCAGAATGAATTCGCTGCCATAGTGAGTGAAGCTCCAAGAAACCTACCTCCCATAGTCCCCAGTGTCCCACAGTCCACTCCCTTACCCTTCCCTCCCCCCCCTTGCCCTCGCCCCTCCACCATGCCAGCCCCAGAAGCACAGAATACCCAGAACCTACCTCCCATAGTCCCACTGTCCCACCCACCCACGGTCCACCGTTGAGGCGACTCAAAAGGAACCTACCTTCCTCCCACAGTCCCACGGTCTACACCATAGCCTAAGGTTGAGAGCATTTCTTCATGCCTACCCTAACCCTCTCCCCGCCCTGCCCTGCCCTCACCCACATTCCATGCCAAACCCAGCAGCGGAGGATCCGCTTCCGTTTTGGGCAGCAGACTCGTTCTCCTTCCCCTACATCACGCCAGCCACTCCCCTGCTGACACGTGGCAGCACCAAAAAACGCTTCTTCGCCGCAGATCTCTCTGTCGCTGCTGACGTGGCATCATCCAGTGGCCAATCGGACGATCCCGCCCCCGGAGCCATCTACTTCCCTCGCCGTCTCCCCCTCCTCTACTCTTCCTCCTCCCCTCCCTTCCCACCTCCTCCTCCTCCTCCTCGTCCTCGTCCTCGTAGCTCCCCCCATTCCTCTCCTTCCTCCCCCCCTCCCCAACCCACAGCAACCGAACCCCCAACCTGCATGGCTCGCTCTTTCACCTTCACATACGGCTTTTCCCTAAATGTATCTGCTTCCCATGGGCTCACGTTCGTTATAAGCACTCATGCGACCCTGGGCCTAGGCGGGTTTTATATGGGGTATGGCCGGGACCCATCCTTGAGACTCGCTAATGGCAGCTGGCCGGACGGCGCGCGGAGTGTAGCTGTGTTTTGGCAGCCGGATATGGACGATGTATATACTATACACTTTGGCGTTAACACTGACTTCAACATGACTTCCATTTTTACGGGGAAGTTGTCAACTGTCGTGGAGCCTGAGGAGGTGTTGCAGATGAGGGTTGACTATAACGGGAGGAGCAAGGAGATGCTGATCAGATGGTACCAACCCCCTCTTCTAGTAGGCAGCTTGAACGTCTCTCTTGACCTCTGTGCTGCTCTCACTGGGCCCTCTGCTGCCAGTGGAAGCAGCAGTGGCGGCGGCGGCAGCGGCAATGGTAGTGGCAGTGGCAGCGGCAGCAGCGGCAGCAGCAGCACCACTACCACCACCACCACCACAAGTGGCAGCAACAGCAGCAGCAGCAGCAGCAGCAGCAGCAGCAGCAGCAGTGACAGCAGTGCAACGGACCTGTCATCGCCATCCTTTGGGCAGCTGGTCGTTGGGTTCACCAGCGCTGCTCTCCCTCCCCCCCCTGGCCGCCTGCCTTCCCCCGTCGCCCTCTCCTCCTGGACCTTCCGATTCACAGGTAGGGGGGAGGGGAAGTGGGCGAGATGGGGGGTAGGAAAGAGAGAAGGGCTAGTGAGCCACGTGCCCTGCCTTCCCCCGTCGCCCTCTCCTCCTGGACCTTCCGATTCACAGGTAGGCCCCTTGCAACCCCACGTATCCCCTTGCATTCCCGCGTATCCCCCTTGCAACCCCACGTATCCCCTTGCATTCCCGCGTATCCACTTGCAACCCCACTTATTTCCTTCAACCCCATGTATCCCCTTGCACCAAGGCACCTGCCCCATGGGATTCGTTTACCTTGTGTATCACACCTTCTCTCTCAAATATTCCTTGTTCTCGTTTTCCCTCTCCCCCAACAGACACCGACCCCTGCAAGGGTTCTCCGGTGCTCCCCTGTGGCACGGGTGCATGCACCAAGGCACGTGCCCCGTGGGACCCGTCTGTCCTCGTGCCCTCCTGCAAGTGCCCCTTGAATCTCCCCTCCTTCCAACCCTCCCACCTCTCCGGCCTGCCCTCCTGCTTCCCTGGTGAGACGTGGAGTGTGGTAGGCAAGAAGTGGAGTGCGGTAGGCACGAGGTGGGGTGCTGTAGGCAAGAGGTGGAGTGCGGTAGGTGAGAGATGGAGTGCAGTAGGTGAGAGGTGGAGTGCAGTAGATGAGAGGTGGAGTGCGGTAGGTGAGAGGCAGAGCGCAGTGGGTGAGAGGTGGATGCACTAGGTGCCCTTTTGGTTTGTTTGTGGCTGATATAGTTTTCTACGCATGCACTCATTCTAGATCCACAACATTCTTCAGAAAATGAAAAAGTTTGTACTACTAAATCTTTAATCAACCTACTCTTTTTTTTTTCTTTTTCTTTTTTTCTGTTGAAATTTTACAAATGGTTTGCACTCTAATGCGCTATGTCCGCTCCTGCAATACCCTTCTTTCTCGTTTCCCCTCCTTTCCCACCCACCGCCTTTCCCCTTCCCGTGTCTTCCCCTTACTCCTCTTTTCTCGTTCTCCATCCCCCTTTCCGCTTGCCCCCTTGTCCCCCTGTCCCATTTTCCCGCTGTCCCCTTTTCCCCTCAACCTCTCACTAGATTCCTTCACATGTCATTAGCTCTTCCACAACCCATGTGTACCCCTGATGTTCCTTCCCTGTTATCAGGGATTTGGATCAATGGCGTGCTGCTGTGCTGCTCACTCACTTGATATAAGTAGAGTTGTGAGACGTCTCAAAACTCTACCTTTCTCCCATGTGCTCTGGGGGTGTGCATCAATGGTGTGCGCCTGTGCTGCTCACTCACTCCTGCTCTCTTTCCACTCTGCTCCCCCGATTCTCTTTCCCCTTCCCCCCCTCGCTTAAACAGACTCCTTCACGTGTCGCCAGTTCCCCCGCAACCCATGTGCCCCGGGGGTGTGCATTGATGACGTAGACGGCACCTACTCCTGCCTCTGCCCCTCGCCCTTCTTCCCCTTCTATTTCTACCCCAAAGGCGCTGCCCGCTGTTACCAGTGTGCGTATCACTTGTCAGATCGCTTGCTTGCTTCCTTGCTCGCTTGCTTGCTTGATTGCTTGCTTCTACCAGCCTTTGCCCCTCGCCCTTCTTTCCCGTCTACTTCTACCTGAAAGGCGCTGCCCGCTGTTACCAGTGCGCGTATCACTTGTCAGATGGTCTTGCTTGCTTGCTCGCTTGCTTGCTTCCTTGCTTGATTTATCTCTAGCACATTGGTCAGCTGGTCTTGCTTGCAACGGCTCTCAGCGCATCACATGGACCTCGTATCTCATGTGCTTACATCTTATTGGCTCATCCCATGGACTTATATATCGTTATTGTTATTTCCCCATGCATGCCTACCCCATGCATGCCTACCCCATGCATGCCTACCCCATGTATGCTTACCCCATGCATGCTTACCCCATGCATGCTTACCCCATGTCTTCTTACCCCGTGCATGCTTACCCCATGTCTGCTTACCCCGTGCATGCAGTGCGATTGGCTGAGACTCGAATGCCCACCTTTCTGTCGCCATACGGCCTCACATGCGCGCTCATCCTCAACACATACGGGCTCACCCAAGCAGACTTCTTCGCCCAAAACAAGGTCCGGAGTTGAACTGAAGGTAGGCATAGGCTGTGCTCTGTTTAGATCTGAAAAGCATTTCAGTTGAAACATTACCTGAAAGGCTTAGGTTAGGGAGGGGTGTTAAACGGAAGGGAGGTTGAGGCTGTGGTTGGGGGGGTCAGCACGTTTCACATCACATCACTTGTGCGGATTCTCAACATAGGCTCGGCTGTGGTTGTGCGGAGATAACTAGTGCAACGGGAGCTAGACTGCAGGCTAGGCACGGGGCAAGAGTGATCGTAGCGTTCGTTCGTTCCTTAGTCGTTTCCAAATGCTAATACTGCTTGCTAGTTCACGGGGAAAATCGGCAAGAGTTTCACTAGGAAAACATGAAAACAAAATTGCAGAATGATTGCATCAACATTGGCAACACTGACTACATCAGACCTAGCAAGGCTTGCTGGTCCACTGCCAGCGCAGCACGGTCGACCGCGTGCCAGCACAACTCTGTCGACCGCGCTCCAGCAGAGCAGAGTCGCGGCTTGCCAACGTTGCAAGTCCGCGGTGCGCCAACGCTGCAGTATGTCGGCTGCACAGCGTCGCATCCGCGGGACAACGGTGCACCAGCTTCGCAGGTGCGTGCAGCTGGTTGGCGCCCAACTCCCCGTTACATGCCTAGTGCCGACACTTCGCCCGTGACGGCGCCCACCAGCCACGTCGACCTCGGGATACCACCCCCGAGATCGCCATCGTAGATAACATTCCCGGCGACTTTCGCGTACGTCGCCCGGGTACCCTGGTTGACCGGGTACCTCGCGGTCCTCCCGCGGTTTCTCGGTCACCGCGGTCCTCTGCGGGTTCGTGGATCCACGATCGCCCGTGATTTCGTGGCTCCGCGGTCCCCCACGATTTCGTGGCTCCGCGGTCCCCCACGATTTCGTGGCTCCGCGGTCCCCCACGATTTTGTGGCTCCGCGGTCCCCCACGATTTTGTGGCTCCGCGGTCCCCCACGATTTCGTGGCTTCGCGGTCTCCCACGATTTCGTGGCTCCGCGGTCTCCCACGATTTCGGGGCTCCCACGGGCCACTGCCATTTCGTGGCTCCCACGAGCCACTGCAGATTCGAGGCTCCCACGGGCCACTGCAATTTCGTGGCTCCCGCGGTAGGCTCCGCCCAAGCGAGGACGGGGCCAAACACAACTTCCGCTGACACTCCCCTGTTGCGTTCACGCTTGGGCCCCTCTCCCGGCCCACACGGCAGTACTGCTCGAAGAATAGCCCGTCCGCGTGCACACAACGCACAGCATGCCGGTCACCGCACCAGCCATGAAAAAGGGCATGGCACCTACTGCTGCACATTGTTGTCACCGTCGCCCACATCGGTCAGGCGCACTTGGCCGATTGCAACGAAGCACCGGTTGAAGGCCGGGTAGTGCAGCGCCTTTGTCAGGAAGTCGGCCGGCTGCTCAGCGGCCGGGATGTACTTCTGCAAAAACTTCCCGCGCTTCACCATGTGTTGCAGCCAGGCCTGTCGCCGTTCCATGTGCTTGACGTTGCCCGTTAACCCCATGCCCTCGCCGACCGTGATAGCCGACTTGTTGTCCACCCTAATGACAGTCGACTTTCCGGCTTCTAGCCGCTGGAATTTCGCGAGAAGGAAGCGAAGGCGACGTCCCTCCTTGCCGGCTTCGACGGCCGCCACGTACTCCGACTCGGTCGACGACAGCGTTGCGCACTTGATGCGCTGGCTCGACCAGGAGACCGCGGCCCCCCCGTAGACGAACACGTAGCCGCCCATGCTCATCCGGTTCTGCTTGTCGCCCGCGTCGTCGGCGTCCACGAAGCCGACCAACTCCAGTGACTCTGGACCACCGCCGTACTCCAGAGCGGTGCCTCGCGTGTTGGCAAGGTAGGTGAGACAGCGGTCGACTTCGCGCCAGTGCTGGTCCTCCTCACCGTGAGGCCGCTCCCCAGCTTGCTGCATGCGAATGCGATGTCCGGCCTCGTTGTCGTTGGCGCGAACTGCAGCGAGCCGACCTTCTGCCGGTACTCCTCCTCCTCACGCTCCTGCGCTTCCTCGTCGTTGAATGTCTGCTCCGCGTAGGCGGCGACGGAGACCGGCGTCTTCGGAGTGCGCCCAGTCTGCTCCTCGTCGATGAAGCGCCTGCGCAGCTTTTCGGCGTAGCCCTGCTGGTGCAACCACAATTTTCGCGCCGGCCTGTCGCGCACGATCTCTAGGCCGAGATACTTCTGCACCGGCGAAATTTTGCGCAGCTCCAAAGCGGCCTCCAGCAGCTCCTTCAGCTCCTTCAGCATCGCGGTGCTGCTGCTCGCGGCGAGAAGGTCGTCGACGTAGACCAGCACCCAGCAGGTCACCTTGTCGTCGCCGGCCTTGAAGTACAGAGCCTCATCGACTTGGCTCTTCTTCCACCCGGTGCCAACCAACACGTCGTTGAGAGCCGTGTAGCACAGCATCGGCGACCGCTTCAGCCCGTAGAGGCTCTTCAGCAGCTTACACACCCGGCCAGTCCCGTCGTTGAAGTAGTCCGGTTGGTACATGTACAGCACGCGGTCGAGCTTGCTCTGCAAAAAAACATTCTTCATGTCCAGCTGCATCAGGTTGAGGTCGAGGACGGCGACGATGCTGAGGAACATCCTCAGCGTGACGTAGCTGCTCACCGGCGCGTACGTCTCGTCGTAGTCAGCGCCATACACCTGCGTGAAGCCTTTCACGACCAGCCTCGCCTTTTCGCGCTCGACAGTGTCGTCGATGCGGTACTTCGTGGTCAGCACCCACCGGTTCTTCATTAAATTCACCCCTGCCGGGCGTTCGACCAGCTCCCAAGTGCCCATGTTGATGAGGCTACGAGTCTCCTCCATGGCGGCTTTCACCGCCGGGCCCTTCTAGCTCGCCAACGCCTCCTTCACCGCAATGGTCGAAATGTCCCAACGGTGCTCGGGATCAGCGTGCATGTCGGGGTCGAGCTCCAAAAACTCCTCATCGTCTTCGGCGTCATCGTACGCCAGGTCGTCGTCGTCCACATCGTAGACCGTGGTGAAGGCAGCGGGGGCGAAGAAGTCGTGTGGCCTCCGAATTCGGCCCGACTTCCGAGGTCCAGGCTGCACCTCCACCACGTCGCTCGATGTGCCTTCATCGAATTGCTCCCCTGTCGTCCGCTCCTCTGAAGCGAGCTCCGCGTTCGACGGCTCCCCTATCGACGACTTCTCTGAAACGCGCTTCCCGTTCGAGAGCTCCCCTGGCGACGGCGTCTCTGGCACGCGCTTCCCGCTCGAGAGCTCCCCTGTCGACGGCTTCTCTGGCACGCGCTTCCCGTTCGAGAGCTCCCCCGTCGACGGCTTCTCTGGCACGCGCTTCCCGTTCGAGAGCTCCCCTGTCGACGGCTTCTCTGGCACGCGCTTCCCGTTCGCGGTCCCGTCCGCGATCTCCTTCGCGGTTTTCGCGGTGTCCTTCGCGGTGCCCGTCGCGGTGTTCTTTGCGGCCTCCTTCGCGGTTTTCTCCGCGGCTTCCTTCGCGGCGTCCAAAGTTGGCTGCACATCCGCGGCCCGCTTCTCCGCGACTGGATGGGCTTCACGTCGGCCACCGGCGATGCTCCTGGCCGGCGCCGCAGGCGACGCCCCACGACTCCCCTCATCGCCGGAGGCCGACACCGATGTCAAGCCACGCAGCCTGACGGGAAGGGGAGGGGAAGAAGGGGCAGGAGAGGGCGAGGCAGGGGCGACTGCGACATCCTCATCAGCCTGCTCACCGACCTCGGCGAGCAGAGGAAGCGTTGCCGTCGAGGTGTGCGCCGGCGGGTTGGCCCGCGTCCGCCCCGACGTGGGCCCGAATTCCGACTTCCACACCTCCAGCGACAGAGTTTCGTAGAACACCACGTCCGACGTGGTGACCACCCGGTTGTCAGCGATGTCAAGGAGCTCCCAGCCCTTGCTCTCCTCCGACACGCCGAGGTGAAGGCCCCACCGGGCCTACGGCTTCAACTTCCCACCGCGCTGCTGCTCAGGGACGAGAAATTGTGCCATGCAGCCCCACACCTGCGCCAGTGACAGGTCGGGCTTCTGCCCGGTGAGAAGCCGGTACGGCGTCGTCCCCGCGGGCAGCGTCGACCGCTCCAGGCAGTTGCGAACCCAGACGGCCTGCCGCAGAGCGAGATGCCACCAGTGGTGCTGCACGCCCATGTGCAGCAGCATTGTCCGCACCGACTCCACCACCGTCCTCATCTCCCGCTCCGCCATGCCATTCTGCTGCGGGGTGTAGGGGCATGTCAAGTCGTGAACGATGCCCTTGCTGTCCACGAAGGCGGTGAAGTCCTTTTCGAGGAACTCCCCTCCGCGGTGAGAGCGCAGTTGCAGCATTGAATGCTTCGCCTGCCGCTCCACCAGCACGAGCCACTTCTGGAACTCCAGCAGCACGTCCGACTTCTTGGCGACCGGCCGCACCCACACGTAGGGGGTCTTGCGGTCCTTGAGCAGCAGGAAATACAGGCTTCCGTCTTTGGCAGCCACGCGAAATGGCCCGCACAAGTCGATGTGCACGACGGCCAGGACATCGTCTGCTTCGGAGCCGTGGTCGGGGAAGGTGTGCCGCGCCAGCTTCCCGCCGATGCACGAAACACACGGTGAGTCGGCGCCAGACACCGACTTGAGGTCCAGCTCAGTGGCGACCTCGTGCTTCGCCGAGCTCCGTATCGTGTCCATGCCAATGTGCGCAAGCCTCGCATGCAGCCTGCTCGGGGTTGCCTTCGTTGCCGAGACAATCGCCTGCAGAGCCACCTCCTCTTTCGCGGGCGTCGTCGCCTTTTCCGCGTATGGGCGTAGGTCAGTGCAGAAAACCCGGCCGGTGTACGTCGCTCGACCGAGTACGTCCCCCGCCGCGGAGACGAGCAGCATCCGATCTCCGTCGCTTTTCAGCGTCATTCCGCTCTCCTTCAGCTGGCCAGCCGAAAGTAGTTTCGCCTGCACAGGCGGGATGTAGAGAACATCAGAGATGAGCACTCGCTTCCCGGCCACCCCTTGCAGCGCAACCGTGCCACGGCCGCAAACGTCCTGCAGCTCCCCATTGAAGCCACGCACGTGCTTCACGGCGCCGCTCGGCCCCAATTCGACGAAGGCTTCCTTCGTCCCCATCAGGGGGTGCAAGCAGTCGCTGTCGAGCAGAAACAACGCAGCGTTCGCCTGCACAGCTGCCGCCACCGCCTGGAAATTCTCGCCAGCTTCCGGCGCCAGCGAGACAGTCGGCTCCACGATACCGACCAGCGAGCACGACGCCTCCTTACCGTCGCGCCCTTTGCCACCCGCGGAAGAGTCGGCGTCCTTCGCCGAGGTCGATTTCGTCGACTGCTTTTCCTTTCGCGATTGGTTTCCTCGACGCGGACGACGGCTGCCGGAACTTCCGCGGCCTCCCTTCGCGTCGTCGTCGTCGGAATCGCTGCGGTCGGGGCACTCGAAGGAGAGGTGATCGGGATCGCCGCACAGCCAGCATTCCCGACGTCGACCTCCTCCTCCACGACCGCCATCCTTGGACGACTTCTGCTTGTCAGCGTCCTTCGCTGGCTTCCCGCCACCGCGGTGACTGCCACCAGACTGCCCGCGCTGTCCCAGGCGACCACCCGTTTCGCGGGGGGCCGCGAAATTTACTTGCGCGAGGAGCTCCTGGGACCGCTCAGCCTCCTGCATCGCCTCGTCCTGTAGGATGTACGAGGTCAGTGTGTCCTCGTTGAGCGTCGCCCGCGTGCTCGGCGTCATTGACAGCCGCTTCAGCAGATTGTAGCTGCTCGGGAGTCCTTGCATGACGTGCATGACGTACGAGGCCGTCGAGTATTCCGCGCCAGCCATCCGAATGGTGGCAAGAATTCGCCGAGCTCGATTGCAGTAGTTAGTCGCGGTCTCCTTGTCGCCTATACGCAGATGCGTCAACTGCCCCTCAAGCTGGGAGATGAACAAGTCGTCGGTGACCTGGTAAGTTGACTTGATGAAATGCCACGCCCAGTGGCCAGCGTCGAGGTACTCCCTGCACGACTTCAGGGCGATCTGTACGCTCGGCGAGCAGCACCGCGAAATGACCGTATAGGTCAGCAAATGCACGGCGCGAAATTCCGCTCGCAGGTCGGGGTAGTGCTCCTCCGGCGTCACCACGGTCCCTCGGGCGAAGCCTATCAACCTGGCCATCTCTAGCTGGGGCTCGATGGCTTCCTTCCACGTGAGGATGTCGGGATGACCGACCAGCGGAGGGGTGACCGAGATCCTGTCCGGCGTGAACTTGAAGTAGCCATAGCTTGGCGCAATTCCTCCCGCGGTCACGTGTGTCGCCGACATCGGCGTCAATTCACTTCGTCTGCCTTCGACGTAGTTTCGCGGGGCCCCTGCAGCCGCGGACGACTGCATCCCTCGCGCCTGAACGCCGCCGACTTCATTGGCGCGAATCACACCTCGTTGCCTCGATATGCCTTTTCGCTCCCACCGACTTGGTCACCACCTACGTTAGCGTCCGCGTTGACGCCACTCGCGTTGTTCACCGGTCGAGGAGACGCAGGCCGAGAGGGAGGGTGCTCCGTCGCCCACAGGGAGCGGATGTCAGCCTCGACGACCGTCCAGGGGATGTCGCCATACTCGTTGGCCTCGTGTTTTCTCCTCGCGTCCTCCAGCCGTGATTCCAAGGTGTCCACCACCCCTCCGTCACCTACGGCTCCTACCATAGTGACTACCGCACAGCTGCTGGTCTACGAACAAGCTAGGTGAGTAAGAAGTCAGCTAAACCAAAGGTTTCGTCGCGGTGTCGTCCACGCTCACCGCACCATGCGGAGATAACTAGTGCAACGGGAGCTAGACTGCAGGCTAGGCACGGGGCAAGAGTGATCGTAGCGTTCGTTCGTTCCTTAGTCGTTTCCAAGTGCTAATACTGCTTGCTAGTTCACGGGGAAAATCGACAAGAGTTTCACTAGAAAAACATGAGAACAAAATTTCAGAATGATTGCATCAACATTGGCAACACTGACTACATCAGACCTCGCAAAGCTTGCTGGTCCACTGCCAGCGCAGCACGGTCGACCGCGTGCCAGCACAACTCTGTCGACCGCGCTCCAGCAGAGCAGAGTCGCGGCTTGCCAACGTTGCAAGTCCGCGGTGCGCCAACGCTGCAGTATGTCGGTTGCACAGCGTCGCATCCGCGGGACAACGGTGCACCAGCTTCGCAGGTGCGTGCAGCTGGTTGACGCCCAACTCCCCGTTATATGCCTAGTGCCGACACTTCGCCCGTGACGGCGCCCACCAGCCACGTCGACCTCGGGATACCACCCCCGAGATCGCCATCGTAGATAACATCCCGGGCGACTTTCGCGTACGTCGCCCGGATATCCTGGTTGACCGGGTACTTCGCGGTCCTCCCGCGGTTTCTCGGTCACCGCGGTCCTCCGCGGTTTCGTGGATCCACGATCGCCCGTGATTTCGTGGCTCCGCGGTCCCCCACGATTTCGTGGCTTCGCGGTCCCCCACGATTTCGTGGCTTCGCGGTCCCCCACGATTTTGTGGCTCCCACGGGCCACTGCAATTTCGTGGCTCCCACGAGCCACTGCAATTTCGTGGCTCCCACGGTCGGCTCCGCCCAAGCGAGGACGGGGCCAATAACAACTCCCGTTGACAGGTTGGTGGGTCAGCATGTTTCACATCACATCATCATCAGGTGACATTGCATCGCATCTCTTTATCTCACATGCCCGCTCTCTTGTTTTTCAATCCTCAACTAATTTTGAGCCGCCAAAAAAGTCTTCAACAGTTTTTAGGCTTGTGACTCACACAGGCTAAAGGTCTTCAGCCAAAACAAGTTCAAGCTTTTGACAGGTTTCACAACTACCTATCAATTCAGGATACTACAAGTTACATCGGATCGGATCGTGTGGCATCACGCAAACGCATAGCCTTTTATTCTGCCCCCTTTCTAGTCACCTCACCTGCCCCTTGTTCTAGTCACCTGCACCTCATTGCCAGGCTTTCTCCAGCTGGGCTTTCTCTCAACGCGCTGCCATGTACATTCGAGTCAACTCAAAGGTTATCCTCCATCTCTCCTTGTTCTGACTGCAGGGCTTTCAATGCCGAGCGCCCATCCCTGTAGACACTCTGGTCAACGTCACCAGCCGGGCTTTCTCCCAATGCACTGCCATGTACACCGCTAATTATGTACGTGCCATTGTGTCGCAGTATTTTCCAGTGCGTTTATATAAGTGCCAGTGCGTTTATGTAAGTGCCAGTGGGTTTATATAAGTGCCTAGGGATGAGCAAATGGCGAACACGAACATGTTCGTGTTCGCCTAGGCTCGAACATGGCCGTTCGGCGAACCGAACATTTACACCAGAAAGGGTGTTCGAAGTTCGCCAAGAGAGGCGAACATTTCGTACGTTTTGGCGAACACGAACACGTTCGCCCAGAACATGTTCGCGTTCGCCTTAAAGGACCTTCTCAGATCCAAGTAGAGTGAAATCCAAATGTTTCACATTCCCTCCCCCCACCCCGCAAGCCAGTCCCGCCCTGCTAGAACCGCCCATGCTAGTTTTTCGCTTAAGCAACGGCGAAATGCTAGATCTGAGCTTAAGCAACGGCGAAATGCTAGATCTGAGCTTAAGCAACGGCGAAATGCTAGATCTGAGCTTAAGCAACGGCGAAATGCTTGATCCGCACTTAAGCAACGGCAAAAGGCCTTGATCCGCACTTAAGCAACGGCAAAAGGCCTTGATCTGAGCCCAAACACCAAGGCCCGCGCCCTAAAAATTGGTCGCGGGCCTATTCGTCGACGAACACATTGGCGTTCGTCGAAGGCCTGTGTCGAACACGAACACGTTCGTGTTCGACGCGCCTCGGCCAGCTGAGCCGGGCGAACGGCGAACGTGTTCGGGCGAACACCGAACACGTTCGCCCCGAACAATTTAGGCCAAAAAAAAAAACCTGTTCGGTTCGCCTCGAACACGTTCGAGGCGAACCGAACAGGTGTTCGTCATATTGCTCATCCCTATAAGTGCCTTTGAGCCTAACCTCAAAACTTGCCACCCTCATCACTGCTCATTCTGAATCTCCGCCTGTATTTGCAGTTTCCCCTCCCCTCCCTCCATTCACACTCCCTCCATCTGCCCCCTCCCTCCGTCTGCTCACTCCCTTCATCCCCCCCTCCCCTCCCTCCATGTGTGCCGGCAGGGTAACTAGTACGACTCGTCCCCCAACGCCCTCCTTTCTCTTTCCCTGCCACTCACTCACCTCTTTCCCTGCCACTCACTCACCTCTTTCCCTGCCGCTCACTCACCTCTTTCCCTGCCGCTCACTCACCTCTTTCCCTGCCACTCACTCACTCACCTCTTTCACCTCTCTCCCTGCCACTCACTCACCTCTTTCCCCGCGACTCACTCACCTCTTTCCCCGCGACTCACTCACCTCTTTCCCTGCCACTCACTCACCTCTTTCCCTGCAAGTGTTGGCCTTCCCACCACTTGCCTCAAGAACCCTACTCCCTCCATCTTCCCACCCCCATCCTCGGTCCCTGTGTGTGTGCAGGTTGGCAAGTGTGAATCCACTAACCCCCTATTCTCCATTCAATCCCAGCTGCTCAACTCCATCCTCCAATAACCGCGCTTTCTCTCCCACTTCCTGCTATACCTTACGTGATGTGTGTGTGTGTAACGGCAGGGTGACACGTGTGACTCACTCAACGCCCTCTTCTCCACGCAGATACAGCCGCTCAACCCTGCCCTCACCTGCTCCGACGGGCCCAGGCCTGGCCAGGTGAGCATCGGTGCAGGTGGGTGCAGGTGGTTACAGGTGGTTGCAGGTGGGTGCAGGTGGGTGCAGGTGGTTGCAGGTGCAGGTGGGTGCAAGTGAGTTAGGTGAGTGCATGTGAGTGTGAGTGCAGATACTCAGGGCAGTGCTTGCTGCAGGTATGTGTTGGTGGGTCTTGAGGGGTGGAGGTGGGTGTTGGTGAGTGTAGGTTGGTCATGGGGGGTGTAGGTGGAGGTGAGTGTAGGTGGGTGCAAGAGAAGGCAGGTACGGTGTGAACTGATGCTGCTGCAGTGACAGATCATCAGGGCAGCCCCTCTTTATACAGGTCTTTGGAATCAGGGTGACTTTTGAGTCAACTCAAAGATCATCAGGGCAGCACATCTTTATACAGGTGTCTAGGATCTGAATGCTCGCACTTGAAGCTGTTTTCCACTAATTTGTAGCGAGGGTGTTTTTGAGACGTCTCAAAAACACCCTCGCTACACATGACAATGACACATCATCAGGGCAGCACATCTTTATACAGCTGTCTAGGATCTGAATGCTCACATTTGAAGCTGTTTTCCTCTAATTTCGCCAGGGTGTGAATGCCCGCTCTTTGAATCTGCTAGTTTGAGATATTACTGCTTGAGATATGACTGGTTGGTCATTGATTGGCTACTGCTCATCAAAACTACATCACATCGCATTGCATGGCATCAGATCACATCACATCACATTAAATGGCATTGCATCATGTCACATCACACAATCTGTTCTCCAAACTAGATCTCCACAGAAACGGGAGTGTGTTCACACATTCCTATTCCCTCTCTCTTCCCACTCCCCCATTCTCATCCATCTCCTTCTCCTCCCCTCTTCCCCCTTCTCCACGTTTTCTTCACACATTCATCTCCCCCCTCTCCCCCATCTTCCTTCTCTCCCTTTCTCCTCCCTCTCCCCCTTTTGCCTCCCTCTCCCCCTTTCTCCTCCCTCTCCCCCTTTCTCCTCCTTCTCTCCCTTTCTCCCCCCTCTCCCCCCTCTCCCCCTCTCTCCCTTTCTCCTCCCTCCCTCCTTCACAGCTCCTCTGCGTAGCCTTCAACCAGACGTGGCTAGGGGAGGATAGAACCCGCATCTCATGCAAACTCCAAGCCCAAATCACCCCGGCAGTATCCACAACAACCCCATCAACAGCCCTCAACCACCCCCGTGTTCTCCCCCCTCCCTCCTTCCCAGCTCCTCTGCGTCGACGCCAACCAGACATGGCTAGAGGCGGGAAGAACCCGCATATCATGCAAACTCCATGCTCAAATCGCCCCAGCCATGACACCAACCCCATCCCCAACCCCACCGAGCCCTCAACCACCCCCTCCTCCTCCGCCTCTAGCCAACTACACGATCCTAGGTGTGCCCGTGACTGTGCTACCAGGCCTGCAGAGCTGCCAGCAGCTGTGGCGGGCATTTGGCGTCGCCTCTCCCTCGCGCTTCTTCCAGATGAATCAGGGCCTCTCGTGCGATGCACTGCTGCCGTACAGCCCCCTGCAGGGCAATATGATGAGAAGGGTGAGTTGGGTTGCCTGTGTGCGGTGGGTGGGGAGGCAAGTGGGGAGACGCGCAGTGTTTGCCATCGCCTTCCCCACGCGCTTCTTCCAGATGAATCCCAACCTCTCGTGCGACTCGCTGCTGCCGCACAGCCCCCTGCAGGGCAACATGATGAGTCGGGTGAGTCGGAAAGGTCTGTGTGGGGTGCAGGAGAAGGAGGTTATACGCTATACGCTGCAAATCGTACCTGTGCCTGTGCCAGTGCCTGTGTCTGGTGCCGCTGTCGATGTCTCTGCCTCTGCCTCTGTCTCTGTCTCTGCCTCTGTCTCTGTCTCCGTCTCTGTCTTTGCCTCTGTCTCCGTCTCTGCCTCTGCCTCTGTGTGTGAAGGTTATTCAATGCAGTTTCTTTTTCTTCCCCTTCTATCCTGTTCCTCACTGATGGTTGACTCACAGATTTGTGTGGCTAGTGTTGACGGCCGGCCGTTATCTGGCAATACATGTTCAACCAAGCGATTGTACAGTGTGAGGCGCGGAGATACTTGCGGCATGTTGATCGCTAAGAGATACCGTCGCAAGATTGACTTGTTTAGGTATCTTAACAATGGGTATGATTGTACTGTAAATAGGTTGTGGACTGGCTTGTTGCTTTGTTTACCCTAATCTACATATCCACCATGTGCTGAAACGTCATAGCAAGGTCTTGCATTTTTCAGCAGAACCAGTAATAGTAGAGTCTGAAAGTTCCACATGTTCGGTAGTGTACGCCGATTCAACAGCATTGTATCCACGGAGTGTACTGTAAGGAATTTGGCATTTCTGCTGAGTGAAGTACTTTTCAAGAATATAGGGCGTGTTAGGGCGTATCTTGGGTTTGGGTCATGAGCACTGTACAGAGCATCCGCATTTTCCGCATGACCCAAACCTCCTCCCCAAAGTGCGCGCGATTCGAACCTCGGGTCATTCTCAAAATTGCATGCGACCGTCAAACAAAATGTCTCCTCCACCAATCACAGTGCTGTGCGACCCTATGCTAATCAGCCCCTCTGTATGCTGTCGTTCGCTATGTGTCTCATGCTGAAACCCTAGCGTGGGGAATCTGCTGTTGGGGAGATGGGTTGGGATGGGTTCTGGAACCGCGCAGAACTGAATGGGACCCTTCCCGCCAGGAATTTTGACGGTAGCGTGGGAGGGGTCAGTCGGCCTCACGGCCGGTGGTTGTTCGTGTTTGTGCATGTACGACTCGGCCCAATTGGACGCGACGTGTGTTACCACATTTTTTTCTGGCGCGGAATTTTGCGCGCCAAACAAATTGTCGCATGGGGCGATTGACTCGATTGACTCGAGGATGGTGTAGCGTGTAGTTCCGGGCATCCGCAATTAGCGCATGCCCGGAACAGTGCTCATGACCCAAACCCAAGATACGCCCTTAAAGTTTTTGTTTTTGACGGTACGGTCAGCCGGCTGCCCGGTCGCTCGTAGGGTAACCAGAGTCGTCTTGCATATTATTCGACACCGCATTTCTTTTTGTTTTAGTAACCCCACAAAAATCCGGACGGTCAGCCGTCCAGACGACTATAATAATAGAATGTAACACGCCCTTAGACGAGCTCAGGGAGTGTGATGCGAGGGTCCGCTTCCTCACGATATGACTGGTCACGCCCTCAGCAAACAACTCTCATCCTTGCCTAGCCATTCCCTTCATTCACCAACAGCACTCATCCCATCCACAAACAGAAGCAGCTGGAGTCTCGTATCAGTTGTCTGCTGTTGTCCTTCCCAATTAGGTTACCTTGTACCCTGGTTTGATTTCGTCTATTTCGTATGCGAGCCGTCGTCAGCTTCTTGCTCCCACACACCTCAACAATCAGATACCGTTTTTTTTCTCCATTCCATAAAGCGAAACGCTTTGCTATCTTTCTTGTAGGACATAGCGCTTGCGACTCCGTTCCATTTACAATTGACAGATCGAACCAATGGCGAAGCGAGGATTCGACACGGAATATTCCGTTTTAGACGACGCGAGGGGGGATTCGGAGGAATGCAAACGGCACAAAATCGAAACGGACGACACCGTTGTCAGGCTTCAGGAGCTGTTGACTGTCCTTAGCAAGAAGGTGGAAACTATTGAACAGACCCTGGTTGAAGACAGAGAAGCGAGTAGGTCAAGCATTCGACGGTTAGAGGATGACCTAGCACGGGAGAGGGCTGCAAGGGAGGATAAGGAAATGGAGGTGCATGCGTTGTCAGCGCGCCTGGCGGATGCAGAGGAAGCGCTGGCTCAGCGGAAGGAGGAGATGCGGAAGGTCTGGGAGGTGAGACGTCGCGAAAGTCGCCACCTCTGATTGCGTGTCATGGAATTCGGAAGGAGTTCCTGTCGTTTTGTGGTTGCTGATCATTTCGCACCATAATTGCTGATTTTTCCGCACCATAGTTGATGGTAAGCCGCACCATGGTGTCTTATTATTCCGCACACTCATTCCTGCCATACTTTCAGGCAATTCCGGAAGCCGTTCGTCATCTTCCCACAGAGGAGGACAAGCAGATCATCAGTCTCCACCCTGAAACCACCGAAATCACGCTCAATGACCCTTCTCACCTGACACTCTTCGGTTTCCTGCATCTCTCCTGCATGCGATCCCTCAAGAGCATCTCCGTTATTGGAAATCTCGAGAAGCCTGCTCTTCTGCACCTCTACTCCATGACATGGCTGGAAGAGCTGAGACTGGAATCGGTTTCCGAGCCCTTGTTGCCTCAAAATCGCGAATCTTAAAGCCCTTCGCCATCTGGAGTTGCGTGATACTCCAATGTCAGGTAATGGGCTTGCTAACCTCACAACCCTGTCCTCGTTACAGAGTCTTGTTCTGTCTCACCAGTTGTTTGGGGGGAGCTTCACGTCTGATAGCATGGTATATGTGGGAAAGTTGGGAAATCTGGAGCACCTGGATATTGCTAATACGCAGGTGTGTGATTACGGGTTATGGTGCCTTACCCCTCTGGTCAAGTTAAGATGGCTTAGCCTCCCCCCAAATATTACCTATCGGGGGATGGAGTACCTAAAGTGTTTCAGGTCGCTCAAGACTCTTTTGCTGAGGTTTCAGTTTTTCGTTGAATGCTTGAAAGCGTTCCCTTGCCTCGAAAACGTAGGAGTTAGCGATCACCACGCACTAGAAAAAGTTAAGCTGGTCCTTCCAGGCATTAATTCGTTCGTTATTGGTGCATAATCATGCTACATTATTGAGTGTTTTTTCCTTGCACCTTCCAGTACCTACTGTAGCCATGTGTAATGGTTGAATGATGGGAGCAGGCTGGCAAGGTAGGCTGCCATTCAGTGTTCACGTGGATGGAGGTCTGACTGAGTACTCAGGGTTGGTAGTAGTACTTGCGGTTGGTAGTGTGAACTCGGGGGGAGTGGGGGAGGTGTTAGGTTGCTTGCTAGTAGTGAGGAATTTGGAAGAGGTTTCTAGGGAATTGCTGAGGGAAAGGGGGACGTTTGGTTGCAATGCAAGGGCAAGATTGTCTGCGGGGCGGGGTGAGTGGTGAAAGGTGCGAGAAAAGGGCTGGGTTGCAAGAAACGAGACGAATAGGGAATTGGGAGGTGGAAGAGGCGCAAGTGACATATGGAGTTGGATTGGAAGAGGCGGGAAGCACTTGGAGGGGGGGAGGATGGAGGGGGGCAGTGAAGAGGAGGAAGAGAAGCAGGGTGGGAGAGGGTGGGGTGGGGGGGGCTGTGACTTTGTGATAATCATGAGGTATTATGGGAGTTGGGCAGGGAGAGGTGCGAGCGAGGGACTGGGGGAGTTGGGCAGGGGGAGATGCGAGGGACTGGGGCAGTTGGGCAGGGGGAGATGTGAGGGACTGGGGCAGTTGGGCAGGGAGAGATGCGAGGGACTGGGGGAGTTGGGCAGGGGGAGATGCGAGGGTCTGGGGGAGTTGGGCAGAGAGAGGTGCGAGGGCCTGAAAAGCTGAACTTGGTGATGAGCGGGGTAGGAGAGGGGGGGGGGGGGGGGGGAACGGGGGGTGGTGGGGGGAGGGGGAGGGGTTAGTGGGGGGAGGGAGGGAATCAGGCTGTGAGAAGCATTAGACTCTGGTGGTGGGTCGGAACTTGGAAAAGGCATACGGGATCAAGGGACGTGGGATGTGCGAGGCGTACGGATGGAGGTATACGTGTACCTACAAAAGGTGGCCGGGATAGATTGGGCAAGTTAAGCTGGGGAGAAGGAAGAGTTGGAATGTGAGATTAATAAACAAAGAAATTTTAGCATCCCGTGGGAGTATCAAGAGGAAGTGAAAACGCCATTCTGAACAGCTTACCACCATCCCAAAAATGGGGTCCTCCGAAAAGTATGGTTTCCGAGAGTATGTCTGACGTAACAAATTGAACTGAGTGGGGAAACCTACTTTCGACGCGTTGCGTCGAAATGGAATCAGCCCAAGTACCTTCGGAACCCTCGTAAGGGCTGCTGGGCTGAAAAACGCCCTAGGATCTTTGTAGAACTTAAAGTCTGAGTAGGATTGTAATAGCGGAAGCGTTAAGTAAAAGAGGCTTGAACCACCTTGCGCTGGTATGTGAGGGCAAAGTAAGTTGATAATAACAAAGAGATACAAGCTTATATAGTAGTACAGAGAATACGAATAGATAAAATTGTTTTACTGTTGCGATTCGATACAGTGCGACTCGGGCAACTGCTCAATGTCGAGTCAGTTGTGTGTCCTTGCTGTCGCGCTGTATTTGTCAAGTCAAAGGTCGCTGACCTTTGACCTTCACGTAACCTCCAACGGTTGTTTCAACCTCCGAGGGTTGACTCGCGAGTGCTTCGGTGTAGTTTGCCTCGCTTCTTGTACAGTGTTTCGACACGACTGGAGCGCTTAAGTCTGATTGTTTCCAACACTCCCCTTCGCTTCTGGAGTGTCGCTGCTGGTGACGTGGCTCTGTCCAGTCAGCAGCATGCAGTACTCGAACTTCTGCTTTCCGAGCTTCTTGGTCAGGTAGTCAGCTGCCATCTCGGATGTAGGACAGTATGACAGCTGGAGTCTCCCCTTCTCGATCTCGTCCTTCACGAAGAAGTAACGCAGGGCGATGTGTTTCGTCCTGTTCGCGAAGCCGTTCTTATTGGCGATGCGAATTGCTGACTGGTTGTCGCAGAACACGGTGAAGCTAGGTAACTCGGCCAATTTTGCTTCTTCCAGCAGTTCGCGAAGGTAGAGTCCTTCCTTGGTGGCTGAGCAGAGCGCAATATATTCTGCTTCGGCTGAGGATAGTGCGATTAACTCCTGCTTGCTCGACTGCCAGGAGATAGGACCGATAGGCTCGAGGCGGTAGACGTAGCCGGTGCGTGAGCGCCTGTTGTCAGTGTCGCCGGCGTGGTCGGCGTCGACGTAGCCGATTAACTTAGTCGGTGTAGCTGCGTGCTTGTGGTAGGTTAGTCCAATCGTCGCGGTGCTGACGAAGTAGTGAAGAGCACGGTCGAGTTCCGCCAGGTGTTCTGCTTCAGGCTTCTTAAGATGAGTCGCGAGTTGGCTTGCGGAGTAGGACAGGTCAGGGCGGCAGGTGACGGCAGCGAATAGCAGGCATCCGAGCTTCTTCTGATAGTCGCGTATGCCGGTAGGCTTGAGTAGAGTAGACTGTCCCTTCTCGGTTCGTGTCGTGTAGCGGTAAGGTGTAGAGATGGCGCTTGGTGTGAGGCCGAAGCGTTTCGCGATGGTGTCGGCGTACTTCTCGGCGCTGAGGTAGATGCCGTTTTCCTCCTCGCGGATGTTGAGCCCGAGGTACTGGGTGACGGTAGAAGAGACCGTGAGCGTGAGATCCTTCTGTAGCTCCCCTTCAAACCAGGAGGTGATGTCGTCGGTGGAGCCGATGTAGAGTAAGTTGTCGACGTAGACGATCAGCAGGATGTAGTTTGCGCCTTTAGTGAATCGATACATTCCTTGGTCGTGAGGTAGTTGACGGAATCCAATGCGGGTGAGGCGGGTGTGTAGGTGCTGTTGCCACAGCCGCGGAGCTTGTTTGATTCCGTAGAGCGATTTCAGTAGTAGGCAGACCTGATTGGGGTTTCCGTGGGTACCGTGGGGAAGTTCGACAAAGATTTCAGCGTCGACGGGTGCGTAGAGGAATGCGTTGGCGACGTCAATTTGTCGCAGTTTCTTCTTCTTCATGGTGGCGACGGCGAGAAGAATTCGGAGAGAGGTATGTCGACTAACTGGGGCGAAAGTCTCGGTGAAGTCTCGTCCTTGCTCCTGGTCGAATCCACGCACGACCCATCGTGCTTTGAACTTCTCGATTGTGCCGTCAGCTTTCGTTTTGATGCGGAAGACCCATTTCCCGGTAAGAATGGTCTTGTTCCGTGCCACGCTTACGGGAACGACCTTCCAGGTGTTGCGTTCCTCTAATGCCTTCAATTCTCTGTCCATGGCTTCACGCCATTTCTCCCTGTGTTCCCCCCCCAGAGCCTGCTGAACCGTCGCAGGCTCCTTAGGAAGTGACCTGCCTGTGTTCCCGTGGACTGCGGTGACGAGGCCGAGGATTTGCAGCCCAGTCTGTGAGTATCGAGGGAGTGTTGGGTCCTCGGGATAGGCTGCTTCGTCTCCCGCTTCTGGATCGGGGATGAAATTCGGCCCTATCCTTTCTGCTTCATTGGTGTTGACTATCGCAGGTGTTACGTAACCGTTATCGGCGAAGTGGTAGAAGACTTCGGCGTTGTTACTGTCGCGAGGATTTTCTTCGTCCATGGGCACGTCGACGGAGCAGTACGGGAGAGGTCCGGCTTCTTCCGATGCGTTGTCAACGTTCTATTCATCCCAGTCTGCTTCGTCCGCTGCAGACGCGAAGGCTCGGTCACCACGAAAGCCACCTGTGAGGTCCTGATTCTCGTGCAAGTTGGCGAGGTACGTCTGAAGAGTGAGTCGCTCGTAGAAGATCACGTCACGTGCTGCTACTGTTTCTTTTGAGTGGACATCGAAGATTCTCCACGCGTTGTAATTTTGCTCGATGCCGAGGTGTAGTCCCCACTGTGCCCGTTGCGAAAATCTTCCCGCTCGTGCTTCTGGGGGTCGGTACTGTACCATGCACCCAAAAACTCGTAACATTTTTGTGCTGCCCTGTTTCCCTGTCCACAGCAGATGTGGTGATGCATTGTTCGGGAGTGACGACGACGACAGCAAGTTGTGCAGCATGATAGCATGGTCCATTGCTGCTGGCCACTGGTGGTTGGGTAGCCGCATGCCACGTAACAGCTTGCGCATGCTATTCTGCAGAGTCCTGTTCATTCTTTCTGCAACACCTTACTGCTGATGTGCGTAGGGAAGAGAGAGGAGTTGCTTGATTCCCTTTTCCGCCAGGTACTGCTTGAAGCGCTGAGAGGTGTATTCTCCTCCTCCGTCTGACTGGAAGCTTTTCAGTTGCGTTCCTGACTCCCTTTCTGCTACCGGTAGCCAGGCGGCGAACGCTGCGAGAGCCATGTCGCGGCTGGGTAGGTTTCGATGCCAGACGTATCGAGTGGCAGCGTCGATGAAGGTTATCGTGTAGTTGTAGGTAACTTGTTCTGGTTCTCGATTGAAGAGGATGTCGCTGTATACTTTTTCGAGTGGTGCGTATGCAGGTGCGCTCGGGTTGTGGTGAGAAGGAAACGGTCGATGAGGTAAGTCGGCTTCGGGGCATATGAGGCAAGTTCCTCGTGCCCGTTGAAGTTCTCTGCCGTCGGGTAGAAGTAGTGAATCTTTGTCCAGGACTCCTGCTCGTATTGTGTTATTTAACACCGTGTTGCTTGGGTGTCCTGTGCGTGCGTGCCAGATGTCTTCAGGGGCACGATGTCCGGGTGAGCGTTGATATGCGTCGGAGTTGGAGTAGAAGCTGGCGACGACATTGGCGCTTCTGTGGACTTCTCGTTGAGTCGGGTTCAGCTGCTGTGCGGGTGTTGGGGGTGCTTCGTCGATGATGACTGGTGCCATTGTTCCTGCTGTTGTCGGTGTTGTCTCTGCTGCTGCTGATGTTGTCTCTGCTGCTGCCGATGTTGTCTCTGCTGCTGCTGATGTTGTCTCTGCTGCTGCTGATGTTGTCTCTGCTGCTGCTGATGTTGTCTCTGCTGCTGCTGATGTTGTCTCTGCTGCTGCCGTTTGTTGAATCGTTGCTAATGCTCGTGTTCGTTCTGCTTCAGGGATGGTGTGCGAGTACCAGAAGCCTCCCGGGCTGAAGTCGGGATCGAGATCCGGGGGGTGTGTCCAGTCGGTGAAGTTGACGATGGCGTCGCTGTCTGCAGTGCCTAGGTCGGGGACGAAATCGAGGACGAAGACATTGTTCTTCAGAACTGCTTTTCCGATGTAGAGGCCGCCCTTCCCGTGGTACAGTTTAAACTCCTGGGTGGTGCTGTCGGCTTCCAATTGAATCCCTTTCGCCATCAGCTGGCTAACGCTCAGTAAGTTATAACCGAGTCCTTCTGCGATGAGTACCTTTGACATGTGCAGTATGACGTTTGTCTCTCTTGACTGAAGCTGTACCACTCCTTGTCGTCGTGTGCGCAGGTTCTGATTGTTGGCCATCGTGATGATTACTTCTCGCTGGAGTCGATGTTCGCGTTGAACGAAGCGTCCGGAGGAGCACATATGTTGTCCGCAGCAACTGTCCAAGAACCAAGTGTCTTGTCCAGACGGTTCGCTTTGAGCGATGGCGGCGTACGTCGGATTCGGCTGGAGTGACTCGCGGCGAGGCGTTCTGTTGTCTAGCTCTTCTTCCGGTGAGTAGTGCGGTGGTGATTCGGTTGTACACGAGTCAGATATCTTCGCCATGCAGTTGATTATATTTCTTGCTCCTTGTGCAGGTTGTCCAGGTGAAGTCATTGAAGCTTGAATTGTGGTCGTCGCATTTGCTTGCGTTGAAGCGACTTGGGAGCTTGAAGGCCAGAGTTGTCGCTGTGGTGTTGTCTGACGAGACGGGCAGTGCGTGCGAGGATGGCCCGAAGTCTTGCAGATGTGGCAGAACGGAGGTACTGTCCTTGCTTGTTGTTGTTGTCGGTTGTTGTTGCTGTTGTATCGTCGCTGAGTGTGAAACGCAAACTCTGACGTTGTCGTTTTCTTCCTGTGGCGTTCTTCTTGTAGGTCCATGTCCTGCTGCTCGGCGTGTATTTCGGCGCAGAGTGCCGCTTTGGAGATCCTCCCGTGTGCTCGTAATATGGCGCGAGTGGAGCGCCAGTGGGGGCCGAGACCGCCGATGACCACCGTGACAAAGGCGTCTTCTGAGATCGACCCGCCGCATCGAAGAAGCTTGTCGCGCAGTTCGCGACAGCGGCTGATATAAGCCATGCCTTTCTCGCCTGGTTTCATTTCAATCGTTGTCAGCTGTGCCAATAACCTGCTTTGATTTACGCTGTCTGTTGCTTGATACAGGTTCTTCAGGTGGTTGTACGCGAGCTCCGCAGAGTTGCCGTAGCCTCGGTAAGTCCTGATGTTCTGCTGCTGGGTTGGGGTGATGTTTCTTAGCAGGATCGTGTATGCCATCATTGATTGATAGGTGTACTGCTGCTTCTCATATTGCGTCCCGTTTGTTGGATATGGCAGGGACCCGTCGAAGAAGCCGAGAATCTGTGCTCCTTCCATCATCAGTTCGAACTCGAACGACCAGGTGAAGAAGTCTTTGCCGTCGAAAGGCTTCGTCGTTTGCAGTTTTAGGACATGTGCGAATTGCGATTGCACTTGTAGCGCATCCAATGCCCTTTCTTGTCCCGGTGCAAGTTGCGGTTGCGGCATGAAGCTGACGGAGCCACGTTGGGGCTCGTACGGCGCAAAGGTAGGCTGCTGTTGTTGTTGAATCCCGCGTGCGTAGGATGAGCCATCGAGGCTCATAGGAGTCACGTTGTTGTTGTTGCTGTTGTTTGACTGTGCAGGTACTCCTTGCTGGTGCTGCTCGTAGAAGGACATGAAGGAGAAGAATTTCTCCATCATGTTTGGATCGAAGCCTGCGGGAGTTTCCGTGGACCCAGCTGCTGGTCTCGTGGTTGTTCCTTCCTCTGTCTGTAGGCCAGAGATAGGAGGTGGAGTAGGAGTAGTGCCTGGAGAGCCGTTGGAGGAGCTCCTCTCCTTCCTTGCAGACATGTATTCTTGTATTTAGAGTTTAAAAGAGAGTGACTTTAAATTCTAACTGCTCTCATACCATGTTGGGCTGAAAAACGCCCTAGGATCTTTGTAGAACTTAAAGTCTGAGTAGGATTGTAATAGCGGAAGCGTTAAGTAAAAGAGGCTTGAACCACCTTGCGCTGGTATGTGAGGGCAAAGTAAGTTGATAATAACAAAGAGATACAAGCTTATATAGTAGTACAGAGAATACGAATAGATAAAATTGTTTTACTGTTGCGATTCGATACAGTGCGACTCGGGCAACTGTGTTAAATAGTAGTAGTTTGGGGCCTAGGCTTAGTAGCCTAGGCCAAAGAGAGTCGAGAGATTTTAGCAAGGAAAGAGGGATTCACTAATGAGCAAACATGCAAGATATAGTTCAAAGAAACAAGGAAATGGTGCACCACCAACTAGAAAGGCTATAACTACAGTATTCTACACTACAGGCAGTTATAGAACAATATATAAAACTATATATTATTCTGACACGCCCCCATAAGTGCCTGTAGGGAAGAATATGCAATCAACGCCCCCATAAGGGGTACACCAAGCATAGCGGAAGACGGCAGAGAAGCATGCGAGGAGGAGGAGGCGAGAGAGTGAGAGAGAGGAGAGGAGAGGAATGAGGAGTGGAGGTGGGGGGAGCCAAGCGCGGCAAGCCCCTCTTACGAACCCCCGTTTTACAAAGGGGGGAGAGTGAGAGAGGGATGAGGAGCGGAGGTGGGGGGAGCCAAGCGCGGCAAGCCCCTCTTACGAACCCCCTTTTTACAAAGGGGGGGAGGGTGAGAGAGGGAGGAGAGGAGGTGGGGGAGCCAAGCGCGGCGAGCCCCTCTTACGAACCCCCAAGTCCACACCCTCTTTCAGCCACCCCCCTCAACCTCACCCCCCTTGTCAACCGCCCCCTGGAACCTCACGCCTTCCCCCCACCCTTCCTCCAACGCCACCCCCCCACCCTCCCCCCCCCCCCCCCACCCCAAGAGGGGCGGCAGGAAGAGAGAGGAGGTGGGCTAACGCATGCTGGTCACCCCCGCCACCCCCTCACCCTCCCCCCCCGCGGCAGCTGCAGTGGCGGGCGGCTCCAGGGGCGGCTGCTGCAGTGGCGGGCGACTCCAGGGGCGGCTGCTGCAGTGGCAGGCGGCTCCAGGGGCGGCTGCTGCAGTTGAGGCCGGCTCCAGGGGCTGCTGCTGCAGGTGCTGGCGCTCCAGGGGCTGCTGCTGCAGTTGTTGGCGGCTCCAGGGGCTGCTGCTGCAGTTGCTGGCGGCTCCAGGGGCTGCTGCTGCAGTTGCTGGCGGCTCCAGGGGAGGGGCGCGTGAGTCCAGGGGAGGGGCGCGCGGGTCCAGAGGGACGGGCGCGCGCGTCCCCGGGGGCGGCGCGCGGCTCCTCTGGGCGCCGCGACGAGGCAGCGGGGGGGGGGGGGGGCGCGCGCGGCTCCTCAGGGTGCCGCGACGAATGGGCGGGGGCAGCACACGGCTCCCCAGAGTGCCGCGACGGACGAGCGGGGGCTGCGCACGGCTCCCCAGGGTGCCGCGACGGACGAGCGGGGGGCCGCGCGCAGGCCTGGCGCAGCCCGTACGGGCCGCGCGCCGGCTGTACGGGCCGCGCGCAGGCCACGACGGAGCAGCGAGGGCGACGCGACGGGCTCCCGGGGGGCGACGCGACCGTCGACGGGGTAGGAACCCGCCGCGCGCCTCGGGGCGGGCAGAAAACGGCCACACGCCCCGAGCGCGTGGCGGGAAGAAAAAATATCGCGCGCCACGGGGCGCGCGACAGACAGGACAGTAGCAGCGGAAGCATAGGGGCCCACAGGCCAAGGTGGAACTCGCTCTGATAGCATGCTAAATAGTAGTAGTTTGGGGCCTAGGCTTAGTAGCCTAGGCCAAAGAGAGTCGAGAGATTTTAGCAAGGAAAGAGGGATTCACTAATGAGCAAACATGCAAGATATAGTTCAAAGAAACAAGGAAATGGTGCACCACCAACTAGAAAGGCTATAACTACAGTATTCTACACTACAGGCCGTTATAGAACAATATATAAAACTATATATTATTCTGACAAACTGCTCAATGTCGAGTCAGTTGTGTGTCCTTGCTGTCGCGCTGTATTTGTCAAGTCAAAGGTCGCTGACCTTTGACCTTCACGTAACCTCCAGCGGTTGTTTCAACCTCAGAGGGTTGACTCGCGAGTGCTTCGGTGTAGTTTGCCTCGCTTCTTGTACAGTGTTTTGACACGACTGGAGCGCTTACGTCTGATTGTTTCCAACAAGGACTTGGGCAGCCAGCTTGGCAGCTTCGGAAATGACCTGAGTGGTCGAGCATTTAGGGTGGCAGCTTCGGCGGGACATCACAGCTTCGGCACTTTTCAGGGAGGCCTGGAACAGGGCTGCCGTATCCCATTGGCTCAGGGTCCCGAACTAATTTGCTGTGTTGGCTCTGGATAAAACGTAATATTACTACACTCTCCAGAAACATTAAATGTGGAAACGAAAACATTATACTGACTATTGAATTCTAAACCTGGTTATATTAGACATCTGATTCTGCTACTTTAATTAATGATGCATTTTAATTCCATTGGTTTTCCGTTACCATTAACACGATCTGAACATACCGTCTCAGCAGTTATTTCCAATAATATGATGTTGGTACGGTATGATGATTTGTGAATGTCACTGCCCCAACGTCTAAATGCCTTTATTGGTACTATTTCTTCAGACAGTTCTCTACTACATCCTATTGCCTAGCCATAGGAACTGGTTTTACCTCGTTAGCACAACTACGTAGCACATGACGCATGTTTGTGTGTTCGCTGGCCCGAATCTGTGCAAGGATAGGCTTGTGCGCAACATGTCACTGCGCCAACGTCTAAATGCCTTCTTTACCACAATTTCTTCACACAGTTCTCTACTACATCCTATTACCTAAAAATAGGAACTGGTTTGACCTCGCTAGCACAACCACGCAGCACGTGGCGCATGTTTGTGCGTTTGCTCGCCTGAAACTGTGCAAGGATAGGCCTGTGCGCAACATGTCACTGCGCCAACGTCTGAATGCCTTTTTTAGCACTTTTTGTTCACACAGTTCCCTCCTACCTCCTATTCCCTAGCAATTGGAACTGGTTTGAGGTCGGTCGCACAACTACGCAGCACGTGGCGCATGTTTGTGCGTTCGCTGGTCCGAATCTGTGCAATGATAGGCCTGTGTGCAACATGTCACTGCGCCAACATCTAAATGCATTTTTACCACAATTTCTTCACACAGTTATCTACTACATCCTATTGCCTAGCCATAGGAACTGGTTTGACCCCGTTAGCACAAATACGCAGCACGTGACGCATGTTTGTGTGTTCGCTGGCCCGAATCTGTGCAAGGATAGGCCTGTGCGCAACATGTCACTGCGCCAACGTCTAAATGCCTTCTTTACCACAATTTCTTCACACAGTTCTCTACTACATCCTATTACCTAAAAATTGGAACTGGTTTGACCTCGTTAGCACAACCACGCAGCACGTGGCGCATGTTTGTTCGTTTGCTCGCCTGAAACTGTGCAAGGATAGGCCTGTGCGCAACATGTCACTGCGCCAACGTCTGAATGCCTTTTTTAGCACTTTTTTTTCACACAGTTCCCTACTACCTCCTATTCCCTAGCAGTTAAAACTGGTTTGAGGTCGGTCGCACAACTACGCAGCACATGGCGCATGTTTGTGCGTTCTCTGGTCCGAATCTGTGCAATGATAGGCCTGTGCGCAACATGTAACTGCGCCAACATCTAAATGCATTTTTTACTACCATTTCTTCGCAAAGTTCTCTAATACATCTTATTGCCTAGCCATAGGAACTGGTTTGACCTCGTTAGCACAACTACGCAGCACGTGACGCATGTTTTTGCGTTCGCTGGCCCGAATCTGTGCAAAGATAGGCTTGTGCGCAACATGTCACTGCGCCAACGTCTAAATGCCCTTTTTAGCACTATTTCTTCACACAGTTCTGTACTACATCCTATTACCTAGCCATAGGAACTAGTTTGACCTCGTTAGTGTCAGAACATATCTATAGCTTATACTGCTGTGTAGGCTGTAGTGGGGTATCCCATAGGGGGTACAACCCAGTTAGGGTTTCATATTTGTACTGCTTTCATTCATAGTTGATTCATTCCTGCTTACTCATTTCACATGGTATAGAGCGGGTTCCCTGTGGAACTCTGCCTAGGGCCCACCGAAGCGCGCCCCGAGGCGCGCTCAACTTTTTTTTCCGCTATCGAGCGACCCTCCGTGTCGCCTCCCTCCCACACGCGGCCCAGCCGCCCGCTAAGTCGCGGCCCCAGCCGCCCGCTACGATCGCGGCCCCAGCCGCCTGCTCGACGCGGCCCCCCCAGCCGCCTGCTCGACGCGGCCCCCAGCCGCCTGCTCGACGCGGCCCTGCCGCCCGCTACGCCGCGGCTGCCGCCTACTACGACCGCGGCCCCGCCGCCCGCTCCTGTCGCGGCCCCCAGCCGCCTACTCGACGCGGCCCCCAGCCGCCTGCTTGACGCGGCCCTGCCGCCCGCTACGCCGCGGCCGCCGCCTGCTACGACCGCGGCCCCGGCCGCCTGCTACGACCGCGGCCCCAGCCGCCTGTTCGACCGCGGCCCCGCCGCCCGCTCCTGTCGCGGCCCCCAGCCGCCTGCTCGACGCAGCCCCCGGCCGCCTGCTCGACGCGGCCCTGCCGCCCGCTACGCCGCGGCCGCCGCCCACTACGATCGCGGCCCCGGCCGCCTGCTACGACCGCGGCCCCAGCCGCCTGTTCGACCGCGGCCCCGCCGCCCGCTCCTGTCGCGGCCCCGGCTGCCTGCTCGCACGGCCTCGCCGCCCGCTACTACCGCGGCCCCGGCCGCCTGCTCGACCGCGCCCCCCCCCCCCCCCCCCCCCCCCCCCCCCCCCTACTACCGGGAGCCGAGCCGCCCTGCAGCCGAGCCGCCCGGGAGCCGAGCCGCCCTGCACCCGAGCCGCCCTGTCGCCGAGCCGCCCAGGAGCCGAGCCGCCCTGCCCCCGAGCTGCCCTACCGCCGAGCCGCCCGGGAGCCGAGCCGCCCTGCGCCCGAGCCGCCCAGCACCCGAGCCGCCAGGTCGCTGAGCCGCCTTTCTGCATACCTTCTCGACCTGCCCTGCCTGGTGAGCACAGTCCCACTGCCACTGCGAGCTCTTTCCCTACTGCTTGCACTGCGTCGCTGTCGTCGCCATGGCTACCCCTAGTGTCCTAGCTTTTGACGCTGAGGGTCGCGCCATTGATTTTGAGGTCTGGTTAGACGACCTGCAGCTGTTCTTACAGTGCGACAGGGCTGACGACCTTTCTCTCTTTGACCTCACCTCTGGCGCCTCTCCTGCTCCTGCTGCTGATGCTGATGCCGCTGTCCGCTCTAAGTGGGCCACCCGCGATGCTGCTGCACGTCTTGCTGTGCGTCGCCACCTCCCTACCTCTGAGCGTGCGCACTTTAGTCAGTACAAGAGTGCTCAGACCTTGTACGACGCTGTAGTTGCGCGCTACTCCTCCCCTGCCACTGCTGCACTGAGCCGTCTCATGCTTCCCTACCTCTTTCCTGACCTCTCTGCCTTTCCCACTGTCGCTGACCTCATTACGCACCTCCGCACTAGTGACACTCGCTACCGCGCCGCCCTTCCTGCTGAGTTCTGCGCTAAGAACCCCCCCCCCATGTACATCGCTCTCTACTACGTAGTCGCACGCCTCCCTGACTCCCTTCGCGTCGTCAGGGACCACTTTCTCGCAGTCTGTCCCACCACTCTCACCGTCGACCTCCTCGAGAAGGCCCTCCTTGCAGCGGAGAAGAGCATAGTCGCTGTAGGTGCTTCTCGTGGTGACCCTCGCACCCCCATCTTTGAGGGGTGCTCTCCTTCCCCCTTGCTGCCCTCTGTTGCCTCTGCTGCTGCTGCCGACCTGCTTGGTCTTGAGTCGGTCGGCGCGGCGTCTGCCCCTAGTGGGAGACGTCGCTCCAGCAAGGGCAAGGGGGGCAAGGGCGCGGGTGGAGCTGGAGGGGGCGGTGGCGGTGGCGGCGGTGGCGGCGGAGGGAGTGGGGGTGGCGGCGGGGCTAGTGGCGGGGGTGGTGGTGGTGGTGGCGGCAGCAGCGGCGGAGACGGTGGTGGTGGTGCCAGCGGTGGTGGTGGAGGCAGCGGCGGAGGTGGAGGCGGCGGAGGTGGAGGCAGTGGAGGCGGCAGCGGAGGAGGCAGTAGTGGTGGAGGAGGTGGAGCTGGTCGGGGTGGTACCCAGCAGCGTGGCGGCGGTGGTGGTGGCCAGCGCTCGCACCGGCAGCAGCAGCAGCGCTCGCGGGACATCCCTTCGCCTCAGCAGCTTCGTGAGTGGTACGCTGGGCGTCAGAGGGGTGGGGGTACTGGTCCCTGCACCTACGTTCTTCGTTCCGGCGACCGCGCGGGTGAGCAGTGTGGGGGTGCCCACGCCACCCAGCGCTGCTTTGGCCGCCTGACGGACGCTTGGCGTCAGCAGTTCCCTGGGGCTAGTGAGATCCCTCGCTGGGATGAGCTTCTCAGGGCTGGTGTAGCGATCTTTGATCTTGATTTTGATGCTATCCTTACTGCTATGTATGTTGTGGATTATAGTCAGGAGAATGAGGGTTACCGGTGTTTTCAGCCCGACCCGGGCATTGGTACTGCTGCGCTAGGTGCTTGTGAGGCTGCTGCTCTAGGTGCCAGTGCGTCTGCGCTCTCAGGTACTGGTGAGACTGCGCTCTCAGGTACTGAGTCGTCCTCGTCCTCCCTCACTTTCACACTTGACTCCGGAGCTTCTCGCTCCTTCTTTCGAGACCGCACTACCCTTTCGCCGCTCGCCAGGCCGGTTGCGTTCTCCCTTGCTGACCCCTCTGGGGGTCCTGTCCTGTCTCACTTCTCCACTGTCCTCCCGTGTCCGGCTGCCCCTTCGGGCACCCTGTCGGGTCTGTACCTTCCCTCGTTCTCTACGAAATTGGTGAGTGGAGCGGACCTGCAGGATGGGGGTGTTCACCAGTTCACTCCTGCGCGTCAGAGGGTGACCCACTGCACGGAGGCTCGCACAGGCCGACACCTGGCCACGTTCTCACGTCGGCCGGGGTCGAGTCTCTACACCCTGACCGTTGAGTCTCCTCCTGTCCCTGCGTCTGGTCAGGTGGCTGCGCCGAGTCAGGTACTTGCTGCTGCGTCCCGGTCAGGTCCTGAGTCTGCCCCCTGTTCTTGTCGCCTCCTGTCTCACGAGACTCTCCTGTGGCACCACCGTCTTGGCCACCCCTCCTTGCCCCGTCTTCGGAGCATGGCTTCCCGTGTCCTTGTCTCTGGTCTTCCCCAGTCTCTCCCTCCTCTCCCCTCCGGGCCAGGACCTTCCTGTCTCCCCTGTGTCGAGGGTCGCCTCCGGGCTACTCCTCACTCCTCCCACTTCCCCCCGACAGAGGCTCCCCTGCAGACGCTTCACATGGATGTGTGGGGCCCAGCCCCCGTCCGTGGGCAGGGTTACGAGCGCTACTTCCTGTTGGTGGTTGACGACTACTCGCGTTACACCACAGTCCTCCCCTTGCGCAGCAAGGGTGCGGTCACTGAGGTGCTGATCGACTGGATCCGCGAGGCTCGTCTCCAGCTCAGGAAGAGCTTCGGCTCGGACTTTCCTGTTCTGCGTCTGCACTCTGACAGAGGCGGAGAGTTCTCTTCTCGCCTTCTGCGAGACTACTGTCGTGCACGGGGGATCCGCCAGACCTTCACGCTTCCGGACTCACCACAGCAAAATGGGATTGCTGAGCGCCGCATTGGCATGGTCATGGATGTCGCTCGTACGTCCATGATGCATGCGGCTGCCCCCCATTTTCTGTGGCCGTTTGCGGTGAGGAACGCGGCGCATCAGCTCAACCTTCACCCCCGGGTCTCTCGGCCAGCGATGTCCCCAGCCTTGCTGTGGACGGGGAAGGTTGGCGATGCGTCTGTGTTCCGTGTCTGGGGATCTCGGGCGTTTGTCCGCGACTTGTCTGCGGACAAGCTGTCCCCTCGTGCTGCTCCCTGTGTCTTCCTTGGCTTCCCCACTGACGCCCCAGGGTGGCAGTTTTACCACCCCTCCTCTCGTCGTGTTCTGTCCTCCCAGGACGTCACGTTCGACGAGTCAGTCCCCTTCTACCGTCTCTTCCCCTACCGCACTCCTTCCCTCCCCCCTCCCCCAGACTTCCTTGTGCCGGTTCCCCCCCCGGTAGACCCCCTCCCCCCTCAGGTTCCTGCCCCCTCAGGTGTGTCCCAGGTAGACGCCGTTGACCCGGTCGAGGTTACTGGTGACTCTGGTGCTGCTGCGGGTGCTGAGCCTGGGGGTGCTGACTCTGGGGGTGCTGTGCGCGGGGGTGCTGAGCCTGGGGGTGCTACTGCTGGGGGTGCTGGGCCTGAGGGTGCTACTGCGGAGGGTGCGGAGCCTGGGGGTGCTGAGCCGGGGGGTGTTGTGCCTGGAGGTGCTGGGTGTGGGGGTGCTGGGTCGGGAGCTGCTGAGCCTGGGGGTGCTGAGCTGGGAGCTGCTGAGTCTGGGGGTGCTGCGTCTGGAGCTGCTGAGCCTGGGGTTTCTCCTGCTGCTGCGTCTCGCCGGGAGCCCCTCTCTCCACAGGAGCTGCGCGAGTGGTTCGCTCGCCGCTGGAGGCGTGCTGCTGAGTCTGGAGGTGCTGCTGGAGCTGGAGGTAGAGCTTCTTCGACCGTCGAGGGTGCGGGTGCAGCCGGTCCCGGAGCTGCTGGCCCTGCAGGTCCTCCTGGAGCTGGAGCTGCTGAGGGCGTTCGTGCTGAGCCTGCTGCTGTTGGTCCTGCCGCTGGAGGTGTGGGTGGCGCTGGTGCTGTCGCTGAGGGTGCTGGTGCTGTCCCTGCTGAGTCTGGAGCTGCCGCGCGGCCTCGGCCGTACTTCGTTCCGCTCCTTCAGCAGGTTCTTGGTCTTTCTCCTCCAGTAGAGGGTCCACCGCCTGTCCAGTCGCAGCCCCTACTGGAGCCTTCCTCTCCGCTGCCTGCTCCCTCTCCTTACACTGGTCCTACTGGAGGTCTTGCTGAGCGTCTTGAGCCTGCGTCTCGTCCCGCGTCGCCTGTTCGTGCTGCTCGCGCTAGTGGTCGCAGTTCGCGTCAGCGTCCTCCTCCTGTCCCTGGCACGCACCGGATGTCTTTACGTCCGTCCACTGCTCCTCTGCGTGCCCCTTTGCCTTCTCCTCTTGAGTCCTCTCTTCCTGCGCTTGCGGACCCTGAGTCGGACTCTCTTCGTGCTGCCAGTCCCACTGTCACGCGTCTGCTTGCTACTGTCGTCACTGACCCCTCTTTTGAGTCCACTGCTGCGTCTGCTCTAGTCACTGAGCTCGTCGACTTTGCTGCTCGCTGTCGTCTCGACTACGCTGCTAGTCTTGTTGCTGAGTCTGCGTCTGTCTGTCCTCCGTCCGTCGGGGGTGAGTGTGCTCTTGGCACAGACGTCCTAGAGGACAGGCAGGAGGAGTTACAGTGTCTAGCGGCTGCTTCACCTCATCTCGCGTCTGTAGTGCTTGCCCCTGAGGGAGACCCGGATGCACTAGACATCCCGACTCCGCGTTCTTACGCGGAGGCCGTAGAGGGTCCCTACTCCTCTCAGTGGCAGGCAGCTATGGATGCAGAGATGGCTTCCTGGAAGTCCACAGGCACCTACGTTGACGCGGTTCCCCCTCCTGGGGCGAACATCGTCAGTGGCATGTGGATCTTCAGGGTGAAGCGGCCGCCGGGCTCTCCACCTGTCTTCAAGGCACGGTACGTTGCTCGTGGCTTCAGTCAGCGGCAGGGAGTTGACTACTTTCAGACCTTCTCTCCCACCCCGAAGATGACTACTCTTCGGGTGCTGCTGCACATAGCCGCTCAGCGCGACTACGAGCTTCACTCTCTCGACTTCAGCACTGCGTTCTTGCAGGGTAGCCTGCACGAGGAGATCTGGCTTCGCCGTCCACCTGGCTTCACTGGGACTTTCCCTCCTGGCACCCAGTGGAGCCTCCGACGGCCAGTCTACGGTCTCCGCCAGGCACCGCGTGAGTGGCACGACACACTGAGGACTACGCTTGCGGCTCTTGGGTTTGCTCCTTCTACTTCTGACCCGTCGCTGTTTCTTCGCACCGACACTTCCCTGCCGCCGTTCTACATCCTCGTGTACGTCGACGACCTGGTCTTTGCCACAGCGGACACTGCTGGACTCGCCTACGTGAAGTCCGAGCTGTTGAAGAGACACACGTGCACAGACCTGGGTGAACTGCGCAGCTACCTTGGCTTGCAGATCACTCGGGACAGAGCACGCCGCACCATTACCTTGACTCAGTCACACATGGTGCAGCAGGTCCTTCAGCGCTTCGGCTTCACGTACTCCTCGCCTCAGGCCACTCCTCTGCCTACTCGCCACTCACTCTCAGCTCTGCCTTCGGATGAGTCCGTAGAGTCGAGTGGTCCGTATGCGGAGCTTGTTGGCTGCCTCATGTACCTGATGACCTGCACACGACCTGACCTTGCATACCCTCTGAGCATTCTTGCACGCTATGTTGCTCCTGGGAGACACAGACCAGAGCACATGGCTGCAGCGAAGAGGGTATTGCGCTACCTGTGCAGTACGTCAGGCATGGGGCTAGTGCTTGGAGGGCGGGGTCCAGTGGTCCTTACCGGCCACGCGGACGCGTCTTGGGCTGACGACCAGACTACGCAGCGGTCGTCACAGGGTTACACCTTCAGCCTTGGTTCCGGCTCTGTCTCGTGGCGGTCTACTCGCTCGTCTTCGGTTCTCGGCTCCAGTTGTGAGGCTGAGATCTACGCCGGGGCCATGGCTGCACAGGAGCTTCGCTGGCTCACCTACCTGCTGACTGACCTTGGAGAGCCGCCTCGTTCTCCTCCAGTGCTGTACGTAGACAACAAGGCTATGCTGGCCTTGTGTTGAGAGCAGCGCTTGGAGCACAGAACGAAGCACATTGCTCTCCGCTACTTCCTTGCTCGTGAGCTGCAGCAGCGTGGTCAGTTGCGACTTGCGTACGTGGCCTCTGAGGCCAACACTGCTGATGTGTTCACCAAGGCACTTGCGCCTTGTGACCATCAGCGCTTCTGCACCCAGCTGGGTCTTGTGCCTGTCTTGCCTCACTTGCTCTCCTCTTGACTTCACTTGTACTGTGACATATATATATACCTGCTCTTGCTTGTCTAGCTTTATATATATGTCTGTACTCTTGCTTGTGAACTGGCCTTTGGCCTTGCTCTTGTGCTCGGACTCTGTGGTGACTTTGTGATCCACCCTGAGCTTTGCTTTGTCTTGCTTGACTGGTCTTGTGACCCCTTGTTCTCCCCCACTTTGCCTATGGGGGTGTGTCAGAACATATCTATAGCTTATACTGCTGTGTAGGCTGTAGTGGGGTATCCCATAGGGGGTACAACCCAGTTAGGGTTTCATATTTGTACTGCTTTCATTCATAGTTGATTCATTCCTGCTTACTCAGTTAGCACAACTACGCGGTACGGGGCGCATGTTTGTGCGTTTGCTGGCATGAAACAGTGCAAGGATAGGCCTATGCGCATCATGTCACTGCGCCAACGTCTGGATGCCTTTTTTAGCACTATTTCTTCAATAGCCTCTACTATATATACAGGTGAGACTGTCCGGGTTTGAGATCATTCGCAGCTGTTTTGGATAGGTAGACAAGTGTTGGTGCGCAGAACGGACCAAATCTGTTCAAGGATAGGCAGCCAACATACTATCACCAGTTTAGAGCCCTGTCACTTGTTTTGACTCCCGTTTCTTTGCACCAATAGCCTGTACTATGTACGTAGGTGAGGCTCTCCGGGTTTGAGATCATTCGCAACTGATTTGGATAGGGAGACAAGCATCGGTGCGCAGAACGCACCAAATCTATTCAAGGATAGGCAGCCAACACACTATCAGCAGTTTAGAGCCCCGTCACTTGATTTAACTCTCATTTATCTGCACCGATAGCCTCTACTATGTATCTAGGTGAGGATGTCCGGGTTTGAGATCGTTCAAAACTAATTTAATGAGGTAGACAAGCGTCGGTGCGCAGAACTGACCCAATCTGTTCAAAGATAGGGAACCATCACACTATTGGCAGTTTAGAGCCCTGACACTTGTTGTAACTCCCGTTGTTTTTGCACTAAAAGCCTCTAATATGTATCTAGGTGAGGCAGAGAGAGAGAGAGAGAGAGAGAGAGAGAGAGAGAGAGAGAGAGAGAGAGAGAGAGAGAGAGAGAGATAGACAGAGCACAAACGAGCGTAACGTGCTGCGTAGTTGTGCGAATGATCTCAAACCAGTTCCTATGGCTAGGGATTAGGATGTACTACTTAAATGTGATTAGAAATAGGGCTAAAAAAAACATGCAGATGATTAAGCGGTGGCATGTTGTGTAAATGCCTATCCTTGCATAGTTTCATGCCATCAAACGCACAAACAAGCGTCACGTGCTGTGTAATTGTGTGAATGATCTGAAACCAGTTCCTATGGCTAAGAAATAGGATGTACTACTTGAATATGTGGAGAAATATGCATAAAAAAACATGGAGATGATTAAACGGTGACATGTTGCGTACATGCCTATCCTTGCACAGTTTCATGCCACCAAACGCACAAACGTGTGTGACGTGCTGCGTAGTTGGGCGAATAATCTCTAACCAGTTCCTATGGCTATGGAATAGGATATAATACCTGATTGTGAGGAGAAAAGTGGCTAAAAAAGACATCCAGATGATTAAACGGTGACATGTTGCGTACATGCCTATCCTTGCACAGTTTCATGCCATCAAACGCACAAACAAGCGTCACGAGCTGCACAGTTGGGCGAATGATCTCAAACCAGTTCCTATGGCTAGGGAATAAGATATAATACGTTAATGTGAGAAGAAATAGTGCTAAAAAAAACAACCAGACGATTAAACGGTGACATGTTGCATACATGCCTATCCTTGAACAGTTTCATGCCATCAAACGTTCAAACAATCGTCACAAGCTGCGTAGTTGGGCGAATGATCTCAAACCAGTTCCTATTGTTAAGATAGAGACGATGAATGAATCACTATGGAATGAAAATGAGTACAAGTAGCAACCCTAATTGGGTTGTACCCCCTATGGTCTACCCCAACAGCAGCCTACAATACATGCATCAGCTAAATATAATCTGACACACCCCCATAGGCAAAGTGGGGGAGAGCAAGGGGTCACAAGACCAGTCAAGCAAGACAAAGCAAGGCAAGCTCAAGGTGGATCTCAAGGATACCACACAAATTCCGAGCACATGTTCAAGGCCACAAGGCCAGTTCACATGCACCAGAGCAAATATATATAACAGTCCTAAACAAGCAAGAAAAGGTATATATACATATGCAGCAGTACAAGCAAGGTCAAGATGTAAGCAAGTGAGGCCCAGTGGGCACAAGACCAAGTAGAGTGCAAAAGCGCTGATGGTCAACAGGCGGAAGTGCATTGGTGAACATATCAGCAGTGTTGGCCTCAGTGGCCACGTAACGCAGGCGAAGCTGACCACGCTGCTGTAGCTCTCGAGCCAGGAAGTAGCGCAGAGCAATGTGCTTTGTCCTGTGCTCCAGTCTGTGCTCCTCACACAAGGTAATGGCTGCCTTGTTGTCGACGTACAGCACTGGAGGAGAACGAGGCCGCTCTCCAAGGTCAGTCAGCAGGTAGGTAAGCCAGCGAAGCTCCTGGGCAGCCATGGCCGTGGCGTAGATCTCAGCCTCGCAGCTGGAGCTGAGAACAGAAGAAGAGCGTGTAGAACGCCAGGAAACAGAGCCAGAGCCAAGGCTGAAGGTGTAACCCTGAGACGACCGCTGAGTAGCCTGGTCGTCCGCCCAAGAAGCGTCTGAGTGCCCTGTGAGAACCGGCCGGTCTCGCCCTCCAAGCACTAGCCCCATGCCCGACGTACTGCACAAGTAGCGCAACACCCTCTTAGCTGCATCCATGTGCTCCTTCCGGTGACGGCCGGGAGCGACATAGCGTGCAAGGATGCTAAGAGGGTATGCAAGGTCAGGTCGTGTGCAGGTCATCAGGTACATGAGGCAACCCACAAGCTCTGGATACGGGCCACTCGGCTCTACGGACTCATCCGAAGGCAGAGCTGAGAGCGAGTGTCCCGTAGGCAGAGGAGTGGGCTGAGGCGAGGAGTACGTGAAGCCGAAGCGCTGAAGGACCTGCTGCACCATGTGTGACTGAGTCAGGGTAATGGTGCGGCGTGCTCTGTCCCGGGTGATCCGCAAGCCAAGATAGCTTGTCAGTTCACCCAGGTCTGTGCACGTGTGTCTCTTCTGCAGCTCGGACTTCACGTGGGCGAGACCAGCTCAGTCCGCAATGGCAAAGACCAAGTCGTCGACGTACACAAGGATGTAGAACGGCGGCAGCGAGGCGTTGGTGCGTAGAAACAGCGACGGGTCAGCAGTAGAGGGAGCGAACCCAAGAGCCGCAAGCGTAGTCCTCAGTGTGTCGTGCCACTCACGCAGTGCCTGGCGGAGAGCGTAGACTGGCCGCTGGAGGCGCCACTGGGTACCAGGAGGGAACGACCCAGTGAGGCCAGGTGGGCGGCGCAGCCAGATCTCCTCGTGCAGGCTGCCCTGCAAGAAAGCAGTGCTGAAGTCAAGAGAGTGGAGCTCGTAGTCACGCTGAGCGGCGACGTGCAGCAGCACCCGAAGAGTGGTCATCTTCGGGGTCGGGGAGAAGGTCTGGAAGAAGTCAACTCCCTGCCGCTGACTGAAGCCACGAGTCACGTACCGCGCCTTGAAGACAGGCGGAGAACCCGGCGGCCGCTTCACCCTGAAAATCCACATGCCACTGACAATGTTCGCCCCAGGTGGGGGAACCTCGTCGACGTAGGTGCCTGTGGACTTCCAGGAAGCCATCTCTGCGTCCATAGCAGTCTGCCACTGAGAGGAGTAGGGACCGGCCATCGCCTCAGCGTAAGAGTGTGGGGTCGGGATGTCCGGAGCATCCGGGTCTCCCTCAGGGGCAACAAGCATGGACACGAGATGGGGCAAAGCAGCGGCAAAGCACTGGAACTCCTCCTGCCTGTCCTCAAGGACGTCCGTGCCAAGAGCACAGTCACCCCCGACGGACGGAGGACAGGCAGACGCGGACTCAGGAGACGTAGACTCAGTAGACGCAGACGCAGCAGACTCCGACTCAGCAACAAGACTGGCGGCGTAGTCTAGACAACACGCGGCAGCAAAGTCGACCAGCTCAGCAACCAAGGCAAACGCAACAGCGGACTCAAAGGAAGGGTCAGTGACAACAGTAGCAAGAAGACGCATGACAGTAGGACTGGCAGCACGAAGAGAGTCCGACTCCGGGTCGGCAAGAGTAGGAAGAGAAGACGCAGGAGGAGAAGGCAAAGGGGCACGCAGAGGAGTAGTGGACGGACGCAGAGACATCCTATGCGTGCCAGGGACAGGAGGAGGACGCTGACGCGAACCGCGACCACTAGGGCGAGCAGCACGGACAGGCGACGCAGGCCTAGACGCAGGCTCACGACGCTCAGCAAGACCTCCAGTAGGATCAGTGTAGGAAGACGGAGCAGGCAGTGGGGAGCCGGGCTGTAGCTGTGGCTGTGACTAGACAGGCGGTGGACACGCTAGGGGAGGAGACGGACCAGAGGAAGACGGGAGACCAAGAACCTGCTGAAGGAGCGGAACGAAGTACGGCCGAGGCCGCGCAGCGGCTCCAGACACAGCAGGGACAGCACCAGCACCTCCAGCTGCAGCACCAGCACCAGTCGCAGCTCCAACGCCAGCACCACCAGTAGCACCAGTAGCACCCTCAGCAGGACCGCCAGCAGCAGACTCCGCGACAGCACCAGCACCCCCAGCGGCAGCACCAGCTCCAGCAGCAGCCCTAACCCCAGTACCTCTAGCAGCGCCAGTAGTACCCTCAGCAGGACCGCCAGCAGCAGACTCCGCGACAGCACCAGCACCCCCAGCGGCAGCACCAGCACCAGCAGCAGTCCCAACCCCAGTACCTCCAGCGGCGCCAGCAGTACCCTCAGCAGGACTGCCAGCAGTAGACTCCACGGCAGCACCCTCAGCAGCTCCAGCTCTAGAGGCACCCCCAGGCCCGGCAGCTCCAGTACACCCAGTACGAGCACCTCCGGGACCCGTGGCACCAGCTCCCTCAGCAGTAGTAGAACCTCCAGCACCCGTAGCACCTCCAGCCGCAGCAGCTCGCCTCCAGCGGCGGGCAAACCACTCACGCAGCTCCAGTGGAGAGAGCTGCTCCTGGCGAGAAGAAGGACTCGGAGAACCGCCAGGAACAGCACCCGCAGGCCCAGCACCCCCAGACTCTGCCACTCCAGGCGCAGCACCCCCAGGCTCAGTACCCCCAGGCTCAGCACCCCTAGGCTCCGCACCCCCAGGCTCAGCACCCCCAGGCTCAGCACCCCCAGGCTGCGCACCCCCAGCAGCACCAGAGTCACCAGTGACCTCGACAGGCTCGACCGCGTCTACCTGAGACACACCTGAAGGGGCAGGACCCTGAGGGGGGAGGGGGTTTACCGAGGGGGGACCTGGGACCAGGAAGAGGGGCGGCGGGGGGAGGGACGGAGTGCGGTAGGGGAAGAGGCGGTAGAAGGGGACCGACTCGTCGAACGTGACGTCCTGGGAGGACAGAACACGCCGAGAGGTGGGGTGGTAGAACTGCCACCCGGAGGCGTCAGGGGGGAAGCCCAGGAAGACGCAAGGAGCAGCACGACGGGACAGCTTGTCCGCAGACAAGTCGCGGACAAACGCCCGAGATCCCCAGACACGGAACGCCGACGCATCGCCAACCTTCCCCGTCCACAGCAGAGCTGGGGAGGTCTCCGGTCTAGAGACCCTGGGCTGAAGGTTGATCTGATGCGCGGCGTACCGGACCGCAAACGGCCACAGAAAATGGGGGGCAACCGCATGCACCATGGACGTACGGGCGACGTCCATGACCATGCCAATGCGGCGCTCAACAATCCCATTCTGCTGTGGGGAGTCCGGAAGCGTGAAGGTCTGGCGGATGCCTCGTGCCTGACAGTAGGCTCTCAGAAGGCCGGAGGAGAACTCTCCGCCTCTGTCCGAGTGCAGACGCCGAACAGAAAAGTCCGAGCCGAAGCTGTCCCTGAGCTGGAGACGAGCTGCGCGGATCCAGTCGATCAACACCTTAGTGACATCACCCTTGCTGCGCAAGGGGAAGACTGAGGTGTAACGCGAGTAGTCGTCAACCACCAGCAGGAAGTAGCGCTCGTGACCCTGCCCACGGACGCGGGCTGGGCCCCACACGTCCATGTGAAGCATCTGGAGCGGGGCCGTCGTCGGAGGAAAGGAGGAGGAGTGAGGGGTAGCCCGCAGGCGACCCTCGACACAGGGGACACAGGGAGGGCCAGGCCCAGGAGGAAGGGGAGGGAGGGACCGGGGAAGACCTGAGACCAGGAGACGGGAGGCCATGCTTCGGAGACGAAGCAGGGAGGGGTGACCCATGCGGTGGTGCCACAGCAGGGTCTCGTGGGACAGGCTGCGACACGAGCAGGGGGCAGACTCAGGACTAGACCTGGACGCTGCAGCAAACACCTGACCCGACGCAGGTACCTGACCAGACGTAGGAGGAGGAGGAGACGGAACAGTGAGTGTGTACAGGCTCGACCCTGGCGCACGTGTAAACGTGGTCAAGTGTCGGCCCGTGTCCGCATCCGTGCAGTGGGTCTCCCGTCGACGCCCAGGGGTGAACTGGTCAACCCCGCCATCCTGTAGGTCAGCACTCGCCACCAAGTTCGTAGTGAACGAGGGGAGGTACAGACCCGACAGGGAGCCAGACAGGACCGTAGGGCACGGAAGGACAGTGGAGTAGTGAGCAAGGACAGGACCCCCAGAGGGGTCCGCCAGGGAGACCGCAACCGGCCGACTCAGCGGCGTAAGTGTGGAGCGGTCCCGAAAGAAGGAGCGAGACGCTCCTGAGTCAAGGGTGAAGGTGAGGGAGGGCGGAGCCGACGCAGTACCGGAGAGAGCAGACCCGACAGCACCTGAGGACGCAGACTCACTGGCACCTAGAGCAACCACGTCACCAGCACCTAGAGCAGCAGACTCAACAGCACCTAGAGCAGCAGCACCAATGCCCGGGTCGGGCGGGAAACACCGGTAACAGTCACCCTCCTCACTAATAGTCACAGCATACATGGCGCGAAGAATAGCATCAAAGTCAAGATCAAATATAGCTACTCCTGCCCTAGACAGCTGGTCCCAGCGAGGGATCTCAGTAGAGTCGGGGAACTGGCGGCGCCAAGCGTCAGTCAGGCGGCCGAAGCAGCGTTGGGTGGAGTGCGGACCCCCACACGGCTCACCCGCTCGGTCGCCAGTGCGCAGAACGTAGGTGCACGGGCCAGTACCCCCACCCCTCTGACGTGCAGCGTACTACTCACGGAGCTGCTGAGAGGAGAGGGTCTCCGGGCCGGGCTGCTGCTGCTGACGCTGACCACCACCGGGGCCACTCCTTTGCGACGAGCCACGACCGCCTCCTCCACCTCCTCCTCCGCCGCCTCCACCACCTCCGCCTCCACCTCCACGCCCACCGCCGCCGCCACCGCCGCCTCCGCCTCCACTCCCACCGCCACCGCCGCCGCTGCCTCCGCCTCCACTGCCGCCGCCGACGCCTCCACCTCCCCCACCACCTCCACCACCACCCCCACCCCCCCCTCCGCTTCCACCGCCGCCTCCACTGCCCCCGCCAGCTCCTCCAGCGCCCCTGCCCCTGCCCCTGCCAGGGCGACGTCTCCCACTAGGGGCAGACGCCGCGCCGACCGACTCAAAACCAACTAGGTCGGCCGTAGCAGCAGAGGCAACAGAGGGCAACAGGGGGGAGGGGGAACACCCCTCAAAGATGGGGGTGCGCGGGTCACCTCGAGAGGCTCCTACAGCTAAGATGCTCTTCTCCGCTGCTAGGAGGTCCTTCTCGAGGAGGTCAACAGTGAGGGTGGTGGGACAGACTGAGAGGAAGTGGTCCCTGACTACGCGAAGGGTGTTAGGGAGGCGGGTGACTATGTAGTAGAGAGTGATGTACATGGGAGGGGGGTTCTTGGCGCAGAACTCAGCAGGAAGCGCAGCGCGGTAGCGAGCGTCACTAGTGCGCAGGTGGGTAAAGAGGTCGGCGACTGTGGCAAAGGAAGCAAGGTCGGGAAAGAGTGTCAAAATTATATTTATTATAACTGCATGAAGTTCTAGCTGTAGTGTAGTTATTAAATTTGTAGGTGGTGCACCCCTTCATGTGTTCCTTTGCTATATGTATCTCGAATCCTATAGTGAAACCAACATTCTCCAATTTCTCTCTCACAACTCACTCGACTCTCACCCTAGGTGAAAACCCGCTCGATACCTAGTTAAGGGCCTAGGCTACTAAGCCTAGGCCCCTCACCTTTCAACTTAATCTACTTTAAGTTCGACATGTTATCGGAGCTGTTTTCGTCCTGGCCTGTGGGCCCGCGTTACTCTTCCGCTGCTGAGATTTTCCGGTCGCGCGCCTAGGGCGCGTGACGATTTTAGTTTTACTTTGTCCCGCCCACGGGCGTGTGACTCCTACCCTGCCCGTCGCGCGCCCCGTGGCACGCGACGGTGCCCTTTATCTGCCCATCGTGCGCCCCGTGGCACACGATGGTGCCCTGCTCGTCGTGTGCCCCGAGGCACACGATCGGGCCCTTTTATCCTACCCGTCGTGCGCCCCGTGGCACAGGCCCGCGACGGGCCTCTCCGCCCCTGCACTCCCTGCTGCCGCCCCCGACCCATCTGCACCGACGCCTCTTCGCCGCTCTGCGGCTTTCTTCCTTCCCACCCCCCCTTTTCTCTTGTCTCCCTGCAGCCGTGGGGAGGAGGGTATGGGGGTGGAGGGTGTTGGAGCGGTGGGTCAACTCTCTCCCTTCCCCTCCTCCTTCTTTCAGTCCCACCTCTGCAGCTGCTGCTGGGGGGGGAGGGTGTGAGGATGTGGGTGAGCAGGAGGAGTGGTACCGGGGTGGCGGGTGTGAGGCAACAAGCAGCCGTCCCTCCACCTCTCCTCTCTTCCCCCCTTCTCTGCTGCTTCTGCAGCAGTGTGGGGGAGGGGAAGGAGGAGGGTGAGGAGATGGAGGGGGTAACCTTTCAAAGTTAGCCCGCCTGCAGTACCTGCTGTTGCTTGTTTTATTGCTCGTTGGTGTACCTCTGCAGGTTGTGCTCGACACTTAGCTATTCCTGCATGCAGTTACGGGGGGATGTCAAAATTATATTTATTATAACTGCATGAAGTTCTAGCTGTAGTGTAGTTATTAAATTTGTAGGAGGTGCACCCCTTCATGTGTTCCTTTGCTATATGTATCTCGAATCCTATAGTGAAACCAACATTCTCCAATTTCTCTCTCACAACTCACTCGACTCTCACCCTAGGTGAAAACCCGCTCGATACCTAGTTAAGGGCCTAGGCTACTAAGCCTAGGCCCCTCACCTTTCAACTTAATCTACTTTAAGTTCGACAAAGAGGTACGGTAGCATGAGGCGGCTCAGTGCAGCTGTGGCAGGGGAGGAGTAGCGTGCAATAACGGCGTCGTACAAGGTCTAAGCACTCTTGTACGACCCAAAGTGTGCACGCTCAGGGGGAGGGAGGTGGCGACGCACAGCAAGACGTGCAGCAGCATCGCGTGTGGCCCACTGTGAGCGAACAGTGGCATCCTCAGTAGCAGCAGGGGCGGGAGAGGCACCAGAAGTGAGATCAAAGAGAGAGAGGCCGTCAGCTCTGTCGCACTGTAGGAAAAGCAGTAGTTCGTCTACCCACACGTCAAAGTCGATGGCTCTGCCCTCAGCGTCAAAGGTGAGGACACTGGGGGTAGCCATGACAGCAGTAGGGTGAGGGCAGTGCGAAGAGTTAAGCTCAGTGCTCACCAGACAGGGCAGTGCAGGCGGCTCGGGCGGCTCGGGCAGCTCGGCTGCTTGGCTGCTGAGCGGCTCGGGCGGCTCGGCGGCTCGGCTGCAGGGCGGCTCGGCTGCAGGGGCGGCTCGGCTACTGGGGCGGCTCGGCTGCTGGCGCGGCTCGGTTGCTGGGGCGGCTCGGCTACTGGGGCGACTCTGCTGCTGGGGCGGCGGGGACGGGAGATGCAGCGGCGGGGCCGTCAGGGGTAGTGGCGGGGCCGGTAGGTGAAGCGGCGGGGCCGTTAGGTACAGCAGCGGGGCCGGCAGGTGAGACGGCAGGGGCCCGCATGTGAGGCGGCGGGGCCGGCAGGTGCAGCAGCGGGGCCGTCAGGGCTAGTGGCGGGGCCGGTAGGTGCAGTGGCGGGGCCGTCAGAGGGGACGGCGGGGCCTTCAGGTGCAGTGGCGGGGCCGTCTGAAGCAGCGGCGGGGCTGGCAGAGGGGACGGCGGAGCCGTCGGGTGCAGCGGCGGGGCCGGCAGAGGGGACGGCGGGGCCGTCAAGTGCAGCGGAGGGGCCGGCAGAGGGGACGGCGGGGCCGTTACAGGCGATCGCGGGGCCGTCAGAGACGGCGCCGGCGTCGCGAGGGTCAGAGGGGGCGGCGCGCGACTGGAGGGCGGCACGCTCGACGCGGCGCGGCCGTCTGGGGCAGCGCGACGAGGTCGCGTAGGTGGCGCGCCAAAAAAAATTGAGGGCGGCTCGATGCGATCGGGCCGCCAAAGGAAAAAAAAAAAGGCCGAGCGCGACTCGGGCTAGGGCAGAGCGCGCTCCGGGCAGGAAGGAATAGTAGGTGGGCCCTAGGAACAGTTCCCACTAGGGAACCTGCTCGATACCATGTTAAGATAGAGACGATGAATGAATCACTATGGAATGAAAATGAGTACAAGTAGCAACCCTAATTGGGTTGTACCCCCTATGGTCTACCCCAACAGCAGCCTACAATACATGTATCAGCTAAATATAATCTGACACCTATGGCTAGGGAATAGGATGTAATCCCTTATTGTGAGAAGAAATTGGGCTAAAAAACACATCCAGATGTTTAAACGGTGACATGTTGCGTACATGCCTATCCTTGCACAGTTTCATGCCATCAAACGCACAAACAAGCGCAACGAGCTGCGTAGTTGGGCGAATGAAGTCAAACCAGTTCCTATGGCTAGGGAACAGGATGAACTACCTCAATGTTGGCTGACACAATGTTTGATGCTTTGAATATTAAAAAAACAATACTTATGAGCAACATATACGTACATCAGGTTTATCATTGCATGCATATATATGTAATCTTAGATCGGACAGTATAAAATTGTATGCACATAACTGTATATGAGGAGCATTAATTATATTACAATGTTTCCTCATTATGTTAGCATACATGTATATGAAAGTTTGGAAATTCCAGTATTCATCCAACCAATGCGTTGGCTTCTTTGTGGCTGTGAACAGATATCGCTTTAATCTGTAACCATTTGTGACATTGTTTCTGGTCGCTTTGTTGTATTCAGAAATGGATATTGGACGGAAAAGGCTCGTAAGTGCGTCAGTCTTTTAGTGTAATTGACGTGTACTATGGGGTCACAGAACTGCCATGCTGCTGAAGAAAATCGAAAATTGTCGAGCTGGCAGCTGCGCAGCCCTTGCGATTGCTGAGCAGCGCACTCCTGTACGCCCAAGATGCTTCCGCGGCCAATCGCAGCTCAGCGTCGTGACAACTCTGCTGACTGAATGACCAATCCAGTCGCAAACACCTACAGAAGCTGCTTCGCGGTTGCTGAGGCACAGAGGGGCCAAATCAGAAGCTTTGACGCCACGCTGGCGGTTGCCTCGCTGGTACGCCAGTGGCAGGTTTTGTCGCCAGGTGAGGTGCCCCGCACCCTGCCACCCCTCCTCCCACCCCCACCCCCCTCTCGTCATCTCACACTCGTTCTTACAAACAAGCAGTATCTGTCGCAAGTCATTCTCATCGACGAGACCCAGATTTGTGACTGCAGTCATTTTCGTCCCCTACGTTTGTGACTGCGGTCTAGTTCGTTAGTTTTGTGACTGCAGTTGGTGCTGTTGTTCCTCGGATGCATTCCTGCACTTCATTAGTTAAAAAAAATGGCAGCAGCCGAGTCGAAGTGCTTCAGCTTCTTGTTCCGTTTTTTGTTCTACGCGTGACGATAATCCCTTTCTTCGATTTTATTTTCCTTTTTTTCATTAGAATTTGTGTCTGCTCGCCTGTGTTTTTTTCTTACCAGGCCTGTTTCTGTCAAGAATAATATATATTTCTATATATTGTTTTTGTAACTGCCTGTAGTGTAGACTAGTGTAGTTATATAATGTTCTGTTTTGGTGGTGCACCCTTCATTCTGCCTATATGTACTGCTCGCTCTATAGTGAAAACACTTCTTCTCTTTTCAACTTTCTAGACTCTAACTCAACTCACTCGAACTCAACTAGCTATGGCTCCTTAGCCTAGCTTAAGTTTTCACAGTTTCCCCCGTCAACGTTTTTCAATCTCGAGCATGGTAATCGTGCCAAGGTAAGCGATTCAATTCGGTAAGTTTTTCTTCAACCCGCTCGACTGTTCTTACTGCTCGTCGTTTACCTTGAAAGGTTTCTTTTATTTCCTCATATGTTCGCATTGCTATCTTGTTCGCGTGCGTTTCTGTTTATCAGGCACGTTGTCGTCCAACGAGATGCTGAATCCCGCGTGGTCGCCATGGCGAGGTATGCCTGGCATTTAACTTACAGTTTTTGTGCTGCTTTTTAAACTTGACTTGCAAGTTGGTTTTTTCCTTGCAGGTCGTCTCCTTAGCTTTTACAAGGCTGCTTAGTGCTAATGTTGGCCAGTGCAATCAGCAAGTATAGCTTTTTTAGTGCTACGCTTAGAGCAGCCTGTGTTGTTTGTATTCATTGTATTAGGAAGTTTTAACAAATGCGGAGGTTAAATTAAAAATTCGAGTTGATTAATTCACCTTAATCATTCTGAGCTGTCAAGCAGGACGTTTACAGCGAGGAAGTGTCTAAACCTAACCTGTTCAGGGCTAGTATTGTGCAAAATCATATTTTTTATTAATACAACCGAATGGATTTTTCTATCCATTTGTTGAGTAGCAAGAATACAGAAGTGCAAATTTAGATATAAGTGTATTGCGAGATGTGCATATTATTGCTACAGTCACTGTTTTTTATCACTTTTATCGGGCGAAATGTTCGCACGTGTCGCGAAATTAAGCCAATTGATTTTCATTCCTACACATCTCGATAACCAATGAGAGCAAACTCCGAACTGAATTTCTCCAAGCCCTTGACCAATCGATTGAGTTTCCGAGCCAAACAAAACTGTTATGGCGATTGGTTCCTGAAGTGTTGGGAGAGTTGAAAGCGCGGTCTGCGTGAAAAGTAGAATGAGGCGTAACCTCAAACATACGTTCCGAAACCTTACCCCAAAGTTACTCTCCAAGTTACTTCGAACTAACATTTGCCCCCCGGTTTTTTTCGGATGACCAGTACACAGTTTTTGTGGCGACCACCTGAGATCCAGACGATAAAGCATATATATTTGTTAGCTTTCTGAATTTGCCTAGAGATTGCAGCTGTGCTGTGTCACCTCCGCCCTTATCATCATTGGTCGAAATTTTGAGGTAGTGATGACTGGGATCGAGTTACGATGCTGTGGCAGAATCCAGCCGCAAGTTCAGCACTACATCCTGCAGTCGTAACATCACCTAGGCCCAGTTCGGCAGCCACGGAAGGACGGAAGAAATTTTTCAGTAGTCACTCAGTGAAAATTCAGGAAAATTGCATTGCAATGGTGCATTATCGGAAAGTTGAGTGGCTGTGAATTGCTGTTGACCAACTCTTCGGCCCTGTTCGGTAGCCCCGCCTAGTGTAAACTTCCGTGGCGTTGGCACTCAAACAGAGGTACACCGAGCCACACGTTTGGGCACGTGTCGGTGGGTGCTTCTCATCTCCTCCTGTAAGTTTCCCAACTCCGAGGGGCGATCCGCACGCCCTCGAAACTCCGCGTAGGGAAGTTGCGAGGGTCGTGGGCGGATCTCTGCGTACAGCCCACACTGCCCCTCTCGTCACCAAGAAAATAGATTCTCACAAAGGGGTACCTGGGCCACAAAAATACACCAATAGGAAGATTTGAAGGTCTTTGGGGAGGTTAGCGCTGGAAAAAAAAGACAAATTATGCGGTATTTTATTTCCACCCTACCAGGCCTTACTCCAAGTAGGCGAGGCCTACTCTCCCAAAATGCTGGAGTCAGCGGAGTTGATCCGTGGAGCTAAGTTTGCTCCGGAGTATTTAAACTTCCGCCACACTTGCGAAGCGGGAATTAGTGAACTCACTTGAAGCTCACTAACTCCGCTTGAGGGCGCTACCGATCAGGGCCTTCGAAATCGAGAAAGGCCTACGGTATTGTTGCCTGCATCACAAAGTTCAGATGAGAAATGAAGTGACGTGCATTTCTTATTTTGCTCCATAGGTTATTTCCGCTAGGCGTTTTGGGCTACCCTTTTGGCTAGGAGCTTGTGGTTTTCTTCACCACAAAATGGCAACGGCAACCGTCAAGCTCTTGGAGGAGATTAAGAGTTTGCTGACAACAAAAGTGGCAAGGTTAGAAAAAGGTCTGGAGGAGCTGAGGGAGGCGAATAAAGTCAGCGTAAGTGAACTTAAAGATGAACTAGCTCGGGAACGAAGCATTTGGGAGGAGAAGGAGACGAAGATGGCTGCGAGACTGGACAAGGCAGAAAAAATGCTGGTGCAACAGCGGGATGAAACGAAGAAGCTATGGCAGGTGAGAATGGTTTGACTGGGGGAGTAGCTAAAGCTTTCATAGAAGTTTGTAGACTTGTCTTATCCCATTTCTCTGTCATGCTGGCCGCTCATTCTCTGTACATTGTTTTCTTTCTTTCAGGCTATATATGAAGCCTCACGTACCACATCTGGTGCAGATGGGGAGATTGTTGGTGTTTCTGCTGAAGCCACTGAAGTCAAGCTGAGCAGGGGGGTATTGACGGGCCTTGGAACTGTTCGCCTTTCCTGCATGAAATCCCTGAAGAAACTTGACATTGGCGGAATTTTGGATGAAAGCGCCTTCACCCATCTCTACACCATGACATGGTTGGAGGAGCTGACTCTGCGAACAGGAACTGGAACTTTTAGCAGCACAATGGCGCAAGGGGTTGGGAATTGGACGGCACTTACTCGACTTGATTTGATTGATTGCATGATTTCAGATGCTGGGCTTGCTCAACTGACAGGCCTTAGTTCTCTGCAGATCCTCGTCCTTTCTGGTACCCTGAGTCACTGCAAAAAATCCAGCAGCATTCCGTCATCTGCTGGCATGGTGCATGTGGCTAAGCTGAAGCGCCTCATATCACTGGATATTAGCGCATCTGTGGTGCGGGACGATGGACTACAGCATCTGAGTTCCTTGGAGAAGCTGATATGGCTGAGTCTCCCAAGTCAGGTTTCTGCTCGCGGATTGCAACATTTGAAATGTCTATCCCTCAAGACCATCCTGTTCAGGTCCTCTCTTGACCGTTATGGAGTGGAGCATCTGAAGGCTATTCCTAGCCTTGAGAAGGTTGGCCTATGCGACGCCTACGATGTCAATATTGTGAAGACGGCTCTTCCACACATAATTGTCTCCCAACTTTTGGATTGGAGCATCTGAGGGCTGATCCTGTAACTTTATATGATTTTTGGGATTCCTAACTCCTGCTTTTGCTTGGTAGCATTCCATAAAGGCATTTAAGTTCTTTGACGAGCCTGTTTGCTGCACATCAAGCAAGAGCACTGCAAATCATCCAAGTAGAATGTATATTGCACAAAGGGCCATTGCCGCACCTGTCCTCAACCTCTTGAGGACAAGTGCGGCACAGCATGTGCCCACACGGCACAGCATGTGCCCACACGGCACAGCATGTGCCCACACGGCACAGCATGTGCCCACACGGCACAGCATGTGCCCACCCTCCCCCCCCTCCCCTCCACTCCCATCAACATCCTCCTCAGCTACTGTTCCTCCTCCCACTCCCTCTCCTCTTCCCTTCTTACCACTCCTCCCCATCGCCTATCCCTGCGCCCTCACTCTTCATCCTCTGCTCCTCCCCTCGGTCTCTCCACCCCCACGCGCCTTTTGCTGCTAGTTACCCCACCACCCCAAGCGTGTGTGTGGGTGAGAGCAGGGCTCTGTGTTTGTCTGGATGACACCTGGATTGGCGAACCTCCTAGCACTGCTACCAGTGGCACTCCTGCTCCTGCTACAGTCCTCGCTACACTCCCTGCTACAGTCCCTGACATGGTGCGAATTGCAGTACTTGCTACAGGACCTGCTACAGTGCTAGGTGTTCTACCGCCGATGCACTCCCTGCCGTGTGCCAGCTGCTGCCATCGCTGCCACCACTCATGCTGATGCTGGGAACCATGAAGACAACATTTGCGGCAGTGGTAGAAGAACCAGCAGCTGCTGAAGCAGTATCAGCAGCAGAGTGTCTGTAAGCAATAGTAGCAGCACTGTTGGTAAGCAGAGTGGATGAGTTGGAGGAACCAAAGAGCAGCATCTACCAATGCCTGTTGAGTCGACTCAAAAGAGTTGACTTTTGAGTCGGCTCAAAAGAGTTGACTTTTGAGTCGACTCAAAAGTCATCTACCAGTGCCTGTTCGTCTCTAGCCCCCCCACGGCTCTGCTGCAACTGCTCGTACAGCTGGTGCTGCTGCTGGTGGGTCAGACTCTGCTGCTGGTTCTCCTCCCCTTCTCCTGCTTCTCCATCCTCGTTAGCAGGAAACCCACAACAGGTCCACAGCATGAGCTGCAACTAAAGCAGCAGGAGATGCTTCCGCCGCTGCTGCCTCTGCGCCTGCATCTTCAACACCACCTTTCCGTAACTGCTGCCACCAGCCACACCACTCACACCAATCATACCCTCCCGAGTCCCCACCAGCAGCACCATTATTCCTCCCGTGGCCATCACTCCCACTAAGGGTTACCGGGGAGCCCACGCGAGCTCCTGTGGGCATAGCGGTACTGAATGTGGTCATCTGGGCAGCGCCTGAACTCACCACCCTGTGGAACCGAGCAGGATTTACCCTTCCCGGCGCAACCCTTCTCGCCGCCTCTGCTCACACCCTCGCCTCCCTTGGTCCCACTCTCTCATCGACCCCCTCTCTCCCTTCTTCTGCCACCACTCTGCTCCCTACCAATCCACTAATCCTTCTGGTGCCCCAACTGCTGTCCACTGCCACGCTACAGCTGCAGAGGGCGTGGCGCTTGCTGCTGTGCCTGCCCCTTCCCATTGTGGTGGGGAAAAAAGGACCCACCACTCATGGGAGTCGATGCTGCTGCAGTCATTGCCACTACACTTGCTGACCTTGCTTCTGCCATTGCTGCTGCTGCCAACGGCCTATCATGCTGCTGAGGATGGATGGTACCAGTGCACAGGGGAGAAAGGGCACGTCTAACAGAAGGGGCAAAAGTGGAAGAAAGGGCAGACCCAGCTGAATGGGCACAGCTGGCGAGGAGTATGGTTACCGTTGGATCAGAAACGGGCATATTGGGCGGATGGGACGAGTCAAACGGGTTAGCGGGGTGTAATCGTGGGGAAAAGGAGCAAGGCTGGACTCAAACGGATTGGAGGGTGTGGAACGCAAAGGTTCCTGTGCCACAGGGGGTGTTGACATGCAGAGGCCCCTGGCGCACAGGGGGGAAGAGCTGTGTGCATATCACATCCCTGGCCGATGGAGTGCTGCAGTGGCGTCTGCTGCTCGCCCATCACCACGGGTCCCTGGCCCATGTGTTGCTGCGGTATAGTCTCCCGTATGGTCTGCTGTGTGCCATGAGTGTAAGGCAGGACATGTGACATGTCACATGCCAGTGGATGGTGATGGTATTAGAATGGTATCCCGGTAGGTGGTTGTGGCGCATCCGAGTCTGGAAGACCAAACGGGTGGAAAGTACCTGCTGCTGTTGCCTCTGCTGTACCCGCCACTGCTGTTCCACGGATGGCAGAAGTCTGGGATGGATAGTGTTGATGTGATAAGCGGAGGTGCGATAGCGGGAGGTGAGATAGCAGGAGGTGTGAGGGGAGGGGTGATAATGGGAGGTGTGATATGGGGAGGTGCGACAGGAGGAGGTTCCAACTCGTTTCTTGCAGGCAGCATCGGGAATGCATGGGCTTCGGACAGTGGCGTGTGTTGACAGGCGAAGGGGAAACTAACCAGTGGACGTGGGAGGCTCACACTGAGTGGGCCATAGTGGGGGGCATTTCGAGAACGATACCTGCAGCAGTCAAAGGTCTCTCTACAGCTGCTGCCAGTGGCCTATCAGCAGAAGGAACAGCTGCTGACGCATCAACGGAAGCAGCCACATGGGATAGGCTGATTGGAGAGAGGCGCTTGACTGGTGGTTGCCAATGGCAGTGCGGCAGTGTTCCAGGAGCCTCATGAGCTGCTTCGCATGTCTCTTAAATGTCGCTTCACTCTCCATATTCCCTGCTGGTTTTGAGAAGCCGGCTGACTCAAAAGTCTTTTTAGAGTTCACCTGCCTGTCTGTTGAGGCATTTTGCGAGTGGCAAGCATATATCGCGACCCACTTCTGCCGTTCTGCAACTGCTACGCCAACTGCTAGCCTGCAGATATGGCCAAAGGCATCCCCTTTCAACAGCCCATCTCCTCCAGCCCATCTCCTCCAGCCCATCCCTCTGTCTTTCCATCTTCCCAATCTTCCCAGCTTCGGCCAAAGCCTTCACCCGAAGTACAGGCAGGGCATCTGAATAGGGAAATTCATCTGCCCGTATATTATTGCCTGAAGTGCTTGCTGACAGCACTGGTCATTGCACTGTTCATCTCGACATGAAAGGCTGCTCGTCTGCACCTCCACCATACCCCATGCGAAACCCTTGCCTTGGCCCACCAGGAACCCTTGCCTCGTCAACTCACCCCCTCCCCTTCTTCTTCCCTGGCACCATCATTACAGTTGATTCCCAATGGTTCCTTCGTGCCCTAATGCTGAGTCAACTGTTGACACGGTTCTGAAGCAGACGACTTTTGAACGTCAAAAAGGTCGACTCCCAATGGCTCCACCTCTACATCCCCTCAGCTGCCGTCAACTGCTACCCCAGGATCCCCACAGCTCCCCTTTCCGTACTAATCCTTTGAAAAGGCTCCCTCGTTTCCTCCCCTTCCTTCAAAACTTCGGAACAGTTGTCGCTTGCCTAATAATTGCCCATCGGATGATCATTTCGTCCAATCCCTCCCACTACAGCATCGCAAAAACAGGGATGGTTGAGGGGTAGGTTTAGTTTCACGTGCTTCGAAGCTGCTCGACTGAAAGCTACTGACTACCTACCTCACAGCTGCTTTGAGCATGGGCGCTTCGGGAATTGGCGGAATGATGAGAACGTGAGATTGCGTGAACGCTTGTGATTGGATGCAGATTCATAGCTACGAGAGAGCTGCACTGAGCGAAATTATTTTGTTTCGTTTGCATTTCCAGTGTTTGCATCGCCCGTTTCGCCCGATGAATGGTTTCGGGTGTGTTTCTCTGAGATTCGAAACCCCTCTAAGAATATAGTAGCTACATGTTTCCAGCAACTATTTCTAGATGTATTTTGTTAATAAGACAATTTGTTGTCTAGTGTTGTTGATTCAGAGTATGTTGTTGTTCTTAGAGGTTTCAAAAACTATCATCTACCAATATACATAAGTAATCCAAAGCGTCTATATGATTCTTATGAATGATGTACATGTCAAATTGAACCAATTGAACCCTATTATATATTTCTCAAAATTAATAACCAGCTTTCATACACTTTGAATGTGGTGACTCGTTAGATAATCATGAAGATTCATGCAAAAAACAACTACGCATAAACGGCACCATTTAATGCTAAGGCATGGCCTTGCACGCTTTTTAACGTGTTGCATGTTTGTGCGTTCGCTGGCCTGAATCTGTGCTAGGATAGATCTGTGCGCAACATGTCACTGCGCCAACGTCTGGACGCCTTTGTTACCACCATTTCTTCACACAGTTCTCTACTACATTCTATTACCTAGCCATAGGAACTGGTTTGACCTCGTTAGCACAACTACGCATCACGTGGCACATGTTTGTGCGTTCGCTGGCCTGAATATGTGCTAGGATAGATCTGTGCGCAACATGTCACTGCCCCAACATCTGGATGCCTTTGTTACCACTATTTTTTCACACAATTCTCTACTACATTCTATTACCTAGCCATAAGAACTGGTTTGACCTCGTTCGCACAACTACGCAGCACGTGGCGCATGTTTGTGCGTTCGCTAGCCTGAATCTGTGCAGGGATAGGCCTGTGCGCAGCATGTCACTGCGCCAACGTCTGGATGTCTTTGTTACCACTATTTCTTCATACAGTTCCCTACTACATCCTATTACCTAGCCATAGGAACTGGTTTGACCTCGTTCACACAACTACGCAGCACGTGGCGCATGTTTGTGCGTTTGCTAGCCCGAATTTGTGCAAGGATAGGTCTGTGCGCAGCATGTCACTGCGCCTACGTCTGGATGCCTTTTTTACCACTATTTCTTCACACAGTACTCTACTACATCCTATTTGTCAAACATTATATATGTTATGCTTGTGTAGGCTACAGTGGGTTAGCCTATAGGGGGTACACGATTCTAGGGTTTCCTACTTGTACTCATTTCACTGCTAGTTCATTCATTCCTATTCGCTTATTCTCACATGGTATAGAGCGGGTCCTTCTACGGACCGTTTTTTTTTGGGCCCACCGAAGGGCCCCCCGAGGCGCGATCTTTTTTTTTTTAGCGACCCCTCAGGTCGCCATTTCCCCTGCGGCCCCGCCGCCTTCACTGACGCGGCCCCGCCGCCCTCTCTGTCGCGGCCCCGCCGCCTGCTCTCACGCGGCCCCGCCCCGGCTCCTTCGCGGCCCCGCCGCCTGCTCTCGCGCGGCCCCGCCCCGGCTTCTACGCGGCCCCGCCCCGGCTTTCACGCGGCCCCGCCGACGGCTTTGTCGCGGCCCCGCCCAGGCCCTTACGCGGCTCCGCCGCCTGCTCTCACGCGGCCCCGCCCCGGCTCCTTCGCGGCCCCGCCGCCTGCTCTCGCGCGGCCCCGCCCCGGCTTCTACGCGGCCCCGCCCCGGCTTTCACGCGGCCCCGCCGACGGCTCTGTCGCGGCCCCGCCCAGGCCCTTACGCGGCCCCCGCCGCCTGCCCCCGTCGCGGCCCGGTCACCTCCTGACGGCCCCGCCGTCCCTTCGTGACGGCCCCGCCGTCCCTTCCTGACGGCCCCGCCGTCCCCTCCTGACGGCTCCTGCCGTCCCCTTCTACCGGCCCCGCAACTGCACCTGCTGGCCCCGCCGCTGCACCTACCGGCCCCCCCACCACCCACCCCCCCTTTTCCCGTCGCCCGTCGCGGCTCCTTCGGGGGCCGCAGCAGAGGGGTGGCAGGTGTGTGGCCTCCCCTGCTTCTCCTCCTCCTTCATCTCCCACTGCAGCAACCGAGCCGCCCCACAGCCGAGCCGCCCTGCCGCCGAGCCGCCGGGTCGCTGAGCTGCTGAGCTGCAGTTGCTGCCGAGCCGCCCTGCCGCCGAGCCGCCGAGTCACCGAGCTACTGAGCTGCAGTTGCTGCTGAGCCGCCTTGCCGCCGAGCCGCCCGAGTCGCCCGAGCCGCCGAGCCGCCGAGCTGCCGAGCCGCTGAGTCGCCGAACCTACTCTTCCCACCACTGGTGAGCTCTTGCCCTGCTAGCACGCTGCGCGTCGCCTGCTTGCCTGCCTGCCTGCCTTTTGGCTTGCCTGGCTGCCTGCCTCCCTGCTGCTAGTCCTGCTCCTGCTTCTACTTGCGGAGCCAAATGCAGCCCCAGCGACGCCGGCGTGAGTCCCTCACGCCGCAGCAGCTGCGTGAGTGGTACGCTGGTTGGGGCTGTAGGGGTGGCGACGCTACTCCTACTACCACTCCTGCTGCTTCTACTCGTGGTGGCGGCCAGATGCAGCTCCCGCGACCCTCTCGCGTGTCTCTCACGCCTCGCCAGCTTCGTGAGTGGTACGCTCAGAGTGGAGGGTCTCTCAGTGCTGTTCGCTGCTCTTACGTGATTCGCACTGGTACTCGGACTGGTCAGCCTTGTGGGACACGTAGTCATACACCGTCCCGCTGCTTCGCCCGTCTGAGCGACGCCTGGCGTACCGTGTTTGGCGACGAGGCTGAGCTTCCCGACTGGGTGGAGTTGCTTAGGCAGAGGGTAGATATATATGCTCTTGACTATGATGCTATTCTCACTGCCATGTATGCATTGCCTACTAGTGCTGACCGTGCAGGTCACCTGTGCGTCCCGCCTGACCCAGGTATAGGACCTGCTGCTCTAGCTACTGGTGAGGCTGCTGCTCTGGGTGCTAGTGAGTCTCCTGCTCCAGGTACAGGTGCGGCTGCTGCTCTAGGTGCTAGTGAGTCTGCTTCCTCAGGTGCGGGTGAGGCTGCGCTCTCAGGTACCGCGTTGGCTTCGGCCTCCCTCACCTTTACACTTGACTCTGGGGCTTCTCGCTCCTTCTTTCGGGACCGCACCACACTCACGCCGCTTGGTCGGCCGGTTGCAGTCTCCCTGGCTGACCCCTCTGGGGGTCCTGTCCTCGCTCACTTCTCCACTGTCCTCCCGTGTCCGGCTGCCCCCTCGGGCACCCTGCCTGGCCTGTACCTCCCCTCGTTCTCGACGAACTTGGTGAGTGGTGCAGACCTACAGGATGCGGGGGTTCACCAGTTCACTCCTGCGAGTCAGCGGGTGACCCACTGCACGGACGCACGCACAGGCCGGCACCTGGCCACGTTCTCGCGTCGGCCGGGGTCGAGCCTCTACACCCTGACCACTGAGTCTCCTCCTGTCCCCGTGTCCGGTCAGGTAGCAGCGTCGGGTCAGGTGTTTGCTGCTGCGTCCAGGTCTGGTCCTGAGTCTGCCCCCCTGTACTTGTCGCCTCCTGTCTCACGAGACTCTCCTGTGGCACCACCGTCTTGGCCACCCCTCCTTGCCCCGTCTTCGGAGCATGGCTTCCCGTGTCCTTGTCTCTGGTCTTCCCCAGTCTCTCCCTCCTCTCCCCTCCGGGCCAGGACCTTCCTGTGTCCCCTGTGTCGAGGGTCGCCTCCGGGCTACTCCTCACTCCTCCCACTTCCCCCCGACAGAGGCTCCCCTGCAGACGCTTCACATGGATGTGTGGGGCCCAGCCCCCGTCCGTGGGCAGGATTACGAGCGCTACTTCCTGTTGGTGGTTGACGACTACTCGCGTTACACCACAGTCCTCCCCTTGCGCAGCAAGGGTGAGGTCACTGAGGTGCTGATCGACTGGATCCGCGAGGCTCGTCTCCGGCTCAGGAAGAGCTTCGGCTCGGACTTTCCTGTTCTGCGTCTGCACTCGGACAGAGGCGGAGAGTTCTCCTCTGGCCTTCTGCGTGCCTACTGTCGTGCGCGAGGCATCCGCCAGTCCTTCACGCTTCCGGACTCACCACAGCAAAATGGGATTGCTGAGCGCCGCATTGGCATGGTCATGGATGTCGCTCGTACGTCCATGATGCATGCGGCTGCCCCCCATTTTCTGTGGCCGTTTGCGGTGAGGTACGCGGCGCATCAGCTCAACCTTCACCCCCGGGTCTCTCGGCCTGCGATGTCCCCAGCCTTGCTGTGGACAGGGAAGGTTGGCGATGCGTCTGTGTTCCGTGTCTGGGGATCTCGGGCGTTTGTCCGCGACTTGTCTGCGGACAAGCTGTCCCCTCGTGCTGCTCCCTGTGTCTTCCTTGGCTTCCCCACTGACGCCCCAGGGTGGCAGTTTTACCACCCCTCCTCTCGTCGTGTTCTGTCCTCCCAGGACGTCACGTTCGACGAGTCAGTCCCCTTCTACCGTCTCTTCCCCTACCGCACTCCTTCCCTCCCCCCTGCCCCGGACTTCCTTGTACCGGTTCCCCCCCCGGTAGACCCCCTCCCCCCTCAGGTTCCTGCCCCCTCAGGTGTGTCCCAGGTAGACGCCGTTGACCCGGTCGAGGTTACAGGTGACTCTGGTGCTGCTGCGGGTGCTGAGTCTGGAGGCGTGCTGCTGAGTCTGGAGGTGCTGCTGGAGCTGGAGCTGGAGCTTCTTCGACCGTCGAGGGTGCGGGTGCTGCCGGTCCCGGAGCTACTGGACCTGCGGGTCCTCCTGGAGCTGGAGCTGCTGAGGGCGTTGGTGCTGAGCCTGCTGCTGTTGGTCCTGCCGCTGGAGGTGTGGGTGGCGCTGGTACTGTCTCTGAGGGCGCTGGTGCTGTCCCTGCTGCGTCTGGAGCTGCTGAGCCTGGGGTTTCTCCTGCTGCTGCGTCTCGCCGGGAGCCCCTCTCTCCATAGGAGCTGCGCGAGTGGTACGCTCGCCGCTGGAGGCGTGCTGCTGAGTCTGGAGGTGCTGCTGGAGCTGGAGCTGGAGCTTCTTCGACCGTCGAGGGTGCGGGTGCTGCCGGTCCCGGAGCTGCTGGACCTGCGGGTCCTCCTGGAGCTGGAGGTGCTGAGGGCGTTGGTGCTGAGCCTACTGCTGTTGGTCCTGCCGCTGGAGGTGTGGGTGGCGCTGGTGCTGTCGCTGAGGGTGCTGGTGCTGTCCCTGCTGAGTCTGGAGCTGCCGCGCGGCCTCGGCCGTACTTCGTTCCGCTCCTACAGCAGGTTCTTGGTCTTTCTCCTTCGGTAGAGTGTCCACAGCCTGTCCAGTCGCAGTCACTGTTGGAGCCTTCCTCTCCTCTGCCTGCTCCCTCTCCTTACACTGGTCCTACTGGAGGTCTTGCTGAGCGTCGTGAGCCTGCGTCTCGTCCCGCGTCGCCTGTTCGTGCTGCTCGCGCTAGTGGTCGCGGTTCGCGTCAGCGTCCTCCTCCTGTCCCTGGCACGCACCGGATGTCTCTGCGTCCGTCCACTGCTCCTCTGCGTGCCCCTTTGCCTTCGCCTCCTGAGTCCTCTCTTCCTGCGCTTGCCGACCCTGAGTCGGACTCTCTTCGCGCTGCCAGTCCTACTGTCACGCGTCTGCTTGCTACTCTCGTCACTGACCCCTCTTTTGAGTCCACTGCTGCGTCTGCTCTAGTCGCTGAGCTCGTTGACTTTGCTGCTCGCTGTCGTCTCGACTACGCTGCTGGTCTTGTTGCTGAGTCTGAGTCTGTCTGTCCTCCGTCCGTCGGGGGTGAGTGTGCTCTTGGCACGGACGTCCTAGAGGACAGACAGGAGGAGTTACAGTGTCTAGCGGCTGCTTCACCTCATCTCGCGTCTGTATTGCTTGCCCCTGAGGGAGACCCGGATGCACTAGACATCCCGACTCCGCGTTCTTACGCGGAGGCCGTAGAGGGTCCCTACTCCTCTCAGTGGCAGGCAGCTATGGATGCAGAGATGGCTTCCTGGAAGTCCACAGGCACCTACGTTGACGCAGTTCCCCCTCCTGGGGCGAACATCGTCAGTGGCATGTGGATCTTCAGGGTGAAGCGGCCGCCGGGCTCTCCACCTGTCTTCAAGGCGCGGTACGTTGCTCGTGGCTTCAGTCAGCGGCAGGGAGTTGACTACTTTCAGACCTTCTCTCCCACCCCGAAGATGACCACTCTTCGGGTGCTGCTGCACATAGCCGCTCAGCGCGACTACGAGCTTCACTCTCTCGACTTCAGCACTGCGTTCCTGCAGGGTAGCCTGCACGAGGAGATCTGGCTGCGCCGTCCGCCTGGCTTCACTGGGACTTTCCCTCCTGGCACCCAGTGGAGCCTCCGACGGCCAGTCTACGGTCTCCGCCAGGCACCTCGTGAGTGGCACGACACACTGAGGACTACGCTTGCGGCTCTTGGGTTTGCTCCTTCTACTGCTGACCCGTCGCTGTTTCTGCGCACCGACACTTCTCTGCCGCCGTTCTACATCCTCGTGTACGTCGACGACTTGGTCTTTGCCACAGCGGACACTGCTGGACTCGCCTACGTGATGTCCTGAGCTGCAGAAGAGACACACGTGCACAGACCTGGGTCAACTGCGCAGCTACCTTGGCTTGCAGATCACTCGGGACAGAGCACGCCGCACCATTACCTTGACTCAGTCACACATGGTGCAGCAGGTCCTTCAGCGCTTCGGCTTCACGTACTCCTCGCCTCAGGCCACTCCTCTGCCTACTCGCCACTCACTCTCAGCTCTGCCTTCGGATGAGTCCGTAGAGTCGAGTGGTCCGTATGCAGAGCTTGTTGGCTGCCTCATGTACCTGATGACCTGCACACGACCTGACCTTGCATATCCTCTGAGCATTCTTGCACGCTATGTTGCTCCTGGGAGACACCGACTAGAGCACATGGCTGCAGCGAAGAGGGTATTGCGCTACCTGTGCAGTACGTCGGGCATGGGGCTTGTGCTTGGAGGGCGGAGTCCAGTGGTCCTTACCGGCCACGCGGACGCTTCTTGGGCTGACGACCAGGCTACGCAGCGGTCGTCACAGGGTTACACCTTCAGCCTTGGTTCCGGCTCTGTCTCGTGGCGGTCTACTCGCTCGTCTTCGGTTCTCGGCTCCAGTTGTGAGGCTGAGATCTACGCCGGGGCCATGGCTGCACAGGAGCTTCGCTGGCTCACCTACCTGCTGACTGACCTTGGAGAGCCGCCTCGTTCTCCTCCAGTGCTGTACGTAGACAACAAGGCCATGCTGGCCTTGTGTCGAGAGCAGCGCTTGGAGCACAGAACGAAGCACATTGCTCTCCGCTACTTCCTTGCTCGTGAGCTGCAGCAGCGTGGTCAGTTGCGACTTGCGTACGTGGCCTCTGAGGCCAACACTGCTGATGTGTTCACCAAGGCACTCGCGCCTTGTGACCATCAGCGCTTTTGCACCCAGCTGGGTCTTGTGCCTGTCTTGCCTCACTTGCTCTCCTCTTGACTTCACTTGTACTGTGACATATATATATACCTGCTCTTGCTTGTCTAGTTTTATATATATGTCTGTACTCCTGCATGTGAACTGGCCTCTGGCCCTGCTCTTGTGCTCGGACTGTGTGGTGACTTTGTGATCCACCCTGAGCTTGCTTTGCTTTGCTTGACTGGTCTTGTGACCCCTTGTTCTCCCCCACTTTGCCTATGGGGGTGTGTCAAACATTATATATGTTATGCTTGTGTAGGCTACAGTGGGTTAGCCTATAGGGGGTACACAATTCTAGGGTTTCCTACTTGTACTCATTTCACTGCTAGTTCATTCATTCCTGTTCGCTTTTTCTCACACTATTACCTAGCCATAGGAACTGGTTTCATCTCGTTAGCACAACTACGCAGCACGTGGCGCATGTTTGTGCGTTTGCTGGCCCGAATTTGTGCAAGGATAGGTCTGTGTGCAGCATGTCACTGCGCCTACGTCTAGATGCCTTTTTTACCACTATTTCTTCACACAGTACTCTACTACATCCTATTACCTAGCCATTGGAACTGGTTTGACCTCGTTTGCACAACTACGCAGCACGTGGCGCTTGTTTGTGCGTTTGCTGGCCTGAATCTGTGCAAGGATAGGCCGTGCGCGCAACATGTCACTGTGCCGACGTCTGGATGCCTTTTTTACCACAATTTCTTCAAACAGTACTCTACTACATCCTATTACCTAGCCATAGGAGCTGGTTTGACCTCGTTCGCACAACTACGCAGCACGTGGCGCTTGTTTGTGCGTTTGCTGGCCTGAATCTGTGCAAGGGTAGGCCTGTGCGCAACATGTCACTGCGCCGACGTCTGGATGCCTTTTTTACCCCTGTTGCTTCACACAATTCTCTACTACATCCTATGACATAGCCATAGGAACTGATTTCATATCGTTAGCACAACTACGCGGCTCGTGGTGCATGTTTGTGCGTTCGCTGGCCTGAATCTGTGCTAGGATAGGTCTGTGCGCAACATGTCACTGCGCCAACGTCTGGATGCCTTTTTTACCACTATTTCTTCACACAATACTCTACTACATCCTATTACCTAACCATAGGAACAGGTTTGACCTCGTTCGCAAAACTAGGCAGCACGTGGCGCTTGTTTGTGCGTTTGCTGGCCTGAATCTGTGCAAGGATAGGCCTGCGCGCAACATGCCACTATGCCGACGTTTGGATGCCTTTTTTACCACTATTTCGTCATACAATACTCTACTGCATCCTATTACCTAGCCATAGGAACTGGTTTGACCTCGTTCGCACAACTAGGCAGCACGTGGCGCTTGTTTGACGTTTGCTGGCCTGAATCTGTGCAAGGATAGGCCTGCGCGCAACATGCCACTGCGCCGACGTCTGGATGCCTTTTTTACCACTATTTCTTCACACACTACTCTACTACATCCTTTTACCTAGCCATAGGAACTGGTTTGACCTCGTTCGCACAACTACGTTGAACGTGGCGCTTGTTTGTGCGTTTGCTGGCCTGAATCTGTGCAAGGATAGGCCTGCGCGCAACATGCCACTGCGCCGACGTCTGTATGCCTTTTTTACCACTATTTCTTCACACAGTACTCTACTACATCCTATTACCTAGCCATAGGAACTGTTTTGACCTCGTTCACACAACTACGTTGCACGTGGCGCTTGTTTGTGCGTTTGCTGGCCTGAATCTGTGCAAGGATAGGCCTGACCGCAAAATGTCACTGCGCCAACGTCTGAATGCCTTCTTTACCACTATTTGTTCACACTGTTCTCTACTACATCCTATTACCTAGCCATAGGAACTGATTTCATCTCGTTAGCACAACTACGCAGCTCGTGATGCATGTTTGTGCGTTTGCTCGCCTAAATCTGTGCAAGGATAGGCATGTGCGCAACATGTCGCTGCGCCAACGTCTGGATACTTTTTTTACCACTATTTCTTCACACAGTTCTCTAATACATCCTATTACCTAGCCGTAGGAACTGATTTCATCTCGTTAGCACAACTACGCAGCTCGTGATGCATGTTTGTGCGTTTGCTCGCCTAAATCTGTGCAAGGATAGGCCTGTGGGCAACATGTCACTTCGCCAACGTCTGAATGCCTTTTTTACCACTATTTCTTCACACAGTTCTCTACTACATCCTATTCCCTAGCCATAGGAACTGATTCATCTCGTTAGCACAACAGCCGACGGATGCACAACGGTGCAAGTCGGGCCAATCGTTTGCGCGCACCTGTGAGCGTGTGCACTGCTGCCATCTACGGGTGCAACGCTGGACAGCTGCTATACTACAGCGTTAGACGCCGTCGACCTGCTGTATTGGCAGGCCGCCTTTATGCAGTGCTGGCGCGGCTCCTCTACGCAACGCTGGCAGGCGATCGATCATGCTGTGCTGGCGGTCGACCAGGCTAGCTCCAGAGTTGATAGGTGCCTGATGTAGTCTTTTTTGTCATTGCTTCTTAGTGAAACTCTTGCGGATTTCTCCCGTGAATGTGCAAGCGCTAAGGAACTAAGCAAAGCTACGATCACTTATATATATGTACGCATATTAATGAGCAATTATTAGATTCAACGTTTGCATATGTATGGCAATTATGTTTACCAAGGCTTACATACATATATAAATATATATACATATATATATTTGAGAATCCGGACACAAACAGTCATTTGCCCTGGACTGTCTCGGCTGTTTGCTGCTTGTTGCCCGAATTCGTGCTTATTTGTGACTACTTGTGTTGGAGTTTTTACCGAAGCGATTCTGGCGTTTGTCAAAGAAACACTGTAAACGAGTGGGACTTTGTTGGAAGAAGAATATGGCCTTCTTTATCTACAGCTCAGCAATTGTGCAAGAACTGTCGCATTTGTCGCGCTGGCATTTATCCTCGGAAAAAAACGCGGCGCGCAGGGTGCAGTGTGGTGCACCAACGTGGCCAACGCAGATATGGAATTGAGCGCGATTCCGTCGAGGTAATTCTAGCGAATGAATTTCGTCTGTGTCATGTGCTCCAGCGCATTTCTTGCCACGGCAGCCACTTTACCAAAACTCCCTCATCCAACTCGTCCGGGTGATGCGCTGGTGGCAGTGGTGGTTTGTGTGTGAATTTCGTTTGGGGTTCTCGTTATCTCCTGACCGGATTTGGCTTGCATTTTTTTAGAAGTTTGAATGCTCTTTGCAGCTAGTGTTCCTAGCACAGTAGCTGTTTTTTTCGTCTACTTTTTTGTTCTCTCTACCCGCAGCAAGCTCGACTTCGCCCCCCTCATCCCTTTTCAAAGTCACAACCCCAAGACACTCCCGCCCCATACTCATTCTCCACCCCGCTCCTCTTCGTGCCTTTTCTTTTTAGCAGTCCATCTGCCAGTCAATCGTAACTGCCCTGCGTGTGTGTCTGCTCTGCTCGTTTGGCAGTGCACCTACGTCTCTGCGTTACTTGATTATATAGGTAGACTCAGGAACTACTGGCCCCTTCACCCTCTTCACGCGTTTTTTTTTTTTCATTGTCTAACCGAACATACTGAGCGACGACTCTCCCTTTCGTATGCGTTCTAGTCTCTCCTCTGAGTATTTGCGCTCTCATTTTCTCTCTCAGCTCGTTTCTCCGCGTGCAGGTGAAGGAGCTGTGCGTGTCAGAACATATCTGTAGCTTATACTGCTGTGTAGGCTGTAGTGGGGTATCCCATAGGGGGTACAACCAAGTTAGGGTTTCATATTTGTACTGCTTTCATTCATAGTTCACCCCATTCCTGCTTACTCATTTACACATGGTATAGAGCTAGGTCCCTCCAGGACCGAAATTTTTTTTTTGGGCCCACCGAAGCGCGCCCCCGAGGCGCGATTTTTTTTTAGCGACCCCTCGAGTCGCCCTCTCCCCTGCGGCCTCGCCGCCCACTCTGTCGCGGCCCCGCCCTGCTCCTTACGCGGCCCCGCCGCCTGCTCCTTACGCGGCCCTTACGCGGCCACGCCGCCAGCTCCTACGCGGCCCCGCGCCGGCTCCTTACGCGGCCCCTCCCCGGCCCCTACGCGGCTCCGCGCCGACTCCTACGCGGCTCTTACGCGGCCCCGCGCCGGCCCCCCCCCCCTTACGCGGCCCTGACGCGGCCACGCCGCCGGCTCCTACGCGGCCCCGCGCCGGCTCTCACGCGGCCCCGCAGCTGGCTCCTACTCGGCCCCGCAGCCGGCCCCTTAAGCGGCCCCACCGCCGGCCTCCTACTCGGCCCTGCCCCGGCTCCTATCACGGCCCCGCCCCGGCTCCTTCGCGGCCCTGCCCCGGCTCCTACGCGGCCCTACCGCCGGCCCTGACGCGGCCCCGCCCCGTCTCACTTCTACGCGACCCGAGCCGCCTGTCGCCGAGCAGCCCGGGACCCGAGCCGCCCTGCAGCCGAGCCGCCCGGGAGCCGAGCCGCCCTGCACCCGAGCCGCCCTGCAGCCGAGCCGCCCGGGAGCCGAGCCGCCCTGCACCCGAGCCGCCCTGCCGTCGAGCCGCCCGGGAGCCGATCCGCTGTACACCCGAGCCGCCCGGTCGCCGTTCAGCTTTTCTGTCGAGCTGCGCGACCTGCCCTGCCTGGTGAGCACAGTCCCACTGTCACTGCGTGCTCTCCCCCCTACTGCTTGCACTGCTTCACAGTCGTCGTCATGGCTACCCCTAGTGTCCTAGCTTTTGACGCTGAGGGTCGCGCCATTGATTTTGAGGTCTGGCTAGACGACCTGCAGCTGTTCTTACAGTGCGACAGGGCTGATGACCTTTCTCTCTTTGACCTCACCTCTGGCGCCTCTCCTGCTCCTGCTGCTGATGCTGGTCCCGCTGTCCGCTCTAAGTGGGCCACCCGCGATGCTGCTGCACGTCTTGCTGTGCGTCGCCACCTCCCTACCTCTGAGCGTGCGCACTTTAGTCAGTACAAGAGTGCTCGGACCTTGTACGACGCTGTAGTTGCGCGCTACTCCTCCCCTGCCACTGCTGCACTGAGCCGTCTCATGCTTCCCTACCTCTTTCCTGACCTCTCTGCCTTTCCCACTGTCGCTGACCTCATTACGCACCTCCGCACTAGTGACACTCGCTACCGCGCCGCCCTTCCTGCTGAGTTCTGCGCTAGGAACCCCCCTCCCATGTACATCGCTCTCTACTACGTAGTCGCGCGCCTCCCTGACTCCCTTCGCGTCATCAGGGACCACTTTCTCGCAGTCTGTCCCACCACTCTCACCGTCGACCTCCTCGAGAAGGCCCTCCTTGCAGCGGAGAAGAGCATAGTCGCTGTAGGTGCTTCTCGTGGTGACCCTCGCACCCCCATCTTTGAGGGGTGCTCTCCTTCCCCCTTGCTGCCCTCTGTTGCCTCTGCTGCTGCTGCCGACCTGCTTGGTCTTGAGTCGGTCGGCGCGGCGTCTGCCCCTGGTGGGAGACGTCGCTCCAGCAAGGGCAAGGGAGGCAAGGGCGCGGGTGGAGCTGGGGGGGGGCGGTGGCGGTGGCGGTGGTGGCTGCGGAGGGAGTGGGGGTGGCGGCGGGACTAGTGGCGGGGGTGGTGGTGGTGGTGGTGGCAGCAGCGGCGGAGACGGTGGTGGTGGTGCCAGCAGTGGTGGTGGAGGCAGCGGCGGAGGTGGAGGCGGCGGAGGTGGAGGCAGTGGAGGCGGCAGCGGCGGAGGCAGTTGTGGTGGAGGAGGTGGAGCTGGTCGGGGTGGTACCCAGCAGCGTAGCGGCGGTGGTGGTGGCCAGCGCTCGCACCGGCAGCAGCAGCAGCGCTCACGGGACATCCCTTCGCCTCAGCAGCTTCGTGAGTGGTACGCTGGGCGTCAGAGGGGTGGGGGTACTGGTCCCTGCACCTACGTTCTTCGTTCCGGCGACCGCGCGGGTGAGCAATGTGGGGGTGCCCACGCCACCCAGCGCTGCTTTGGCCGCCTGACGGACGCTTGGCGTCAGCAGTTCCCTGGGGCTAGTGAGATCCCTCGCTGGGATGAGCTTCTCAGGGCTGGTGTAGCGATCTTTGATCTTGATTTTGATGCTATCCTTACTGCTATGTATGTTGTGGATTATAGTGAGGAGAATGAGGGTTACCGGTGTTACCTCATCTCGCGTCTGTACTGCTTGCCCCTGAGGGAGACCCGGATGCACTAGACATCCCGACTCCGCGTTCTTACGCGGAGGCCGTAGAGGGCCCCTACTCCTCTCAGTGGCAGGCAGCCATGGATGCAGAGATGGCTTCCTGGAAGTCCACAGGCACCTACGTTGACGCGGTTCCCCCTCCTGGGGCGAACATCGTCAGTGGCATGTGGATCTTCAGGGTGAAGCGGCCGCCGGGCTCTCCACCTGTCTTCAAGGCACGGTACGTTGCTCGTGGCTTCAGTCAGCGGCAGGGAGTTGACTACTTTCAGACCTTCTCTCCCACCCCGAAGATGACTACTCTTCGGGTGCTGCTGCACATAGCCGCTCAGCGCGACTACGAGCTTCACTCTCTCGACTTCAGCACTGCGTTCTTGCAGGGTAGCCTGCACGAGGAGATCTGGCTTCGCCGTCCACCTGGCTTCACTGGGACTTTCCCTCCTGGCACCCAGTGGAGCCTCAGACGGCCAGTCTACGGTCTCCGCCAGGCACCGCGTGAGTGGCACGACACACTGAGGACTACGCTTGCGGCTCTTCGGTTTGCTCCTTCTACTGCTGACCCGTCGCTGTTTCTTCGCACCGACACTTCCCTGCCGCCGTTCTACATCCTCGTGTACGTCGACGACTTGGTCTTTGCCACAGCGGACACTGCTGGACTCGCCTACGTGAAGTCCGAGCTGCTGAAGAGACACACGTGCACAGACCTGGGTGAACTGCGCAGCTACCTTGGCTTGCAGATCACTCGGGACAGAGCACGCCGCACCATTACCTTGACTCAGTCACACATGGTGCAGCAGGTCCTTCAGCGCTTCGGCTTCACGTACTCCTCGCCTCAGGCCACTCCTCTGCCTACTCGCCACTCACTCTCAGCTCTGCCTTCGGATGAGTCCGTAGAGTCGAGTGGTCCGTATGCAGAGCTTGTTGGCTGCCTCATGTACCTGATGACCTGCACACGACCTGACCTTGCATACCCTCTGAGCATTCTTGCACGCTATGTTGCTCCTGGGAGACACAGACCGGAGCACATGGCTGCAGCGAAGAGGGTATTGCGCTACCTGTGCAGTACGTCAGGCATGGGGCTAGTGCTTGGAGGGCGGAGTCCAGTGGTCCTTACCGGCCACGCGGACGCTTCTTGGGCTGACGACCAGGCTACGCAGCGGTCGTCACAGGGTTACACCTTCAGCCTTGGTTCCGGCTCTGTCTCGTGGCGGTCTACTCGCTCGTCTTCGGTTCTCGGCTCCAGTTGTGAGGCTGAGATCTACGCCGGAGCCATGGCTGCACAGGAGCTTCGCTGGCTCACCTACCTGCTGACTGACCTTGGAGAGCCGCCTCGTTCTCCTCCAGTGCTGTACGTAGACAACAAGGCTATGCTGGCCTTGTGTCGAGAGCAGCGCTTGGAGCACAGAACGAAGCACATTGCTCTCCGCTACTTCCTTGCTCGTGAGTTGCAGCAGCGTGGTCAGTTGCGACTTGCGTACGTGGCCTCTGAGGCCAACACTGCTGATGTGTTCACCAAGGCACTTGCGCCTTGTGACCATCAGCGCTTCTGCACCCAGCTGGGTCTTGTGCCTGTCTTGCCTCACTTGCTCTCCTCTTGACTTTACTTGTATTGTGACATATATATATACCTGCTCTTGCTTGTCTAGTTTTATATATATATGTCTGTACTCTTGCTTGTGAACTGGCCTTTGGCCTTGCTCTTGTGCTCGGACTGTGTGGTGACTTTGTGATCCACCCTGAGCTTTGCTTTGTCTTGCTTGACTGGTCTTGTGACCCCTTGTTCTCCCCCACTTTGCCTATGGGGGTGTGTCAGAACATATCTATAGCTTATACTGCTGTGTAGGCTGTAGTGGGGTATCCCATAGGGGGTACAACCAAGTTAGGGTTTCATATTTGTACTGCTTTCATTCATAGTTCACCCCATTCCTGCTTACTCATTTACACAGTGCGCATCTCTCAGCCCAGTCTCCAAACCCGCGCAGATATTATGATCCGTCGAGTGCCTGCGCCGGTACATGCGCGCACGCAAGTGGCATGTGCATCGCTCCCAGTGCATGCTGCGCGACCAGCGCGTCCCGCATGAGATTTCATGAGTGCCTACACTTGCACGCGCATACCTACATTCGTTCGCACGTACGTACATTCATACGCACGCTCGCACCTGCATGAAAACGTAGTTTCATAAGTATTTTCCACTTTCCAGCTGAGTATTTTCCGCTTTTGTTCCCCTTTTCCGGCATTTACGCATTGGTCGGTCTTAAGTTTTGTCGTGTCCACGTGGTTTGTATTATTGTTTTCTTGCATTTGTACAGGTCGTCTGCAAGCGTCACGGAACGCTGTGCGTCGGAGATTCTGCCAGGGTTCGTGGTGAGGTTATCCCCACTGCTTCCTCTGCATGTGGCTCACGCCAGTCAATTACTTGATACTGGTTTTGCGTTTGCTTTTATTTCCTGGATGTTTTGCAGGTAGCTTACTTTTCACCCAGTGGCGGAGAACAGTTTGGTTGAAGCTGTAAGTGAACTCTCCAATTTTGCTTCTGTTTTTGTTCTCTGACGTTGCTCTTATTGTGCAGCTCCTAGTTCCGTATGACCCCTATGTGTCGTGGATGTAACAGGAAGCTTGTTCCTTGGATGCTTGTTGACAATTTCTGTGTTATGTAAATCAAATGTTGTGTGTACATCTTTTCATTGTAAAGATTTGAAACATGCTAATAAAAGAGTAATGAAAAACATCAATAGCATGGTTGATTTATACGAATTGTGTTTTGTAATGATTATATTATACGTCTGTTCTGAACCCTACGTATTTTCCGCAAGTGTTACTACTACGAGGTAACTCGGTAACGTTTTGAACGTTTATGATTTATCATAATTATACAAGCTTTCTCAGAATCACTGTACCAAATCGTAACCAGTTTCGTAACTGAGAAACATAACAGTTGGCATAGCTTTCGAGCAAGCTCGCTAACATTTTCGTTTTAGACTCTTCGACAAATCCGATTGGCTTGCGACTGTTAGTACGATCAGAATGCCAGGAATAGGTGCAAGACACGTGTCCTGGATTGTTCTCGTCATGTTCATAGCTACGCGAGAGTAGCTTCGAGAATCTGGCGATGTGCGGTCCAGATCAAATTTCAATGTTATGTACAAGAGAAACCAGAATGAGAGTTACGCTGAAGTAGCTTCATCTCCTTCGAGATGTGCCGCACAGATTCGTCGCAAATTTTTCATTGTAATGTCGCGAGCCCAACAGCAGCTTCAACGTAACCTTGCCAGCAACCCCAAGGTAGCACCCTCCAAACCAACCCCAGAGCTACCGCAAAGTTGCTTTGCGGTAGCTTTCAGAAGCCCTTTTTTTTGCGATGAGCTCTCCTCTATGGAAGGCTCCCTCTTTTCCTCCTCTTCCTTGAACCCTTCCGGATTGCCCGCAGCTTGCGTAACTAATGTTCCCGGACGACCATTTCTCTCACCCCCTCCCATTGTGGGCCTCCTTTGTCTCTTAAACAGCTCCTCTCACTCTGGGAGCTTCGCACTCAAGCCTCCGTTTTATTCTCCCGCTCTCTTCGCCCTTTATCTCTCCGCCTCTCCAGATGGTTGAGAATATTTTCCGGTGTACAGGGGGAAACCGACGTAGGAAAGAAGTCTGTTTGCTGGGGAATGCAAAATTAGGTCACATCACAGCATTCTTTCCTGCATGAAAAATGCACTGTAAACGAGGATGCTGAAACAAGGCCCTCACCAATTTGAACAGAGCCGTCTGCACAAGGGGTGTCTGGTTCTTCTGTTCCAGCTGCGAAACCGAGAACGAAAACCGATACCTTCAGCGAATTCAAGTCCAACCATCGCGAAGGTTGTTTTGTGCGCCAGCAGCACATCAACATCTACCCCTGGGATTCGCGAAGCTTTTCGTTATGCGAAACTGGCTGTGCGTGCTCACGATCGCGCGACGTGGTTCGCAAGGGTGTCCGATTTGAACCTACGGCCCCAGATGGCTGGACGTGAGCAAGGATGTCCTGCCTTATTGGCGATTGTAACGAAATTGTAACCACGCTGCAAAAAACGACAGGTTTATCATTCGCGAAATTGAGGCAGCTTTCGGTGGGACGTGGCCAGGACAGACGAAAATAACCACCAGAACCCCGATCAACATAACTGGGCACCTCGCAAACAACCACCGACATTATGTAAATTAGGTGCACATGAGTCGAACTGCCGAAAGGCAATGCGAGCGTTTTGCGATGGACGAGCGGATAGGAGCCGTAGTTCATAAACAGATACCGGAATCCCAGCAGGTGACGGATTCTGAGACGGTAACGGATTCTGACCAGGCTCGGGAAACGACTCTCGAGCAGTCGTCTGGCCAGGGACGGGATACGGGTCAGGCAGTTAAAGCGGAGAAAAAGAAGCTTCCCCGCCCTCGCTCGTCCTCGGCGAAACGGAAACCGCAGGAGAAAGGGAAGGCAAAGGAGCGAGCGAACGAGCAGCAGCTGGAGGAGGAGCAGTCTAGAGCAGAACGAGAAAAGGTTGTGCCTGATCGGCCGGTGTCAGGAGTTTGGTCAACGACAGAGGAAGCTTCATTGCTGACTGCCGAGCAGATACGGCAGGATAGGGAAGCGAACGGTCAGCAGGAAGAAGGGAAGCAGTCTAGAGCGGAACCACAGAAGGTAGTGGCAGGTCGGCCGGCAACAGGGCAAGCCGCAGAGCTGACAGCCGAGCAACTACGGCAGCACACGGAGCGAATCAAAGGGCCGCAACCCCAGGACCTTGCTGCGCTACGCGCCAGCCCTCGCCGCCCAAGCAGTCCCGGCTTGTCGTCTAACGTGAGCGTTCGGCAGCTGAGGTCTCTCTTCGAACAGTCCAAGACCGGAGGAGTAAGAACCGCCGGAGCAGCGGGGCCGGTTCGAAAAGCGAGTAAGGCCAGCAAGAGCAGCAAGAGCACCGTCAGCGGCAGCGGCGGCGGCGGCGGCGGCGGCGGCGGCGGCGGCGGCGGCGGCGGCAACGCGAACGTGAAGGCTGTCCGGCGTAGCGTCAGCAGCGGCGCCACTACAGACACAGATTCCTCAGACGCATTGGGTAGTAGTGGTAACCCTAACGCTGCGAACGGTAGAATGAAGAGAGATGGGTCGCTTAGAACGGGGTCCGTTCTCGGTCCCGCAGACAGAGCGTCCCCGAGACGGAAAGGGCAACCCGCAGGGTCAAACTTGGGTAATTCCCCCCATGCTATGAAGAGCCAGGTGCAGAAGCGGCAGCAGGGGAAGCAGGCGTTGCAGGGACTGCCGAACTCACCCTGTCATGTGCCGACGAGCTCGAGCACGAGCACGAGCAGAGGAGGAGACGATGGGTGCGGGTTGGGAGAGGCTTCGAGACGTCTGGATGAGGAGTGTTTGGGAAATGACGGTGCGAGTTGCAGGGAGGCTGGGGCTGAAGCAAGCGGGGAAGACGAAGGAGTGGAATGCGGTGCTTGTGGCGTTTTAATGGGTGGTGAGCCGAGCAGGGAGGGTTTTGCATCAGGGTGTGACAATAACGGGTTGGACTGCAGCGGGGGGAGCAGGAGAAATGGCAATGGCGAGGGAAACAGCAGCAGCAGAGGGAAACGAGCAACGGGGAAGGGAAGGCAGGCGTTTGGAACGGCCACGCTTCTTTCTGATGCGGTTGAGATGGATACAGATGGGGAGGGACATGGAGGGGAGAGACGGCTGGGGGTGACCTTCGAAAGCACAGAAGGAGAAGAGGAGATGGGCGCAGGGGAAACCGTTGTCCTCGTTATAGGGAGCGGAAATACTGGCCTTACCTCAGGGGTTGTGATGACTCCAGGCAGAACGAGGCGGAAGAGAGAGGGTGGGAGGACGGGGGGGCGAGGGAGAGGAGGAGGTGCGGGCATGGGGCAAGGTAGGGTGAGAGGGACGGTGGGGGAGAGGATACGACAGCTGGAGATAGCAGCAGCAAGCGCGGCTGCTGCTGCAGGCGTGGGGAGGGGGGCGATGGTCGGGAGGAAAGGGAGAGGAGGAGCGGCAGGAGTTGCTGCTGCTGCTGGTGGTGGTGCTGGTGGCAGGGTGAATGCTCGTAGAGAGTGGGGCCCCAAGGGGAGAAAAGCAGCGATGCTTGCTGCTGGGGAGACAGGAGGAGCAGGGATTGGCAGTGGGAAGCGGAAAGACCACGAAATTAGGGAGGATGGGGACGGGGATGGGGAGGGAGAGGGGGGGTGTATTGGGGAGGATGGACTGGGAAAGGGCTCGGGTGATGGATTGGGGGATGTACCTGTGCTGACTGTGGGAGGAGCAGACAACCGGGCGGTTCTTGAGGGTGCTGTTGTGAGTGTTGCTACCGTCCGTGGTGCTGGTACACGCGGGGCGGCAAGGGGGAGAAAGGGAGGGAAGAAGGGGAGTGGTATGGGAGCAAGGCGGTTGTCTGGAGCAGGATGGTCGTCGGGAGGAGAGGGGGAGGGCAAGAGGAGCAGGGGGAAGGGCGGTGGTGGTGGTGAGAAGGAATCAGTGGGGGTGGAATGCTGGAGCATACAATGCCAACCCCCTTCTGCAACGAATTTGCTGCCGTTTTGGTGGGTGGTGAAAAGGAGGAGCGAACCTCCATGGAACCTACCTGCCATAGTTCCAGTGTCCCACGGTCCACATCCTAGCCTAAGGTTGAACATTTACTCATGCCTAACCCTCCCCCCACTGCCCCCGCCCCCATACCATGCCAACCCCAGCAGCAGAGGATCAGCTTCCGTTTTGGGCGGCAGACTCGTTCTCCTTCCCCTACATCACGCCAGCCACTCCCCTTCTGACACGTGGCAGCACCAGGAAGCGATTCTTTGCCGCTGATCTCTCCGTCGCTGCTGACGTGGCATCATCCAGTGGCCAATCAGACGATCCCGCCCCTGGAGCCATCTACTTCCCTCGCCGTCTCCCCCTCCTCTACTCCTCCTCCTCCCCTCCCTTCCCTCCTCCTCCTCCTCCTCCTCGTCCTCACAGCTCCCCCCATTCCTCTCCTTCCTTCCCCCCTCCCCTCCTCAAACCACAGCAACCGAACCCCCAATCTGCATGGCTCGTTCGTTCACCTTCAACTATGGCTTTTCCATGAATGTTTCCCCGTCTCAAGGGCTCGCATTCGTTATAAGCACACATGCGAGTGTGGGCCTAGCCGGGGCTTATATGGGGTACGGCCGGGACCCATCCTCGCGACTCACTAACGGCAGCTGGCCAGACGGCGCGCGGAGTGTAGCTGTGCTATGGCACCCACAGGCTGTAACAAACCCGGAAACTGATGATCCAAATGCTTATCACATAGGCGTTAACACCGATTTCAACATGACTTCGATTTTCGAGGAGGAGGTGTCAAATGTGGTGGAGGCAGAGGAGGTGTTGCAGATGAGGGTTGACTATCACGGGAGGAGCAAGGAGATGCTGATCAGATGGTACCAACCCCCTGTTCTAGTAGGCAGCATGAAAGTCTCCCTTGACCTCTGTGCTGCTCTCACTGGGGGCCCTGACACAAGCACAAGCAGCAGCGGCGGCACTGGTAGCGGCAGCAGCAGCAACAGCAGAAACACCAGCACCACCACCACAAGTGGCAGCAGCAGCAGCAGTGACAGCAGCAGTGCAACGGACCTATGGTCGCCATCGTTCGGGCAGCTGGTCGTTGGGTTCACCAGCGCTGCCCTCCCTCCCCCCCCTGGCCGCCTGCCTTCCCCCGTCGCCCTCTCCTCCTGGACCTTCCGATTCACAGGTAGGGGGGAGGGGAATGGGTCGAGATGGGGGGGAGGGAAAGAGGGGAGGGGTAGCAAGCCAGGATTTAGGGTTTCGAGTTTATCGTTAAGGGCTTAGGGGTAGCAAGCCAGGATTTAGGGTTTCGAGTTTATCGTTAAGGGCTTAGGGGTAGCAAGCCAGGATTTAGGGTTTCGAGTTTATCGTTAAGGGCTTAGGGGTAGCAAGCCAGGATTTAGGGTTTCGAGTTTATCGTTAAGGGCTTAGGGGTAGCAAGCCAGGATTTAGGGTTTCGAGTTTATCGTTAAGGGCTTAGGGGTAGCAAGCCAGGATTTAGGGTTTCGAGTTTATCGTTAAGGGCTTAGGGGTAGCAAGCCAGGATTTCGGGTTTCGAGTTTATCGTTAAGGGCTTAGGGGTAGCAAGCCAGGATTTAGGGTTTCGAGTTTATCGTTAAGGGCTTAGGGGTAGCAAGCCAGGATTTAGGGTTTCGAGTTTATTGTTAAGGGCTTAGGGGTAGCAAGCCAGGATTTAGGGTTTCGAGTTTATCGTTAAGGGCTTAGGGGTAGCAAGCCACATGCCCTGCCCCTGTCACCCTCTCCTCCTGGACCTTCCGATTCACAGGTAGGGAGAGGGGAAGGGGGGGAGCTGGGGGGGAGGGAAGGAAGGGGAGGGGTAGCAAGCCACGTGCCTGCTCTGAAGAGGTAGGAAGAGGGGAGGGAGGATTTTCGTTATTGTAACCCCACGAACCCCCGCGTATCCCCTGCAACGCCTCTCCAGTGCTCCTCTGTTCCATGGTTGCATGCTTCAAGGCATTTGCTGTCTCATACCTGGACCTCTCTCTCCTCCTGCCTCATACCTCCGCACACTCCCCCTTCCCATCCTCCTCCCCCCCCTCCCTTCCCCCTTCCCCCCGCTCCCCCAACAGACACCGACCCCTGCAAGGCCTCTCCCGTGCAGCCCTGTGGCACGGGCGTGTGCACCAAGGCACGTGCCCCGTGGGACCCGTCTATCCTCGTGCCCTCCTGCAAGTGCCCCTTGAAGCTCCCCTCCTTCCAACCCTCCCACCTTGCCGGCCTGCCCTCCTGCTTCCCTGGTGAGCCGTGGACTGAGGTAGGCAAGAGGCGGAGAGCGGTAGGTGGGTGAGAGGTGGAGTGTGGTAGGTGAGAGGTGGAGTGCAGTAGGTGAGAAGTGGAGTGCAGTAGGTGAGAGGTGGAGTGCAGTAGGTGAGAGGTGGAGTGCGGTAGGTTAGAGGTGGAGCATGGTGGGTGAGAGGCAGAGTGTGGTGGGTGAGCATTTGGTAGTGAGGCAAGCCCAATTGGTCATGCACATCCCAGGGGCACATGGGATGTGCATCAATGGTATCCTAGTCTGCTGCTCACGCACTTGATATAAGTAGAGTTGTGAGACGTCTCAAAACTCTACCTTTATCCCATGTGCCCTTTGGGATGTGCATCAATGGTGTCCTAGTCTGCTGCTCACTCACTCTTGCTCTCTTCCCACTCTGCTTCCCCGATTGTCTTTCCCCTTCCCTCGCCCTCCCTAAACCAGATTCCTTCACATGTCGCCAGTTCCCCCGCAACCCGTGTGCCCCGGGGGTGTGCATTGATGACATAGATGGCACCTACTCCTGCCTCTGCCCCTCGCCCTACTTCCCCTTCTACTTTTACCCCAAAGGCGCTGCCCGCTGTTACCATTGTGCGTACCACATGGTCAGATGGTCTTAAACAAGGTTTGATTTTCAGCTCATGCCTCTGACCCCTCGCCTACCCCCTCTTCTCACACACACCCCTCACACGTCACCGCTCTCACACGTCACCGCTCTCACACGTCACCGCTCTCACACGCCCCACTGTCATACGCCCAACTCTCACATGCCCCTCTCTCACATGCCCCTCTCTCACATGTGTGCCTGTTCTATCTCAGCCCATCCGATGGCTCTTATCGTCATGGCTCTCATCACATGCACCTCGTATTTTGAGACATTTCAAAACGCTACTTCTATCACATGGCCCATCCGATAGCTCTTATCGTCATGGCTCTCATCACATCACATGGACCTCGTGTCTCCTGTGTTTACTTCTTATGGGCTCATCACGTGGACTTATATCGTTCTCGTTATTACCCCATGCATGCCTACCCCATGCATGCCTACCCCATGCATGCCTACCCCGTGCATGCCTACCCCCCGTGCATGCAGTGCGATTGGCTGAGACTCGAATGCCCACCTTCCTGTCGCCCTACGGCCTCACATGCGCGCTCATCCTCAACACCTACGGGCTCACCCAAGCAGACTTCTTCAGCCAAAACAAGGTCTGACATTGGACTGAAGGAAGGTTCAAGCTGTAGATTGATTGGGGTCAGGACATTCCATGTCCCATGCCCGCTCATCCTCAACAATTATGGGCTCACCCAAGCAGACTTCTTCAACCAAAACAAGCTCAGGAGGGCTTTGGTGGGCTTTGGTTAAAGGGGCTGTGTTTAGTTCAGCTCAGCACATTCATCTCACAGCACATTCATCTCGCAGCACATTGTGTGGCATCGCATCACATCACATCACATGCTCTCTCATCCTCAACTCAACACCTATGGGCTCTCCCAAGCGGAATTCTGGAGCCAAAACAAGGTCCGTCTGAAAGCTCAATATTTCCCCTTTCTGGTCACGGCACAGCCACACTTCCCCTCATCGCCACACATTGCCCTTCAGTTTCTCTCACTTCCCCTCTCTGCCCCTCACTTCAACTCAATTCCCCTCGCTTCCACCCACCCCCCCTCACTTTCTCTCACTGCTCCTCACTTTCCGCTCATTCTTCCCACCACCCATTCGGCCTGCCTCGTTCGAATCTCTCCTTGTAACAGCAGAGCGTCCAAACCCATACCCCCCTTCCCGTCTTGCCTGTTTAGTGTTTCTTTTCTGTCAGATACCCATGTTCTGACCAATCCTCTCCTCTATGTCTCCTTGTTCTGACTGCAGGGGTTCCAGTGCCGAGCGCCCATCCCTGTAGGCACTCTTGTTAACGTCACCAGCCGGGCTTTCTCCCAATGCACTGCCATGTACACTGCTAATTATGTAAGTGCCGGTGTGTTGAAGTAGTTTCCAGTGCCTTATTCCAAGTTCCAGTGCGCTTATCCAAGTGCCAGTGCGTTTGTGTAAACCCCAGTGTGTTTATGTAAGCGCCTTTGAGCCTAATCTCAAAACTTAACCCCGCTTCACTGCTCACTCTGAATCGCCACCTGTGTTTGCATTTCCCACTTCCTCCATCTGCCCCTTCCCTCCACGTGCCTTCTCCCTCCACGTGCCTTCTCCCTTCAAACCCCCTCGTCTCTTTCCCAGACACTCACTCGCCTATTTCCCTGTGTGCCGGCAGGGTGACACGTGACTCACGCAACGCCCTCTTCTCCACGCAGATACAGCCACTCAACTCAATCCTTCCAGTAACCACGCTTCCTCTTCCACTCCTCCTATACCTGACATGTGTGTGCAGGGTGACACGTGTGACTCACTCAACGCCCTCTTCTCCACGCAGATACAGCCACTCAACTCAATCCTTCCAGTAACCACGCTTCCTCTTCCACTCCTCCTATACCTGACATGCGTGTGCAGGGTGACACGTGTGACTCACGCAACGCCCTCTTCTCCACGCAGTTACAGCCACTCAACTCAATCCTTCCAGTAACCACGCTTCCTCTTCCACTCCTCCTATACCTGACATGCGTGTGCAGGGTGACACGTGTGACTCACTCAACGCCCTCTTCTCCACGCAGATACAGCCGCTCAACCCCGCCCTCACCTGCTCTGATGGGCCCAGACCCGGCCAGGTGAGCATCGGTGCAGATGGGTGCAAGTGAGTTAGGTGAGGGCACGTGAGTGTGGATGCAGGTGCAGGTGAGTGCTTGTGGTTGCAGGTATGTGTTGGTGGGTCTCGGGGGGTGTAGGTGGGTGTTGGTGAGCGTAGGTGGGTCGAGGTGGGTGTAGGTGGGTGAAGGTGAGTGTAGATGGCTGACAAGAATGCAGGTGCGCTGGTAACAGAAGCTGCTGCAATGACAGGTTGTTAGGGTAGTTTGTTCTCCAAAGTCTCAGAACCCGATCTCACATCATTTCACACATTCCTCTCCCCACTCCCCCTCTTCTCCCCCTTCTCCCCCCTCTCCCCCATTCTCCTCCCTCCCTCCTTCCCAGCTCCTCTGTGTATCCCTCAACCAGACGTGGCTAGAAGAGGGAATGACCCGCATATCATGCAAGCTCCAGGCCCAAATCACCCCAGCCGTGACACAAACCCCGCCCACAACCTCACCCAGCCCTCAACCACCCCCTCCTCCTCCGCCTCTAGCCAACTACACGAGCGTAGGTGTGCTCGTGACGGTCCTCCAGGGCCCGCAGACCTGCCAGCAGCTGTGGCGGGCGTTTGCCATCGCCTCCCCCACGCGCTTCTTCCAGATGAACCCCGGCCTCTCGTGCGACTCGCTGCTGCCGCACAGCCCCCTGCAGGGCAACATGATGAGAAGGGTGAGTTGGGCTGGGAGGGTGAGAGTCGAGCGGTTGCGGGTGTGAGTTGTGGGCTGAGGGAGGAGCAAGAAGTCCGATGCGCTTCTTCCAGTTGAATCTTGACCTCTTGTGCGACTCGCTGCTGCCCTACAGCCCCCTGCAGGGCAATATGATGAGAAGGGTGAGTTGGGCTGGGAGGGTGAGAGTCGAGCGGTTGCGGGTGTGAGTTGTGGGCTGAGGGAGGAGCAAGAAGTCCGATGCGCTTCTTCCAGTTGAATCTTGACCTCTTGTGCGACTCGCTGCTGCCCTACAGCCCCCTGCAGGGCAATATGATGAGAAGGGTGAGTTGGGCTGGGAGGGTGAGAGTCGAGCGGTTGCGGGTGTGAGTTGTGGGCTGAGGGAGGAGCAAGAAGTCCGATGCGCTTCTTCCAGTTGAATCTTGACCTCTTGTGCGACTCGCTGCTGCCCTACAGCCCCCTGCAGGGCAATATGATGAGAAGGGTGAGTTGGGCTGGGAGGGTGAGAGTCGAGCGGTTGCGGGTGTGAGTTGTGGGCTGAGGGAGGAGCAAGAAGTCCGATGCGCTTCTTCCAGTTGAATCTTGACCTCTTGTGCGACTCGCTGCTGCCCTACAGCCCCCTGCAGGGCAATATGATGAGAAGGGTGAGTCGGGAAGGTCTGTGTGTGGGGTGGAGTGGAAGGAGGTTATACGCTATACGCTGCAAATAGTACCTGTGCTTGTGCCTGTGCCTGTGTCTGGTGCCGCTGTCGATGTCTTGCCTCTGTCTCTGTCTCTGCCTCTGTGTGTGAAGGTTATTCAATGCAGTTTATTTTTCTTCCCCTTCCATCCTGTTCCTCACTGATGGTTGACTCACAGATTTGTGTGGCTAGTGTTGACGGCCGGCCGTTATCTGGCAATACATGTTCAACCAAGCGATTGTACAGTGTGAAGCGCGGAGATACATGCGGCATGTTGATCACCAAGAGATACCGTCGCAAGATTGACATGTTTAGGAATCTTAACAATGGGTATGATTGTACTGTAAATAGGTTGTGGACTGGCTTGTTGCTTTGTTTACCGTAAATAGAATCATATATCATGTGGAGAAACATCAAGCAGGAGGGAAGGGAGGGGCTGCTGATTCCAACCTGCTTGGTGTCTGTGCCCTATCACCACACCAGCTCATTGCTTCTTCCCCCAAGACAATACAACATCTCAACCTTGAAGGTTTAAAAACAATAGATAATAACAGAGGACCATGGTACTAGGATGCAGAAAGTGGACAACAAGAGTGATAATAACGAGAAGCGAGTGAAAACCCCTCCATGACCCCCCCGAAGGGCCCCCTACCCCCCAACGCCCCTCACAGCCCCCCTCACAGCCCCCCCACACAGCCCCCCATACACACCCCCCCCCAACACAGCCCTCCCCCCCCCCCCCCACACAGCCCCCTCAAATCGCTTGGCTGGCCTGGCCGAGTCACACACAGGCACCACCTGCCAAAAGGCCATGTAGGCCTCACATCTGGCCTCTTTCCATCCGTCTCCCTGTCCCTGCTTCTCTCTCATTGTCTTCCATTCCTGTTTCTGTCGGCTGTTGGTGTGTCCCTCTCCCTGTCCCTGCTGCTTCTCTCCCTGTTTGTCTTCCATTTACGCTCTGTCCCTGACCTCGCTTCTGTCCCTGTTTGCCTTCCGTTTTTGTCCCTGTGTCTGTATTTGTCCCTGTTTCGGTCACTCTCACTGTATCTGTATCTGTATTTGGCCCAATCAGACCTCCTCCCCCTCCCCCCCCTCCCGGACCTAGGCCGAACCGACCCTACCTCCCCGAGCCTGGCCAGGACGGACCTGGCCAGACTAGCTCATGTGTGATGTTACATACAAGCATACATATCAAAAACTCCTAATGACTCCTATTATTCTATCTTTATCATCGCATCTTCGAGGCTGGCACCAGAGAGGTGAATGGGAGAGTTCAAGCAGCAGCGAGCCGACCCTCACCTGGCTGTGCTGAGCCTCTCACCCAGCTGTGCCGAGCCTCTCACCCAGCTGTGCCGAGCCTCTCACCTGACTGTGCCGAGCCTCTCACCTGACTGTGCCGAGCCTCTCACCTGACTGTGCCGAGCCTCTCACCTGACTGTGCCGAGCCTCTCACCTGGCTGCGCCGAGCCTCTCACCACGCCTGGCTGTGCAGAGCCTCTCACCACGCCTGGCTGTGCCGAGCCTCTCACCACGCCTGGCTGTGCCGAGCCTCTCACCACGCCTGGCTGTGCCAACCCTCGCCTGGCTGTGCCGAGCCTCACACGTGCCTGTGCCGAGCCTATTGTCATCATATCAATAACTTGTATCATTCCACACATTGTAAGGGAATATCGTCATGGCGTCCATAGGAGAAAACAGGGAGAGGAGAAACAGGGAGAGAGGAAACGGGAATAGGGGTTACGCTACGCTACGGGGGAGCAAGGGGAGGCGGCAGGGGGAAAAGCGGAAAGGGGAACATGATGCACAAGGAGAACGGGAACGGAAAAAGAATGGGCGAGATCAATGCGTTACAGAGTTACCACAAGGTGCGCGAAGGAGAGGAAACGAAAGCGAGGGCTGGAAACGGAGAGGGGAGCGAGAGTGATCGGGGTGGGAAGGGGGGAGGGAAGCGGAGGGTAGGGGAAAGAGATAAAGAGCCGGGAGAGAGAGGGGAGAGGGCATAGAGGAGAGAGAGGGGATGAGGGAAATGCGGAAATGGCGGGGAGGGGCGCGGATCAGGGTGGAAAAGGAGTAGTTGCGGAAGAGGGGAAGGGGAAGGGAGGGGGATGGCGCGAGGGGACAGAAACTCAGTGGCGGGGGGAAGGGGGTAAACAGAAATTCTCGAGATGTTTGGAAAGGGGCTCACGCTCATGAAGCGCGAAAGCGCTCCGACCTTCCGCCTGCAGCGCGGAAGCGCTCCGACCTTTCGCCTGCACCGCGGAAGCGCTCCGACCTTCCGCCTGCACCGCGGAAGCGCTCCGACCTTCCGCCTGCAGCGCGGAAGCGCTCCGACCTTCCGCCTGCAGCGCGGAAGCGCTCCGACCTTCCGCCTGCAGCGCGGAAGCGCTCCGACCTGCCGCCTGCAGCACGGAAGCGCTCCGACCTTCCGCCTGCACCGCGGAAGCGCTCCGACCTTCCGCCTGCACCGCGGAAGCGCTCCGACCTTCCGCCTGCAGCGCGGAAGCGCTCCGACCTTCCGCCTGCAGCGCGGAAGCGCTCCGACCTTCCGCCTGCAGCGCGGAAGCGCTCCGACCTTCCGCCTGCAGCGCGGAAGCGCTCCGACCTTCCGCCTGCACCGCGGAAGCGCTCCGACCTTCCGCCTGCACCACGGAAGCGCTCCGACCTTCCGCCTGCACCGCGGAAGCGCTCCGACCTTCCGCCTGCACCGCGGAAGCGCTCCGACCTTCCGCCTGCAGCGCGGAAGCGCTCCGACCTTCCGCCTGCAGCGCGGAAGCGCTCCGACCTTCCGCCTGCAGCGCGGAAGCGCTCCGACCTTCCGCCTGCAGCGCGGAAGCGCTCCGACCTTCCGCCTGCAGTGCGGAAGCGCTCCGAACTTCCGCCTGCCTGCAGCGCGGTGGTGCATGGCTGCATGGCTCGACGTGCTCTTGTCGCTGCCCCTGCTGATGCGCGGAAACTCGCCGTTCTTCCGCCTGCAGCGCGGAAACGGGCATGTACTGAGAAAAATGGGTACTTGAAACTAGGGCTTTGAAAAGAAGAGAGGGAAGCTACCAAAACACCAAAATACAGTTTTCTAATATCGAAGGGCAGTCAAACCAAACTCAACACAGTTCAAACCCCGGTTTCTCCCCACCCTCGCGCCCTCGGCTTTGTGTCTGTTGACGACGCGCCTCTGCACGCATTCGATGCTTTCAATGCGGGCTCTCAAACACGCGCGGGGGAACGTCAGCAGCAGAAGCAGAAGCAGGCTGTTGCTCCTTCTCTTCCTCCTTCCCTTCCTGTTCGCCTGCTCCTGCCGATTCCGCTGCAATCTCCACGCCAGCAAATGTCTCAGAATAGAGCAGAGGCATGTCAGCCTGCAGCACAAGTGCGCGACATAAACAAACGGAAATTAATCACTCAAGCACATATTCCTTTCTTTCTTCCCTTGTCGCAAAAAGGAAAACAGATTATAAGAAGGCGGGTGGAGAAAGGGAACGTGTGTGAGTGTATCAAATGGGTAGATATACCTGCAGTTGCTCCAGCGCGCGTTGCTTCGCGTTCACTTACCCTCCAGCTCCTTCACGCGCTTCTCTCCTTCTTCTACCGCCAGCAAGAACGACTCCGTGCGACTCTGCTGAGCCTGCGACCCGCTGTCGTCGCCTGTCGCAACCACGTCATCCCTCGCTAGTACGGATGTGACTGTAACGAAGCGAGACGACGTGGAGCGATGAACGGGAAAAGCGGAGGAGGAGAAACGAAGCCCGGAGATGCTTCCTGGAAGGAGGTCTGATCGGCCAGCTGCAGCAAACACCAGTTCAAACTCCGATTCCTCCCCACCCTCGCGCGCTTGGCTTTGAAGCTGCTGAAGACGCCACTCGGAAAGCACTGAAACAGTCGTTTCAGAGGGAAACAATTAACCAAACTGAGACCTTTCAAACGGAGGCGCTTCAAGGAGAGGCGGAGGGATATGCGAGGGAATCGGCGTTTGGATCGGAAGTGGGGTTTGACGGGCAAACTGGCTTCTGGAGATGACGTGTGAGCCACCCACCTGATTCCGTCCGGACTCTGGTTTGCATTCGTAAAAGGCAATATCCGCGCGAGCGGGGCGGCGAAACGAAACCGCTGGAAGCGCGAGGGATGACGACCATCTAAATCTAACGGGCGCGAGGCGCGCGAGGCGCACGAACAAACGCGAGCTGAGCTCCTACTAAGTCGAATGGCACTACATCGATTTTCCGTGGGTGAAGTGATCGTGACGTGAGAATAGAGGAGGTGGAGCGTGGGGTTGGAGGAGAGGAGGGGAGGGAGGCTTGGCGACCCGACATCCAACCGAACCAACCTCCAGGTAACGCAAGCAAGTTTACAGTTTGACCCCACCCCACCCACAAAACATTCTGAAACATGCAGGGCAGGAAGAATTTTAACTGAAGCGCAAATCGTACGACAGAAGCAGATGGAAACGAGATGGAAATGGGAGCCCCCCACGTAAACAATACTGTACCATGTGGGTGGGACGGATTAAATATATTTTCCCAAGGCAAAAACAGAATATGAAGCACCTCACAAGCCCACTAACAAACCCACGCGGCTCGATCACTCGAGCCGTGGGTGGGTATAGTCAAGCTGTAAAATCGGGAATCAGGCAGCGCCTAATCTGACCAATCACACCTGAAACGGGTGTGCCTCAAGAAAATTTTACATCGCGCTCCAGTTCAAGCGATTCGATTTACAGCCGCCGTGACTTACGGTTAGGCAGATAATTTCGACAAAAGCATACTTGCAATTATCTAACAAACCATTTGAAAAACAAGGTGTGCTGGTTTGTAATAACGATATATTCACAATTAGATTATTTAAAACAAAGGATGTATTGTAAATGCATGAACTAACCATATAGAGATCATATAACCGTATCTTGATCTATAATTATGTAATATTCATAAGCGCATATACTATTACATCAGAGTCAATTTATATAATATATTAGTCCTAATACGACTCTACATCTTTTCACTCAAAAAAAACACTTCTAATTATTTATTCTTCCTGCGAAATGACTTGTGTATAATTATTTTTATACCTGATGTTCTGTTTCTTTTACTTATTGATAAATGCACCAGTTTTTTATCAACGCTTGAAGATAATGCGGACTTGGAGGTTCACGATCACTCGGGCCCTTGAATCATTTTACAATCGTGAACTGGTCGCTGAATTGTAAATTCGCTTCGACCGGATCCGCTGGTCTGGCGACCTTGAACAGACGGTTACAATGCGACAATCACACGTCGACAGTCGTCGAACCAATGAGATCTCTAGTCAAACTGTTCTGCCTACGTGTGTTTCGCAGGAGGCGAGGGTTGACGGTGGCGTCAATTGGAAATTGTCGTGCACCACTGTCGCACCTCAACACTTTGAGGGTCCAGATTCGTGTCGCACGACTTTTACCCAGCTGTTATGTTCCACTTGGGCTGGGTTGGTAGCGTGAGCGCTTACGACTGTTTGGGCAATGGAGGTGTGCACTTTGCGATTTTGTTTTCTCAATATACCGAACTGTAGTGAGTGTCCCCCCCCCCCACCCATCCCTCTCACCCTGCTTGTTTCTGAGCTGTTTATTTCGCACAAGTCATTTTTTTGCTAATCTGCATTGCTCGTTCGGTGTTTAGCTAAAACAGTATATTTTTTTCGCCACTCTTCTTGCCTGTCCTGTCTGTTTCGGGCAGACTGGATGGTTTGCGAGCTTCACAGAGGAGAGTGCTTGGCTGGGTACACGTGTCCCGTCTGCTGCCCCATTCATTTCAGCGCGCTTGGCTGAAACGGTTGAAAACGGTTGCATCGTTCTCAACGTTTGAGCCAACCACCTGATTCCGGCCCGGACTCTGGTTTGCGGTTTGCATTCGGACACATCTGGGACTGGAGCTAGATGGCCTGGATATGAGAGAAAAATATCAAAAGACACTACCGACGTGGCATAATCGTGGCTGTTCAAAAGACACTACTGACGATAGCAGGAAACGTGTTAACATCGAGGTCGTCGAAAGCAAGCTGCGTTTATTTCCTGATTTCGTTAGCACAACATCTTTTCACTTAACGACTGAAGTTACCAGGCTGCGTGTCGATATTTTATTGGCTGACGAAAAGGTCAGTGTGTCTTATTTCGCTACAAGCCCAGGGCACGTGCACCCGCGGAAATTCACAGGCAACCTGTTCTTGTGCTGTGCACAGTGCCTCACCAGCCTCCCCGAACCGAACAAGGTGTGCACGCTTCAACCTCCGCTGCTTTCGTCGGGTAGCCATCCACGTGGGAACGGTGCTGCAGCGCTCCATTCCAAATCCAAGAATGTGGGACCCTTGAATCGTTCTCAACTACGTTTTCTTCCTGTACCGTTCGAAACCGTACTGAAACCCCATCGAAATCTGAAGCCTACGTCCTTCACAAATGATATCGCTAACATGCTAGCAACATCCCAGCAACCCATTTTCGCGACTACTTGCGCTGCCGTAGTAGATCGTCGACTACGGCTCCAGATTAGGTCATCGAAGTCCGCGAAGGCACACTGCGCGCACAGACTACGACGATCCTTGTGCTATCCGGACTGCCAGTGCTATCCGCAAAAAACATATGATGTGCTATGATGCTAGCAAAAATCTGATTGTGAGTCACACCGCGGCGACTCTGCATAGCGATGCGCGCACGGCTTTAGAGCCCCTGATTCTGCCATGCCGCGCCGCTCCTCCGCTTCGGCCACGCTGCTCCTCTGTCTCCCTCTCACTGCTTCCGCCACCGCTGCGGCTAGTAATTATGTTAGCCGCGCTCCGAGCGGTTAGCGCGTTCGTTGCACAGGAGCAGCGGCGTGATTGGGGGCAGCGCCGAACAGCAGAGCGGGGAAGCGAGCAGGCCGACTATCGCAGAAGCAGAAGGGCATGGCGCGCGATCATCGCGCGATCAGGCGACTTCCGCTCATGATGTCGCGCGGCAGAGTTTTTGCATCCGATGCAAGGCATTTCCGAGGCCGCCTGCCCGACTCCGTGAGGACCTGCGCAGGTGCGGCGACGACTGAGGCAGGTGAGGCGAGTGAGGGGAGTGAGGCGAGTGGGTTGGATCTTCATTGCTTTTGCTCTCTCCGCCTTTGCTCTCATCGCATGAGTCATGCCTGCCATCACTTGCACTTCAACCTTCTGCTCCCCGTGTCTTGTCAACTTGCTGCCGTCCGCCCTCCCAGGAGCAGCAGCGGAGCAACACGCACCAGGGGCAGCAGCGGCAGCAGCAGCCGCAGCAGGCGTAGAACCTTCATAAAATGGTCTGCGGCATGGGAAGGGGCGGCGGAAGGCGGCATGTGAATTGGCGGCATGGTAAAGGGGCGTCGGGATGGGAAATGAGCGGAGGCATGGGAAGTCTCCCACTTCACCCCTCCCTCCTCCGCCCTCTCCTCTCACTCCACCCCCTCCTCCTCCACTCTCGCCCCTCTCGTTCAAGCATCTTCACGGCATGTCTGGAGCTGATTGCAGCACACGGAAGAGCAGTGAGTGTAGCAGTGAGGGGGGGAGGGAGGTCCTTGGGCAGCGGCAGCAGTAGCTGCCGCTGCCACTGCTGCTGCTGCACCAGCGTGCTGCTACAACTGCCGGTGCAGCCGCATCAAGTCCTGTCAACACCCCTGCCCAATCCCTTTCCAGCCAAGAACCACAGCAACCAGCTGCAGCAGGCCGGCTCTCAGCAGCAGCAGCAGTTGCATCAGGAGCAGCTGAACGTTTGCAGCAATTGCAGTAGCACACAATTGCAATACTGCTAAGCATTATACAAAGCAATATGTTTTTATATTGCATTGGTTGTCCGTAGCCCTTGTCAGCATTGTTAGCATATTTTCTTTCTTTTTGTTCGTTTGTGTTTCACGTGATTCATTGCGCCACGAGTTTTGAACAAATGTTTGTTGCGGGGAATGACTTACGTTACACACTGAGTGATGGCATAGACAGAAGTTTGGCTCAGCACCCACCTACGCTTATGTGCTTTCACGCCACTGACTGACCTTACCCGACTACGGTAATCCATGCTGAGTTCAACAACTAGCACTAAAACCGTGCAAATGTGAACTTGACACTGATATTTCTTTCCTCCTATATGACCGCTCGGTCGACTGAACATCGTGTGAGTTATAAGACGGCAGCGGGCCATGAACGTCCACACGAACGACTACGGTACAACAAGCTGTTTACGGCATACTTTAGCATCTAATGCTGGATCGAGGAGCAACGCGTTAGAAGCAATTCCGGAAATTCCGGCGGCGGCGGCAATTCCGCTCGAGGAGCAACGCGTTAGAAGCAGCGAGGCTGTTCCACGCCGTGTGTTCGACGCGGGGGAGGAGCTGCGAGGCAGGTGAGGCGGCGACTCGCCGAGAGTGGTCTGCACTTTCATCGTGCTCCTATCCCCTTTCTCTCAATGGCTCTGCTCTCATATGCACTAAACATATGTGCTCCCCCTGTCCTGCTAACGTGTTGCCGTCCGCCCTGCCCAGGAGCAGCAGCAACACGCAATAGGAGACACAGCAGGAGCAGCAGACTGTACAATCAGCAGCAGTAGACTGTACAAGCAGCAGCAGCAGACTGTACAAGCAGCAGCAGCAGACTGTACAAGCAGCAGCAGCAGACTGTACAAGCAGCAGCAGTAGACTGTACAAGCAGTAGCAGCAGACTGTACAAGCAGCAGCAGCAGCAGACTGTACAAGCAGCAGCAGCAGACTGTACAAGCAGCAGCAGCAGACTGTACAAGCAGCAGCAGCAGACTGTACAAGCAGCAGCAGCAGACTGTACAAGCAGCAGCAGCAGACTGTACAAGCAGCAGCAGCAGACTGTACAAGCAGCAGCAGCAGACTGTACAAGCAGCAGCAGTAGACTGTACAAGCAGCAGCAGTAGACTGTACAAGCAGCAGCAGTAGACTGTACAAGCAGCAGCAGTAGACTGTACAAGCAGCAGCAGTAGACTGAACAAGCAGCAGCAGTAGACTGTACAAGCAGCAGCAGTAGACTGTACAAGCAGCAGCAGTAGACTGTACAAGCAGCAGCAGCAGACTGTACAAGCAGCAGCAGCAGACTGTACAAGCAGCAGCAGCAGACTGTACAAGCAGCAGCAGCAGACTGTACAAGCAGCAGCAGTAGACTGTACAAGCAGCAGCAGTAGACTGTACAAGCAGCAGCAGTAGACTGTACAAGCAGCAGCAGTAGACTGTACAAGCAGCAGCAGTAGACTGTACAAGCAGCAGCAGTAGACTGTACAAGCAGCAGCAGCAGACTGTACAAGCAGCAGCAGCAGACTGTACAAGCAGCAGCAGTAGACTGTACAAGCAGCAGCAGTAGACTGTACAAGCAGCAGCAGTAGACTGTACAAGCAGCAGCAGCAGACTGTACAAGCAGCAGCAGTAGACTGTACAAGCAGCAGCAGCAGGTGCTGAGAGGGTAAGATGATGGGATGGGGCGGGTGGTGAGAGGGTGAGCTGATGGGATGGGGCTGGTTGTGAGAGGGTAAGATGATGGGATGGGGCGGGTGGTGAGAGGGTGAGATGATGGGATGGGGGCTGGTGTTCAGCAGTAGCTACAGGTGGCATTCCCCAAGCTTAGTGCTGTATGTATGTGACAGAGTTTTGCCCCTTTTGGAACATAATGCCTTTGTGTTGTGGTTTACTGTATGCATTTGTCGAAACAAAATGCAATGGTGCCATGACAGAGTTCTGCCGTTAATCAAAACAGGATGCCATGTCCGTTGCTTTCACACCAGCATAAACCTGGAAATACCATAAGCAAGCTCATACCGTAACCACCCCAGGTACGTGTTGTGACATGCATGAAAAGAGCCGGAGCAATGGGACCGGCTCTTAGTTAGTCATCCTGCCAATATTTCCATACTATCCATGCGAGAAAAGATCAAACAGTGCATTGCCGTAGCGTAGGTACAATCTATCCGAGCACCGAGATTGACACGGACATTTGCTACATAGAGACACATTCATCAATACCCACACACCTATGCACACCACCAGCAAATGTGCATTTTGATATCGATCATACGCGACATTCAAAGGCGCACTACAAAACCCGTTTTATAATGTATTCTACACGGAGAGGGGGACCGGTTTGAAAACATTTATTGGTAAATGTCAGTATAACAAGTAGTCAATCATGCCGAAGAAGTGCTAAGTTTGAGGGTGCCTATGCATAAGGTGATGAACTATCTGTTAGCACCTGGTTAAAGTTTCTGTGCTATGTATGTATATGATGATATATATTGTTGTACGTATACTGCATGGCATTGTGGGCCTGGAAACCGAAACACGATTGGGCTGCAAATTGTTCACGTAACACTGTTAGTGCTGCATTTTGTTCACGTTTGCAGCCAATCAATTGGCTACGCCGAGGCTAGGACACTAATACGAAGCTTGAAATCAGGGTGGTGGATTGGTCCGTGAGTAAAGCGAAGCTTTGCGCGCCGTTTGCACTCTTAGCGAGCGAATCAGCTCGCTCACGACAGGTGCAAAGTAGGACGGAATCGCACGTGGCGACTTTTTTCTCCTGAAGTTCACCTCACGTCGGGCAACGCAAGGGCCTTTGTTTTGGTTTGTCATCTTTTACGGTTCGAAACTGTTGGCGAGGCGTTGCGAGCTTGAAGCTTGCAATTGCTTAAAAGTTGAATGCGACAGTTGGTGTTTGGCTAAGACCTAGCCCGTTTTTTCGGAGACCCCCCCTTCGTTGTGACAGAAACTGCGGCACGTGTTATTGTTCACCTCTCGTGTTGTTTCTTTGGTTTTGTTTTTTGTGTTGCACTCAGTTCGTGTCGGCGTGCATACGACAGACAGGCAGATTCACCATTGCAGTACCTTCTCACCTCACCTCGCTCAACTGTACTGCAGGGTCTGTTCGCACTTCGGGGATACTAGTTGTTTGTTCTGGCTGCCCTGTATGTTTTTGTTCGGCCTTGCGACTCTCATCTGTTATTGTTCTCGCACCCGATTTTTGCTGCTCTGTAAAGCCCGTATGGTGTTTTGCTATCACGTAGGCCGTTTTTTCGCCACCCCCATGTTTATTTCATTTCGCCACACTCCCTGCCTTTTAAGAGAGCTGGCGCACGAGTTTTACATTTGGTTAGAGCTGGCTTCTGCGCAGACAGGATGGTTCGCGAGCTTCACAGACGACAGCTGAACAGAACCACAGGTGCAGTCCACGTGTCCCTTCTGACGCGCAATTCAATTCAGAGCGCTTGGCTGAAACGGATTTTAACGATAGCACCGTTCTCAACCTGTCGGCTTTCAAAACAAAGCAGCAAGCCAATGCTGTACAGTTGTGTGCCCTAGAATTCAGGTTCTGATCGGGATTCGGTTCGGGGATTCCAACTTGGTCTTTTTTGTACAGTATTGGTTAGTTGTTCTTTTTGGTTTTGTTTTGCACCTGCTACTCCATTTTCTTCCCGGTTCGCACTGTACATCTGTTCTATTTTACACACCCAGTCTTTGTACGTCGTTTGTATTGTTCGTTTGATAGTTTGCTAAAATCCAGCGCGTTTTCTCTCCCACCACAACCATCTATTATTTCGTTGACCTAAAGCACGACTTTTTGTTCGTCCTCTGTATTTAAAATTTGAAGTGCTTGGGCTGATCTGGCGGCGCTTTCTGCTCTGCGCGGTAACGACAGGTGGGCAATCCATATCACCACCTCACCTCAGCTCATCTCACCTCACCTCTTATAACCTTTATTAAACCGTACCGAAACGCACTGTAGTGTGTGTCCCCCGCCGATCCCGCTCACCCTGCTTGTTTCTGTATCTGACGTTAGCAACTGTTGGCGCGAGCTCGAAGGTTGACTCCGGCAGTTGAGAACAAACCCAAGGGCGGGGGCCACGTGTCCGTTTCCAGCATTTGTCGTGCTCTTCAATTCAGTGCACGATGACAGCTTTTCCACCGTTCTCAACCGCGATTTGAAAATTAGGGTTTCTAGATGGGTGTAAGAAGGCAACGGGCCCCATGAGCTTCAGCATTTCCTCCCTTTCGCCAAATCACCTACTCCCTCTCACATCACCTTCATCGCGCCGCCACCCACCCTAGTACTATGCAGCCCGTCGTTGGTACTAGCACCGTTAGTCGTAGTCGTAGTAGTATTAGCTGTTCTAACGTACGCCAGCCCCTAGACTGATATGCACGCTTATGTACTTGTGTTTTCTTCCTGTCTCGATATGGAATCACTTCTGATTATTTACGTCATCGCTTCAAGCGACGTTTATCATGTTGACCACGCCGCTTTGCTCCTGCCACAGTGTGGCTGCTGCAGGCGGCGTGCTAGTCTCGTCGACGCCGCCGGTTCCTGGAGCAGAGGCAGCGGTCAAGCACAGCAAGCCGCTTCGCGCGCCTCGTCGATTAGTAGTACTACTACTCGTACTAATTTGCCGGTTCGCGATTTGCGGACAGGCAGCATGTGTCACGTGAAAACAGTCGCCGCATCTGCCGTCTTGCAAAAAAAGAGCCGGCGCCTTTCCCGCGGCGGTGTAGTAGCGGCAGTCGATGATGCGGTGCCCATGACGTGATGAGAACACACTGTGTTGGGAACACTGTCGATGCGCCACTGGCAATGGCGTGACACACATGCATGCGCTTTTTCCGGGGCTGCTAGACGACATTCGCGAATGGCTGCGATTCTGCATGCGTGGATGCAGGTGGGTTAAACGCTTGACAAATTCCTTCTTAGAGTCTGTTAGAAGTTTCTTATGTTCGCCTCAACAGAGCCAAGCATGTCCCCTGCAGCGTTTTTGCATGTCACCGTGTGAAGCTGCGGATTCCATATGGTGCTGGTACCGATATCTGGGTTTTCTGCTACCTCCCTTGCCCGCCTCCTTCCTCCTATCACTTGCTCACTCACCCACCCACGCGCCCCCTCCCCTCCCCTCACTTCCTTCCCCCCTGCCCCTTCACTGTTTCCGCAGACGACGAGGAGAACGAGTTGGGGCTCAAGCAGAGGGGGGGCGCTGCTGACAAGGCGCTGACAATCATTGCGCAGGCGAGTGCAACATCACCCCTCCCTGGAGCTGTTTCAATCCCTTCGATCCCTTCTTGTAGAGCCCTTTGACTGCTTTTCTTCGCCCTTCTGGTGCTGCTAACGTTTGCTTCCTGCTGCTGCGTCCCCCGCTGCTGGTGTTTTGCTGCCGCTGATTATGTTGCTGCTGCAGTTGTTGCTGTTCCTTCTTGCTGCTGCTGCTAACCATGCTGGTTGCCGCTGCTGATGCTGTTTTCTACTGTTTGCTACTGCTGTTTTCTACCGCTGCTGCTGTGTTTGGGAAATGAAGGCGCGAGTTGCAGGGGGGCTGGGGCTCAAGCAGCGGGGAAGACGAAGGAGTTGAATGCGGTGCTTGTGGCGTTTTAATGGGTGGTGAGCCGAGCAGGGAGGGTTTTGCATCAGGGTGTGACAATAACGGGTTGGACAGCAGCGGGGGGAGCAGGAGAAATGGCAATGGCGAGGGAAACAGCAGAAGCAGAGCGAAACGAGCAACGGGGAAGGGAAGGCAGGCGTTTGGAGCGGCCACGCTTCTTTCTGATGCGGTTGAGATGGATACAGATGGGGAGGGAGATGGTGGAGGGGAGAGACGGCTGGGGGTGACCTTCGAAAGCACAGAAGGAGAAGAGGAGATGGGCGCAGGGGAAACCGTTGTCCTCGTTATAGGGAGCGGAAATACTGGCCTTACCTCGGGGGTTGTGATGACCCCAGGCAGAACGAGGCGGAAGAGAGAGGGTGGGAGGGCGGGAGGGTGAGGGAGAGGAGGAGGTGCGGGCATGGGGCAAGGCAGGGTGAGAGGGACGGTGGGGGAGAGGATACGACAGCTGGAGATCGCAGCAGCAAGCGCGGCTGCTGCTGCAGGCGTGGGGAGGGGGGCGGCTGCAGGGAGGAAAGGGAGAGGAGGAGCAGCTGGAGTTGCTGCTGCTGCTGCTGCTGCTGCTGCTGCTGCTGCTGCTGCTGCTGCTGCTGCTGCTGCTGCCGCTGCTGCCGCTGCTGCTGCTGCTGCTGCTGCTGCTGCTGCTGCTGCTGCTGCTGCTGCTGCTGCTGGTGGTGGCAGGGTGAATGTTCGTAGAGAGTGGGGCCCCAAGGGGAGAAAAGCAGCGATGCTTGCTGCTAGGGAGACAGGAGGAGCAGGGATTGGCAGTGGGAAGGGGAAATGCCACGAAATTAGGGAGGATGGGGACGGGGATGGGGAGGGAGAGGGGGGATGTATTGGGGAGGATGCACTGGGAAAGGGCTCGGGTGTTGGAGCGGGGGATGTACCTGTGCTGACTGTGGGAGGAGCAGAAAGCCGGGAGGTTTTTGAGGGCACTGTTGTGAGTGTTGCTACCGTCCGTGGTGCTGGTACACGCGGGGCGGCAAGGGGGAGAAAGGGAGGGAAGAAGGGGAGTGGTATGGGAGCAAGGCGGTTGTCTGGAGCAGGATGGTCGTCGGGAGGAGAGGGGGAGGGCAAGAGGAGCAGGGGGAAGGGCGGTGGTGGTGGTGAGAAGGAATCAGTGGGGGTGGAATGCTGGAGCATACAATGCCAACCCCCTTCTGCAACGAATTCGCTGCCGTTTTGGTGGGTGGTGAAAAGGAGGAGCGAACCTCCATGGAACCTACCTGCCATAGTTCCAGTGTCCCACGGTCCACATCCTAGCCTAAGGTTGAACATTTACTCATGCCTAACCCTCCCCCCACTGCCCCCGCCCCCATACCATGCCAACCCCAGCAGCGGAGGATCAGCTTCCGTTTTGGGCGGCAGACTCGTTCTCCTTCCCCTACATCACGCCAGCCACTCCCCTGCTGACACGTGGCAGCACCAGGAAGCGATTCTTTGCCGCTGATCTCTCGGTCGCTGCTGACGTGGCATCATCCAGTGGCCAATCAGACGATCCCGCCCCTGGAGCCATCTACTTCCCTCGCCGTCTCCCCCTCCTCTACTCCTCCTCCCCTCCCTTCCCTCCTCCTCCTCCTCCTCCTCGTCGTCCCCGCAGCTCCCCCCATTCCTCTCCTTCCTCCTCCCCTCCCCAACCCACAGCAACCGAACCCCCCATCTGCATGGCTCGCTCTTTCACCTTCACATACGGCTTTTCCATAAATGTATCCGCTTCCCATGGACTCGCATTCGTTATAAGCACACATGCGAGCGTGGGCCTAGGCGGGGCTTATATGGGGTACGGCCGGGACCCATCCTCGCGACTCACTAACGGCAGCTGGCCGGACGGCGCGCGGAGTGTAGCTGTGCTATGGCACCCACAGGCTGTAACAAACCCGGAAACTGACGATCCAAATGCTTATCACATAGGCGTTAACACCGATTTCAACATGACTTCGATTTTCGAGGAGGAGGTGTCAAATGTGGTGGAGGCAGAGGAGGTGTTGCAGATGAGGGTTGACTATCACGGGAGGAGCAAGGAGATGCTGATCAGATGGTACCAACCCCCTGTTCTAGTAGGCAGCATGAAAGTCTCCCTTGACCTCTGTGCTGCTCTCACTGGGGGCCCTGACACAAGCACAAGCAGCAGCGGCGGCACTGGTAGCGGCAGCAGCAGCAACAGCAGAAACACCAGCACCACCACCACAAGTGGCAGCAGCAGCAGCAGTGACAGCAGCAGTGCAACGGACCTATGGTCGCCATCGTTCGGGCAGCTGGTCGTTGGGTTCACCAGCGCTGCCCTCCCTCCCCCCCCTGGCCGCCTGCCTTCCCCCGTCGCCCTCTCCTCCTGGACCTTCCGATTCACAGGTAGGGGGGAGGGGAATGGGTCGAGATGGGGGGAGGGAAAGAGGGGAGGGGTAGCAAGCCAGGATTTAGGGTTTCGAGTTTATCGTTAAGGGCTTAGGGGTAGCAAGCCACATGCCCTGCCCCTGTCACCCTCTCCTCCTGGGCCTTCCGATTCACGGGCAGGGAGGGGGAAGGGGGGGAGCTGGGGGGGAGGGAAGGAGGGGGAGGGGTAGCAAGCCACGTGCCTGCTCTGAAGAGGTAGGAAGAGGGGAGGGAGGATTTTCGTTATTGTAACCCCACGAACCCCCGCGTATCCCCTGCAACGCCTCTCCAGTGCTCCTCTGTTCCATGGTTGCATGCTTCAAGGCATTTGCTGTCTCATACCTGGACCTCTCTCTCCTCCTGCCTCATACCTCCGCACACTCCCCCTTCCCATCCTCCTCCCCCCTCCCTTCCCCCTTCCCCCCGCTCCCCCAACAGACACCGACCCCTGCAAGGCCTCTCCCGTGCAGCCCTGTGGCACGGGTGCATGCACCAAGGCACGTGCCCCGTGGGACCCGTCTATCCTCGTGCCCTCCTGCAAGTGCCCCTTGAAGCTCCCCTCCTTCCAACCCTCCCACCTTGCCGGCCTGCCCTCCTGCTTCCCTGGTGAGCCGTGGACTGAGGTAGGCAAGAGGCGGAGAGCGGTAGGTGGGTGAGAGGTGGAGTGTGGTAGGTGAGAGGTGGAGTGCAGTAGGTGAGAAGTGGAGTGCAGTAGGTGAGAGGTGGAGTGCAGTAGGTGAGAGGTGGAGTGCGGTAGGTTAGAGGTGGAGCATGGTGGGTGAGAGGCAGAGTGTGGTGGGTGAGCATTTGGTAGTGAGGCAAGCCCAATTGGTCATGCACATCCCAGGGGCACATGGGATGTGCATCAATGGTATCCTAGTCTGCTGCTCACGCACTTGATATAAGTAGAGTTGTGAGACGTCTCAAAACTCTACCTTTATCCCATGTGCCCTTTGGGATGTGCATCAATGGTGTCCTAGTCTGCTGCTCACTCACTCTTGCTCTCTTCCCACTCTGCTTCCCCGATTGTCTTTCCCCTTCCCTCGCCCTCCCTAAACCAGATTCCTTCACATGTCGCCAGTTCCCCCGCAACCCGTGTGCCCCGGGGGTGTGCATTGATGACATAGATGGCACCTACTCCTGCCTCTGCCCCTCGCCCTACTTCCCCTTCTACTTTTACCCCAAAGGCGCTGCCCGCTGTTACCATTGTGCGTACCACATGGTCAGATGGTCTTAAACAAGGTTTGATTTTCAGCTCATGCCTCTGACCCCTCGCCTACCCCCTCTTCTCACACACACCCCTCACACGTCACCGCTCTCACACGTCACCGCTCTCACACGTCACCGCTCTCACACGCCCCACTGTCATACGCCCAACTCTCACATGCCCCTCTCTCACATGCCCCTCTCTCACATGTGTGCCTGTTCTATCTCAGCCCATCCGATGGCTCTTATCGTCATGGCTCTCATCACATGCACCTCGTATTTTGAGACATTTCAAAACGCTACTTCTATCACATGGCCCATCCGATAGCTCTTATCGTCATGGCTCTCATCACATCACATGGACCTCGTGTCTCCTGTGTTTACTTCTTATGGGCTCATCACGTGGACTTATATCGTTCTCGTTATTACCCCATGCATGCCTACCCCATGCATGCCTACCCCATGCATGCCTACCCCGTGCATGCCTACCCCCCGTGCATGCAGTGCGATTGGCTGAGACTCGAATGCCCACCTTCCTGTCGCCCTACGGCCTCACATGCGCGCTCATCCTCAACACCTACGGGCTCACCCAAGCAGACTTCTTCAGCCAAAACAAGGTCTGACATTGGACTGAAGGAAGGTTCAAGCTGTAGATTGATTGGGGTCAGGACATTCCATGTCCCATGCCCGCTCATCCTCAACAATTATGGGCTCACCCAAGCAGACTTCTTCAACCAAAACAAGCTCAGGAGGGCTTTGGTGGGCTTTGGTTAAAGGGGCTGTGTTTAGTTCAGCTCAGCACATTCATCTCACAGCACATTCATCTCGCAGCACATTGTGTGGCATCGCATCACATCACATCACATGCTCTCTCATCCTCAACTCAACACCTATGGGCTCTCCCAAGCGGAATTCTGGAGCCAAAACAAGGTCCGTCTGAAAGCTCAATATTTCCCCTTTCTGGTCACGGCACAGCCACACTTCCCCTCATCGCCACACATTGCCCTTCAGTTTCTCTCACTTCCCCTCTCTGCCCCTCACTTCAACTCAATTCCCCTCGCTTCCACCCACCCCCCCTCACTTTCTCTCACTGCTCCTCACTTTCCGCTCATTCTTCCCACCACCCATTCGGCCTGCCTCGTTCGAATCTCTCCTTGTAACAGCAGAGCGTCCAAACCCATACCCCCCTTCCCGTCTTGCCTGTTTAGTGTTTCTTTTCTGTCAGATACCCATGTTCTGACCAATCCTCTCCTCTATGTCTCCTTGTTCTGACTGCAGGGGTTCCAGTGCCGAGCGCCCATCCCTGTAGGCACTCTTGTTAACGTCACCAGCCGGGCTTTCTCCCAATGCACTGCCATGTACACTGCTAATTATGTAAGTGCCGGTGTGTTGAAGTAGTTTCCAGTGCCTTATTCCAAGTTCCAGTGCGCTTATCCAAGTGCCAGTGCGTTTGTGTAAACCCCAGTGTGTTTATGTAAGCGCCTTTGAGCCTAATCTCAAAACTTAACCCCGCTTCACTGCTCACTCTGAATCGCCACCTGTGTTTGCATTTCCCACTTCCTCCATCTGCCCCTTCCCTCCACGTGCCTTCTCCCTCCACGTGCCTTCTCCCTTCAAACCCCCTCGTCTCTTTCCCAGACACTCACTCGCCTATTTCCCTGTGTGCCGGCAGGGTGACACGTGACTCACGCAACGCCCTCTTCTCCACGCAGATACAGCCACTCAACTCAATCCTTCCAGTAACCACGCTTCCTCTTCCACTCCTCCTATACCTGACATGTGTGTGCAGGGCGACACGTGTGACTCACTCAACGCCCTCTTCTCCACGCAGATACAGCCACTCAACTCAATCCTTCCAGTAACCACGCTTCCTCTTCCACTCCTCCTATACCTGACATGCGTGTGCAGGGTGACACGTGTGACTCACGCAACGCCCTCTTCTCCACGCAGTTACAGCCACTCAACTCAATCCTTCCAGTAACCACGCTTCCTCTTCCACTCCTCCTATACCTGACATGCGTGTGCAGGGTGACACGTGTGACTCACTCAACGCCCTCTTCTCCACGCAGATACAGCCGCTCAACCCCGCCCTCACCTGCTCTGATGGGCCCAGACCCGGCCAGGTGAGCATCGGTGCAGATGGGTGCAAGTGAGTTAGGTGAGGGCACGTGAGTGTGGATGCAGGTGCAGGTGAGTGCTTGTGGTTGCAGGTATGTGTTGGTGGGTCTCGGGGGGTGTAGGTGGGTGTTGGTGAGCGTAGGTGGGTCGAGGTGGGTGTAGGTGGGTGAAGGTGAGTGTAGATGGCTGACAAGAATGCAGGTGCGCTGGTAACAGAAGCTGCTGCAATGACAGGTTGTTAGGGTAGTTTGTTCTCCAAAGTCTCAGAACCCGATCTCACATCATTTCACACATTCCTCTCCCCACTCCCCCTCTTCTCCCCCTTCTCCCCCCTCTCCCCCATTCTCCTCCCTCCCTCCTTCCCAGCTCCTCTGTGTATCCCTCAACCAGACGTGGCTAGAAGAGGGAATGACCCGCATATCATGCAAGCTCCAGGCCCAAATCACCCCAGCCGTGACACAAACCCCGCCCACAACCTCACCCAGCCCTCAACCACCCCCTCCTCCTCCGCCTCTAGCCAACTACACGAGCGTAGGTGTGCTCGTGACGGTCCTCCAGGGCCCGCAGACCTGCCAGCAGCTGTGGCGGGCGTTTGCCATCGCCTCCCCCACGCGCTTCTTCCAGATGAACCCCGGCCTCTCGTGCGACTCGCTGCTGCCGCACAGCCCCCTGCAGGGCAACATGATGAGAAGGGTGAGTTGGGCTGGGAGGGTGAGAGTCGAGCGGTTGCGGGTGTGAGTTGTGGGCTGAGGGAGGAGCAAGAAGTCCGATGCGCTTCTTCCAGTTGAATCTTGACCTCTTGTGCGACTCGCTGCTGCCCGACAGCCCCCTGCAGGGCAATATGATGAGAAGGGTGAGTTGGGCTGGGAGGGTGAGAGTCGAGCGGTTGCGGGTGTGAGTTGTGGGCTGAGGGAGGAGCAAGAAGTCCGATGCGCTTCTTCCAGTTGAATCTTGACCTCTTGTGCGACTCGCTGCTGCCCTACAGCCCCCTGCAGGGCAACATGATGAGAAGGGTGAGTTGGGCTGGGAGGGTGAGAGTCGAGCGGTTGCGGGTGTGAGTTGTGGGCTGAGGGAGGAGCAAGAAGTCCGATGCGCTTCTTCCAGTTGAATCTTGACCTCTTGTGCGACTCGCTGCTGCCGCACAGCCCCCTGCAGGGCAACATGATGAGAAGGGTGAGTTGGGCTGGGAGGGTGAGAGTCGAGCGGTTGCGGGTGTGAGTTGTGGGCTGAGGGAGGAGCAAGAAGTCCGATGCGCTTCTTCCAGTTGAATCTTGACCTCTTGTGCGACTCGCTGCTGCCCTACAGCCCCCTGCAGGGCAACATGATGAGAAGGGTGAGTTGGGCTGGGAGGGTGAGAGTCGAGCGGTTGCGGGTGTGAGTTGTGGGCTGAGGGAGGAGCAAGAAGTCCGATGCGCTTCTTCCAGTTGAATCTTGACCTCTTGTGCGACTCGCTGCTGCCCTACAGCCCCCTGCAGGGCAATATGATGAGAAGGGTGAGTCGGGAAGGTCTGTGTGTGGGGTGGAGTGGAAGGAGGTTATACGCTATACGCTGCAAATAGTACCTGTGCTTGTGCCTGTGCCTGTGTCTGGTGCCGCTGTCGATGTCTTGCCTCTGTCTCTGTCTCTGCCTCTGTGTGTGAAGGTTATTCAATGCAGTTTATTTTTCTTCCCCTTCCATCCTGTTCCTCACTGATGGTTGACTCACAGATTTGTGTGGCTAGTGTTGACGGCCGGCCGTTATCTGGCAATACATGTTCAACCAAGCGATTGTACAGTGTGAAGCGCGGAGATACATGCGGCATGTTGATCACCAAGAGATACCGTCGCAAGATTGACATGTTTAGGAATCTTAACAATGGGTATGATTGTACTGTAAATAGGTTGTGGACTGGCTTGTTGCTTTGTTTACCGTAAATAGAATCATATATCATGTGGAGAAACATCAAGCAGGAGGGAAGGGAGGGGCTGCTGATTCCAACCTGCTTGGTGTCTGTGCCCTATCACCACACCAGCTCATTGCTTCTTCCCCCAAGACAATACAACATCTCAACCTTGAAGGTTTAAAAACAATAGATAATAACAGAGGACCATGGTACTAGGATGCAGAAAGTGGACAACAAGAGTGATAATAACGAGAAGCGAGTGAAAACCCCTCCATGACCCCCCCGAAGGGCCCCCTACCCCCCAACGCCCCTCACAGCCCCCCTCACAGCCCCCCCACACAGCCCCCCATACACACCCCCCCCCAACACAGCCCTCCCCCCCCCCCCCACACAGCCCCCTCAAATCGCTTGGCTGGCCTGGCCGAGTCACACACAGGCACCACCTGCCAAAAGGCCATGTAGGCCTCACATCTGGCCTCTTTCCATCCGTCTCCCTGTCCCTGCTTCTCTCTCATTGTCTTCCATTCCTGTTTCTGTCGGCTGTTGGTGTGTCCCTCTCCCTGTCCCTGCTGCTTCTCTCCCTGTTTGTCTTCCATTTACGCTCTGTCCCTGACCTCGCTTCTGTCCCTGTTTGCCTTCCGTTTTTGTCCCTGTGTCTGTATTTGTCCCTGTTTCGGTCACTGTCACTGTATCTGTATCTGTATTTGGCCCAATCAGACCTCCTCCCCCTCCCCCCCCTCCCGGACCTAGGCCGAACCGACCCTACCTCCCCGAGCCTGGCCAGGACGGACCTGGCCAGACTAGCTCATGTGTGATGTTACATACAAGCATACATATCAAAAACTCCTAATGACTCCTATTATTCTATCTTTATCATCGCATCTTCGAGGCTGGCACCAGAGAGGTGAATGGGAGAGTTCAAGCAGCAGCGAGCCGACCCTCACCTGGCTGTGCTGAGCCTCTCACCCAGCTGTGCCGAGCCTCTCACCCAGCTGTGCCGAGCCTCTCACCACGCCTGGCTGTGCCGAGCCTCTCACCACGCCTGGCTGTGCCAACCCTCGCCTGGCTGTGCCGAGCCTCACACGTGCCTGTGCCGAGCCTATTGTCATCATATCAATAACTTGTATCATTCCACACATTGTAAGGGAATATCGTCATGGCGTCCATAGGAGAAAACAGGGAGAGGAGAAACAGGGAGAGAGGAAACGGGAATAGGGGTTACGCTACGCTACGGGGGAGCAAGGGGAGGCGGCAGGGGGAAAAGCGGAAAGGGGAACATGATGCACAAGGAGAACGGGAACGGAAAAAGAATGGGCGAGATCAATGCGTTACAGAGTTACCACAAGGTGCGCGAAGGAGAGGAAACGAAAGCGAGGGCTGGAAACGGAGAGGGGAGCGAGAGTGATCGGGGTGGGAAGGGGGGAGGGAAGCGGAGGGTAGGGGAAAGAGATAAAGAGCCGGGAGAGAGAGGGGAGAGGGCATAGAGGAGAGAGAGGGGATGAGGGAAATGCGGAAATGGCGGGGAGGGGCGCGGATCAGGGTGGAAAAGGAGTAGTTGCGGAAGAGGGGAAGGGGAAGGGAGGGGGATGGCGCGAGGGGACAGAAACTCAGTGGCGGGGGGAAGGGGGTAAACAGAAATTCTCGAGATGTTTGGAAAGGGGCTCACGCTCATGAAGCGCGAAAGCGCTCCGACCTTCCGCCTGCAGCGCGGAAGCGCTCCGACCTTCCGCCTGCACCGCGGAAGCGCTCCGACCTTCCGCCTGCACCGCGGAAGCGCTCCGACCTTCCGCCTGCAGCGCGGAAGCGCTCCGACCTTCCGCCTGCAGCGCGGAAGCGCTCCGACCTTCCGCCTGCAGCGCGGAAGCGCTCCGACCTGCCGCCTGCAGCACGGAAGCGCTCCGACCTTCCGCCTGCACCGCGGAAGCGCTCCGACCTTCCGCCTGCACCGCGGAAGCGCTCCGACCTTCCGCCTGCAGCGCGGAAGCGCTCCGACCTTCCGCCTGCAGCGCGGAAGCGCTCCGACCTTCCGCCTGCAGCGCGGAAGCGCTCCGACCTTCCGCCTGCAGCGCGGAAGCGCTCCGACCTTCCGCCTGCACCGCGGAAGCGCTCCGACCTTCCGCCTGCACCACGGAAGCGCTCCGACCTTCCGCCTGCACCGCGGAAGCGCTCCGACCTTCCGCCTGCACCGCGGAAGCGCTCCGACCTTCCGCCTGCAGCGCGGAAGCGCTCCGACCTTCCGCCTGCAGCGCGGAAGCGCTCCGACCTTCCGCCTGCAGCGCGGAAGCGCTCCGACCTTCCGCCTGCAGCGCGGAAGCGCTCCGACCTTCCGCCTGCAGTGCGGAAGCGCTCCGAACTTCCGCCTGCCTGCAGCGCGGTGGTGCATGGCTGCATGGCTCGACGTGCTCTTGTCGCTGCCCCTGCTGATGCGCGGAAACTCGCCGTTCTTCCGCCTGCAGCGCGGAAACGGGCATGTACTGAGAAAAATGGGTACTTGAAACTAGGGCTTTGAAAAGAAGAGAGGGAAGCTACCAAAACACCAAAATACAGTTTTCTAATATCGAAGGGCAGTCAAACCAAACTCAACACAGTTCAAACCCCGGTTTCTCCCCACCCTCGCGCCCTCGGCTTTGTGTCTGTTGACGACGCGCCTCTGCACGCATTCGATGCTTTCAATGCGGGCTCTCAAACACGCGCGGGGGAACGTCAGCAGCAGAAGCAGAAGCAGGCTGTTGCTCCTTCTCTTCCTCCTTCCCTTCCTGTTCGCCTGCTCCTGCCGATTCCGCTGCAATCTCCACGCCAGCAAATGTCTCAGAATAGAGCAGAGGCATGTCAGCCTGCAGCACAAGTGCGCGACATAAACAAACGGAAATTAATCACTCAAGCACATATTCCTTTCTTTCTTCCCTTGTCGCAAAAAGGAAAACAGATTATAAGAAGGCGGGTGGAGAAAGGGAACGTGTGTGAGTGTATCAAATGGGTAGATATACCTGCAGTTGCTCCAGCGCGCGTTGCTTCGCGTTCACTTACCCTCCAGCTCCTTCACGCGCTTCTCTCCTTCTTCTACCGCCAGCAAGAACGACTCCGTGCGACTCTGCTGAGCCTGCGACCCGCTGTCGTCGCCTGTCGCAACCACGTCATCCCTCGCTAGTACGGATGTGACTGTAACGAAGCGAGACGACGTGGAGCGATGAACGGGAAAAGCGGAGGAGGAGAAACGAAGCCCGGAGATGCTTCCTGGAAGGAGGTCTGATCGGCCAGCTGCAGCAAACACCAGTTCAAACTCCGATTCCTCCCCACCCTCGCGCGCTTGGCTTTGAAGCTGCTGAAGACGCCACTCGGAAAGCACTGAAACAGTCGTTTCAGAGGGAAACAATTAACCAAACTGAGACCTTTCAAACGGAGGCGCTTCAAGGAGAGGCGGAGGGATATGCGAGGGAATCGGCGTTTGGATCGGAAGTGGGGTTTGACGGGCAAACTGGCTTCTGGAGATGACGTGTGAGCCACCCACCTGATTCCGTCCGGACTCTGGTTTGCATTCGTAAAAGGCAATATCCGCGCGAGCGGGGCGGCGAAACGAAACCGCTGGAAGCGCGAGGGATGACGACCATCTAAATCTAACGGGCGCGAGGCGCGCGAGGCGCACGAACAAACGCGAGCTGAGCTCCTACTAAGTCGAATGGCACTACATCGATTTTCCGTGGGTGAAGTGATCGTGACGTGAGAATAGAGGAGGTGGAGCGTGGGGTTGGAGGAGAGGAGGGGAGGGAGGCTTGGCGACCCGACATCCAACCGAACCAACCTCCAGGTAACGCAAGCAAGTTTACAGTTTGACCCCACCCCACCCACAAAACATTCTGAAACATGCAGGGCAGGAAGAATTTTAACTGAAGCGCAAATCGTACGACAGAAGCAGATGGAAACGAGATGGAAATGGGAGCCCCCCACGTAAACAATACTGTACCATGTGGGTGGGACGGATTAAATATATTTTCCCAAGGCAAAAACAGAATATGAAGCACCTCACAAGCCCACTAACAAACCCACGCGGCTCGATCACTCGAGCCGTGGGTGGGTATAGTCAAGCTGTAAAATCGGGAATCAGGCAGCGCCTAATCTGACCAATCACACCTGAAACGGGTGTGCCTCAAGAAAATTTTACATCGCGCTCCAGTTCAAGCGATTCGATTTACAGCCGCCGTGACTTACGGTTAGGCAGATAATTTCGACAAAAGCATACTTGCAATTATCTAACAAACCATTTGAAAAACAAGGTGTGCTGGTTTGTAATAACGATATATTCACAATTAGATTATTTAAAACAAAGGATGTATTGTAAATGCATGAACTAACCATATAGAGATCATATAACCGTATCTTGATCTATAATTATGTAATATTCATAAGCGCATATACTATTACATCAGAGTCAATTTATATAATATATTAGTCCTAATACGACTCTACATCTTTTCACTCAAAAAAAACACTTCTAATTATTTATTCTTCCTGCGAAATGACTTGTGTATAATTATTTTTATACCTGATGTTCTGTTTCTTTTACTTATTGATAAATGCACCAGTTTTTTATCAACGCTTGAAGATAATGCGGACTTGGAGGTTCACGATCACTCGGGCCCTTGAATCATTTTACAATCGTGAACTGGTCGCTGAATTGTAAATTCGCTTCGACCGGATCCGCTGGTCTGGCGACCTTGAACAGACGGTTACAATGCGACAATCACACGTCGACAGTCGTCGAACCAATGAGATCTCTAGTCAAACTGTTCTGCCTACGTGTGTTTCGCAGGAGGCGAGGGTTGACGGTGGCGTCAATTGGAAATTGTCGTGCACCACTGTCGCACCTCAACACTTTGAGGGTCCAGATTCGTGTCGCACGACTTTTACCCAGCTGTTATGTTCCACTTGGGCTGGGTTGGTAGCGTGAGCGCTTACGACTGTTTGGGCAATGGAGGTGTGCACTTTGCGATTTTGTTTTCTCAATATACCGAACTGTAGTGAGTGTCCCCCCCCCCCACCCATCCCTCTCACCCTGCTTGTTTCTGAGCTGTTTATTTCGCACAAGTCATTTTTTTGCTAATCTGCATTGCTCGTTCGGTGTTTAGCTAAAACAGTATATTTTTTTCGCCACTCTTCTTGCCTGTCCTGTCTGTTTCGGGCAGACTGGATGGTTTGCGAGCTTCACAGAGGAGAGTGCTTGGCTGGGTACACGTGTCCCGTCTGCTGCCCCATTCATTTCAGCGCGCTTGGCTGAAACGGTTGAAAACGGTTGCATCGTTCTCAACGTTTGAGCCAACCACCTGATTCCGGCCCGGACTCTGGTTTGCGGTTTGCATTCGGACACATCTGGGACTGGAGCTAGATGGCGTGGATATGAGAGAAAAATATCAAAAGACACTACCGACGTGGCATAATCGTGGCTGTTCAAAAGACACTACTGACGATAGCAGGAAACGTGTTAACATCGAGGTCGTCGAAAGCAAGCTGCGTTTATTTCCTGATTTCGTTAGCACAACATCTTTTCACTTAACGACTGAAGTTACCAGGCTGCGTGTCGATATTTTATTGGCTGACGAAAAGGTCAGTGTGTCTTATTTCGCTACAAGCCCAGGGCACGTGCACCCGCGGAAATTCACAGGCAACCTGTTCTTGTGCTGTGCACAGTGCCTCACCAGCCTCCCCGAACCGAACAAGGTGTGCACGCTTCAACCTCCGCTGCTTTCGTCGGGTAGCCATCCACGTGGGAACGGTGCTGCAGCGCTCCATTCCAAATCCAAGAATGTGGGACCCTTGAATCGTTCTCAACTACGTTTTCTTCCTGTACCGTTCGAAACCGTACTGAAACCCCATCGAAATCTGAAGCCTACGTCCTTCACAAATGATATCGCTAACATGCTAGCAACATCCCAGCAACCCATTTTCGCGACTACTTGCGCTGCCGTAGTAGATCGTCGACTACGGCTCCAGATTAGGTCATCGAAGTCCGCGAAGGCACACTGCGCGCACAGACTACGACGATCCTTGTGCTATCCGGACTGCCAGTGCTATCCGCAAAAAACATATGATGTGCTATGGTTCTAGCAAAAATCCGATTGTGAGTCACACCGCGGCGACTCTGCATAGCGATGCGCGCACGGCTTTAGAGCCCCTGATTCTGCCATGCCGCGCCGCTCCTCCGCTTCGGCCACGCTGCTCCTCTGTCTCCCTCTCACTGCTTCCGCCACCGCTGCGGCTAGTAATTATGTTAGCCGCGCTCCGAGCGGTTAGCGCGTTCGTTGCACAGGAGCAGCGGCGTGATTGGGGGCAGCGCCGAACAGCAGAGCGGGGAAGCGAGCAGGCCGACTATCGCAGAAGCAGAAGGGCATGGCGCGCGATCATCGCGCGATCAGGCGACTTCCGCTCATGATGTCGCGCGGCAGAGTTTTTGCATCCGATGCAAGGCATTTCCGAGGCCGCCTGCCCGACTCCGTGAGGACCTGCGCAGGTGCGGCGACGACTGAGGCAGGTGAGGCGAGTGAGGGGAGTGAGGCGAGTGGGTTGGATCTTCATTGCTTTTGCTCTCTCCGCCTTTGCTCTCATCGCATGAGTCATGCCTGCCATCACTTGCACTTCAACCTTCTGCTCCCCGTGTCTTGTCAACTTGCTGCCGTCCGCCCTCCCAGGAGCAGCAGCGGAGCAACACGCACCAGGGGCAGCAGCGGCAGCAGCAGCCGCAGCAGGCGTAGAACCTTCATAAAATGGTCTGCGGCATGGGAAGGGGCGGCGGAAGGCGGCATGTGAATTGGCGGCATGGTAAAGGGGCGTCGGGATGGGAAATGAGCGGAGGCATGGGAAGTCTCCCACTTCACCCCTCCCTCCTCCGCCCTCTCCTCTCACTCCACCCCCTCCTCCTCCACTCTCGCCCCTCTCGTTCAAGCATCTTCACGGCATGTCTGGAGCTGATTGCAGCACACGGAAGAGCAGTGAGTGTAGCAGTGAGGGGGGGAGGGAGGTCCTTGGGCAGCGGCAGCAGTAGCTGCCGCTGCCACTGCTGCTGCTGCACCAGCGTGCTGCTACAACTGCCGGTGCAGCCGCATCAAGTCCTGTCAACACCCCTGCCCAATCCCTTTCCAGCCAAGAACCACAGCAACCAGCTACAGCAGGCCGGCTCTCAGCAGCAGCAGCAGTTGCATCAGGAGCAGCTGAACGTTTGCAGCAATTGCAGTAGCACACAATTGCAATACTGCTAAGCATTATACAAAGCAATATGTTTTTATATTGCATTGGTTGTCCGTAGCCCTTGTCAGCATTGTTAGCATATTTTCTTTCTTTTTGTTCGTTTGTGTTTCACGTGATTCATTGCGCCACGAGTTTTGAACAAATGTTTGTTGCGGGGAATGACTTACGTTACACACTGAGTGATGGCATAGACAGAAGTTTGGCTCAGCACCCACCTACGCTTATGTGCTTTCACGCCACTGACTGACCTTACCCGACTACGGTAATCCATGCTGAGTTCAACAACTAGCACTAAAACCGTGCAAATGTGAACTTGACACTGATATTTCTTTCCTCCTATATGACCGCTCGGTCGACTGAACATCGTGTGAGTTATAAGACGGCAGCGGGCCATGAACGTCCACACGAACGACTACGGTACAACAAGCTGTTTACGGCATACTTTAGCATCTAATGCTGGATCGAGGAGCAACGCGTTAGAAGCAATTCCGGAAATTCCGGCGGCGGCGGCAATTCCGCTCGAGGAGCAACGCGTTAGAAGCAGCGAGGCTGTTCCACGCCGTGTGTTCGACGCGGGGGAGGAGCTGCGAGGCAGGTGAGGCGGCGACTCGCCGAGAGTGGTCTGCACTTTCATCGTGCTCCTATCCCCTTTCTCTCAATGGCTCTGCTCTCATATGCACTAAACATATGTGCTCCCCCTGTCCTGCTAACGTGTTGCCGTCCGCCCTGCCCAGGAGCAGCAGCAACACGCAATAGGAGACACAGCAGGAGCAGCAGACTGTACAATCAGCAGCAGTAGACTGTACAAGCAGCAGCAGCAGACTGTACAAGCAGCAGCAGCAGACTGTACAAGCAGCAGCAGCAGACTGTACAAGCAGCAGCAGTAGACTGTACAAGCAGTAGCAGCAGACTGTACAAGCAGCAGCAGCAGCAGACTGTACAAGCAGCAGCAGCAGACTGTACAAGCAGCAGCAGCAGACTGTACAAGCAGCAGCAGCAGACTGTACAAGCAGCAGCAGCAGACTGTACAAGCAGCAGCAGCAGACTGTACAAGCAGCAGCAGCAGACTGTACAAGCAGCAGCAGCAGACTGTACAAGCAGCAGCAGTAGACTGTACAAGCAGCAGCAGTAGACTGTACAAGCAGCAGCAGTAGACTGTACAAGCAGCAGCAGTAGACTGTACAAGCAGCAGCAGTAGACTGAACAAGCAGCAGCAGTAGACTGTACAAGCAGCAGCAGTAGACTGTACAAGCAGCAGCAGTAGACTGTACAAGCAGCAGCAGCAGACTGTACAAGCAGCAGCAGCAGACTGTACAAGCAGCAGCAGCAGACTGTACAAGCAGCAGCAGCAGACTGTACAAGCAGCAGCAGTAGACTGTACAAGCAGCAGCAGTAGACTGTACAAGCAGCAGCAGTAGACTGTACAAGCAGCAGCAGTAGACTGTACAAGCAGCAGCAGTAGACTGTACAAGCAGCAGCAGTAGACTGTACAAGCAGCAGCAGCAGACTGTACAAGCAGCAGCAGCAGACTGTACAAGCAGCAGCAGTAGACTGTACAAGCAGCAGCAGTAGACTGTACAAGCAGCAGCAGTAGACTGTACAAGCAGCAGCAGCAGACTGTACAAGCAGCAGCAGTAGACTGTACAAGCAGCAGCAGCAGGTGCTGAGAGGGTAAGATGATGGGATGGGGCGGGTGGTGAGAGGGTGAGCTGATGGGATGGGGCTGGTTGTGAGAGGGTAAGATGATGGGATGGGGCGGGTGGTGAGAGGGTGAGATGATGGGATGGGGGCTGGTGTTCAGCAGTAGCTACAGGTGGCATTCCCCAAGCTTAGTGCTGTATGTATGTGACAGAGTTTTGCCCCTTTTGGAACATAATGCCTTTGTGTTGTGGTTTACTGTATGCATTTGTCGAAACAAAATGCAATGGTGCCATGACAGAGTTCTGCCGTTAATCAAAACAGGATGCCATGTCCGTTGCTTTCACACCAGCATAAACCTGGAAATACCATAAGCAAGCTCATACCGTAACCACCCCAGGTACGTGTTGTGACATGCATGAAAAGAGCCGGAGCAATGGGACCGGCTCTTAGTTAGTCATCCTGCCAATATTTCCATACTATCCATGCGAGAAAAGATCAAACAGTGCATTGCCGTAGCGTAGGTACAATCTATCCGAGCACCGAGATTGACACGGACATTTGCTACATAGAGACACATTCATCAATACCCACACACCTATGCACACCACCAGCAAATGTGCATTTTGATATCGATCATACGCGACATTCAAAGGCGCACTACAAAACCCGTTTTTTAATGTATTCTACACGGAGAGGGGGACCGGTTTGAAAACATTTATTGGTAAATGTCAGTATAACAAGTAGTCAATCATGCCGAAGAAGTGCTAAGTTTGAGGGTGCCTATGCATAAGGTGATGAACTATCTGTTAGCACCTGGTTAAAGTTTCTGTGCTATGTATGTATATGATGATATATATTGTTGTACGTATACTGCATGGCATTGTGGGCCTGGAAACCGAAACACGATTGGGCTGCAAATTGTTCACGTAACACTGTTAGTGCTGCATTTTGTTCACGTTTGCAGCCAATCAATTGGCTACGCCGAGGCTAGGACACTAATACGAAGCTTGAAATCAGGGTGGTGGATTGGTCCGTGAGTAAAGCGAAGCTTTGCGCGCCGTTTGCACTCTTAGCGAGCGAATCAGCTCGCTCACGACAGGTGCAAAGTAGGACGGAATCGCACGTGGCGACTTTTTTCTCCTGAAGTTCACCTCACGTCGGGCAACGCAAGGGCCTTTGTTTTGGTTTGTCATCTTTTACGGTTCGAAACTGTTGGCGAGGCGTTGCGAGCTTGAAGCTTGCAATTGCTTAAAAGTTGAATGCGACAGTTGGTGTTTGGCTAAGACCTAGCCCGTTTTTTCGGAGACCCCCCCTTCGTTGTGACAGAAACTGCGGCACGTGTTATTGTTCACCTCTCGTGTTGTTTCTTTGGTTTTGTTTTTTGTGTTGCACTCAGTTCGTGTCGGCGTGCATACGACAGACAGGCAGATTCACCATTGCAGTACCTTCTCACCTCACCTCGCTCAACTGTACTGCAGGGTCTGTTCGCACTTCGGGGATACTAGTTGTTTGTTCTGGCTGCCCTGTATGTTTTTGTTCGGCCTTGCGACTCTCATCTGTTATTGTTCTCGCACCCGATTTTTGCTGCTCTGTAAAGCCCGTATGGTGTTTTGCTATCACGTAGGCCGTTTTTTCGCCACCCCCATGTTTATTTCATTTCGCCACACTCCCTGCCTTTTAAGAGAGCTGGCGCACGAGTTTTACATTTGGTTAGAGCTGGCTTCTGCGCAGACAGGATGGTTCGCGAGCTTCACAGACGACAGCTGAACAGAACCACAGGTGCAGTCCACGTGTCCCTTCTGACGCGCAATTCAATTCAGAGCGCTTGGCTGAAACGGATTTTAACGATAGCACCGTTCTCAACCTGTCGGCTTTCAAAACAAAGCAGCAAGCCAATGCTGTACAGTTGTGTGCCCTAGAATTCAGGTTCTGATCGGGATTCGGTTCGGGGATTCCAACTTGGTCTTTTTTGTACAGTATTGGTTAGTTGTTCTTTTTGGTTTTGTTTTGCACCTGCTACTCCATTTTCTTCCCGGTTCGCACTGTACATCTGTTCTATTTTACACACCCAGTCTTTGTACGTCGTTTGTATTGTTCGTTTGATAGTTTGCTAAAATCCAGCGCGTTTTCTCTCCCACCACAACCATCTATTATTTCGTTGACCTAAAGCACGACTTTTTGTTCGTCCTCTGTATTTAAAATTTGAAGTGCTTGGGCTGATCTGGCGGCGCTTTCTGCTCTGCGCGGTAACGACAGGTGGGCAATCCATATCACCACCTCACCTCAGCTCATCTCACCTCACCTCTTATAACCTTTATTAAACCGTACCGAAACGCACTGTAGTGTGTGTCCCCCGCCGATCCCGCTCACCCTGCTTGTTTCTGTATCTGACGTTAGCAACTGTTGGCGCGAGCTCGAAGGTTGACTCCGGCAGTTGAGAACAAACCCAAGGGCGGGGGCCACGTGTCCGTTTCCAGCATTTGTCGTGCTCTTCAATTCAGTGCACGATGACAGCTTTTCCACCGTTCTCAACCGCGATTTGAAAATTAGGGTTTCTAGATGGGTGTAAGAAGGCAACGGGCCCCATGAGCTTCAGCATTTCCTCCCTTTCGCCAAATCACCTACTCCCTCTCACATCACCTTCATCGCGCCGCCACCCACCCTAGTACTATGCAGCCCGTCGTTGGTACTAGCACCGTTAGTCGTAGTCGTAGTAGTATTAGCTGTTCTAACGTACGCCAGCCCCTAGACTGATATGCACGCTTATGTACTTGTGTTTTCTTCCTGTCTCGATATGGAATCACTTCTGATTATTTACGTCATCGCTTCAAGCGACGTTTATCATGTTGACCACGCCGCTTTGCTCCTGCCACAGTGTGGCTGCTGCAGGCGGCGTGCTAGTCTCGTCGACGCCGCCGGTTCCTGGAGCAGAGGCAGCGGTCAAGCACAGCAAGCCGCTTCGCGCGCCTCGTCGATTAGTAGTACTACTACTCGTACTAATTTGCCGGTTCGCGATTTGCGGACAGGCAGCATGTGTCACGTGAAAACAGTCGCCGCATCTGCCGTCTTGCAAAAAAAGAGCCGGCGCCTTTCCCGCGGCGGTGTAGTAGCGGCAGTCGATGATGCGGTGCCCATGACGTGATGAGAACACACTGTGTTGGGAACACTGTCGATGCGCCACTGGCAATGGCGTGACACACATGCATGCGCTTTTTCCGGGGCTGCTAGACGACATTCGCGAATGGCTGCGATTCTGCATGCGTGGATGCAGGTGGGTTAAACGCTTGACAAATTCCTTCTTAGAGTCTGTTAGAAGTTTCTTATGTTCGCCTCAACAGAGCCAAGCATGTCCCCTGCAGCGTTTTTGCATGTCACCGTGTGAAGCTGCGGATTCCATATGGTGCTGGTACCGATATCTGGGTTTTCTGCTACCTCCCTTGCCCGCCTCCTTCCTCCTATCACTTGCTCACTCACCCACCCACGCGCCCCCTCCCCTCCCCTCACTTCCTTCCCCCCTGCCCCTTCACTGTTTCCGCAGACGACGAGGAGAACGAGTTGGGGCTCAAGCAGAGGGGGGGCGCTGCTGACAAGGCGCTGACAATCATTGCGCAGGCGAGTGCAACATCACCCCTCCCTGGAGCTGTTTCAATCCCTTCGATCCCTTCTTGTAGAGCCCTTTGACTGCTTTTCTTCGCCCTTCTGGTGCTGCTAACGTTTGCTTCCTGCTGCTGCGTCCCCCGCTGCTGGTGTTTTGCTGCCGCTGATTATGTTGCTGCTGCAGTTGTTGCTGTTCCTTCTTGCTGCTGCTGCTAACCATGCTGGTTGCCGCTGCTGATGCTGTTTTCTACTGTTTGCTACTGCTGTTTTCTACCGCTGCTGCTGTGTTTGGGAAATGAAGGCGCGAGTTGCAGGGGGGCTGGGGCTCAAGCAGCGGGGAAGACGAAGGAGTTGAATGCGGTGCTTGTGGCGTTTTAATGGGTGGTGAGCCGAGCAGGGAGGGTTTTGCATCAGGGTGTGACAATAACGGGTTGGACAGCAGCGGGGGGAGCAGGAGAAATGGCAATGGCGAGGGAAACAGCAGAAGCAGAGCGAAACGAGCAACGGGGAAGGGAAGGCAGGCGTTTGGAGCGGCCACGCTTCTTTCTGATGCGGTTGAGATGGATACAGATGGGGAGGGAGATGGTGGAGGGGAGAGACGGCTGGGGGTGACCTTCGAAAGCACAGAAGGAGAAGAGGAGATGGGCGCAGGGGAAACCGTTGTCCTCGTTATAGGGAGCGGAAATACTGGCCTTACCTCGGGGGTTGTGATGACCCCAGGCAGAACGAGGCGGAAGAGAGAGGGTGGGAGGGCGGGAGGGTGAGGGAGAGGAGGAGGTGCGGGCATGGGGCAAGGCAGGGTGAGAGGGACGGTGGGGGAGAGGATACGACAGCTGGAGATCGCAGCAGCAAGCGCGGCTGCTGCTGCAGGCGTGGGGAGGGGGGCGGCTGCAGGGAGGAAAGGGAGAGGAGGAGCAGCTGGAGTTGCTGCTGCTGCTGCTGCTGCTGCTGCTGCTGCTGCTGCTGCTGCTGCTGCTGCTGCCGCTGCTGCCGCTGCTGCCGCTGCTGCTGCTGCTGCTGCTGCTGCTGCTGCTGCTGCTGCTGCTGCTGCTGCTGGTGGTGGCAGGGTGAATGTTCGTAGAGAGTGGGGCCCCAAGGGGAGAAAAGCAGCGATGCTTGCTGCTAGGGAGACAGGAGGAGCAGGGATTGGCAGTGGGAAGGGGAAATGCCACGAAATTAGGGAGGATGGGGACGGGGATGGGGAGGGAGAGGGGGGATGTATTGGGGAGGATGCACTGGGAAAGGGCTCGGGTGTTGGAGCGGGGGATGTACCTGTGCTGACTGTGGGAGGAGCAGAAAGCCGGGAGGTTTTTGAGGGCACTGTTGTGAGTGTTGCTACCGTCCGTGGTGCTGGTACACGCGGGGCGGCAAGGGGGAGAAAGGGAGGGAAGAAGGGGAGTGGTATGGGAGCAAGGCGGTTGTCTGGAGCAGGATGGTCGTCGGGAGGAGAGGGGGAGGGCAAGAGGAGCAGGGGGAAGGGCGGTGGTGGTGGTGAGAAGGAATCAGTGGGGGTGGAATGCTGGAGCATACAATGCCAACCCCCTTCTGCAACGAATTCGCTGCCGTTTTGGTGGGTGGTGAAAAGGAGGAGCGAACCTCCATGGAACCTACCTGCCATAGTTCCAGTGTCCCACGGTCCACATCCTAGCCTAAGGTTGAACATTTACTCATGCCTAACCCTCCCCCCACTGCCCCCGCCCCCATACCATGCCAACCCCAGCAGCGGAGGATCAGCTTCCGTTTTGGGCGGCAGACTCGTTCTCCTTCCCCTACATCACGCCAGCCACTCCCCTGCTGACACGTGGCAGCACCAGGAAGCGATTCTTTGCCGCTGATCTCTCGGTCGCTGCTGACGTGGCATCATCCAGTGGCCAATCAGACGATCCCGCCCCTGGAGCCATCTACTTCCCTCGCCGTCTCCCCCTCCTCTACTCCTCCTCCCCTCCCTTCCCTCCTCCTCCTCCTCCTCCTCGTCGTCCCCGCAGCTCCCCCCATTCCTCTCCTTCCTCCTCCCCTCCCCAACCCACAGCAACCGAACCCCCCATCTGCATGGCTCGCTCTTTCACCTTCACATACGGCTTTTCCATAAATGTATCCGCTTCCCATGGACTCGCATTCGTTATAAGCACACATGCGAGCGTGGGCCTAGGCGGGGCTTATATGGGGTACGGCCGGGACCCATCCTCGCGACTCACTAACGGCAGCTGGCCGGACGGCGCGCGGAGTGTAGCTGTGCTATGGCACCCACAGGCTGTAACAAACCCGGAAACTGACGATCCAAATGCTTATCACATAGGCGTTAACACCGATTTCAACATGACTTCGATTTTCGAGGAGGAGGTGTCAAATGTGGTGGAGGCAGAGGAGGTGTTGCAGATGAGGGTTGACTATCACGGGAGGAGCAAGGAGATGCTGATCAGATGGTACCAACCCCCTGTTCTGGTAGGCAGCATGAAAGTCTCTATTGACCTCTGTGCTGCTCTCACTGGGGGCCCTGACACAAGCACAAGCAGCAGCGGCGGCAGTGGTAGCGGCAGCAGCAGCAACAGCAGTAACAGCACCAGCACCACAAGTGGCAGCAGCAGCAGCAGTGACAGCAGCAGTGCAACGGACCTATGGTCGCCATCGTTCGGGCAGCTGGTCGTTGGGTTCACCAGCGCTGCCCTCCCTCCCCCCCCTGGCCGCCTGCCTTCCCCCGTCGCCCTCTCCTCCTGGACCTTCCGATTCACAGGTAGGGGGGAGGGGAATGGGTCGAGATGGGGGGAGGGAAAGAGGGGAGGGGTAGCAAGCCAGGATTTAGGGTTTCGAGTTTATCGTTAAGGGCTTAGGGGTAGCAAGCCACATGCCCTGCCCCTGTCACCCTCTCCTCCTGGGCCTTCCGATTCACGGGCAGGGAGGGGGAAGGGGGGGAGCTGGGGGGGAGGGAAGGAGGGGGAGGGGTAGCAAGCCACGTGCCTGCTCTGAAGAGGTAGGAAGAGGGGAGGGAGGATTTTCGTTATTGTAACCCCACGAACCCCCGCGTATCCCCTGCAACGCCTCTCCAGTGCTCCTCTGTTCCATGGTTGCATGCTTCAAGGCATTTGCTGTCTCATACCTGGACCTCTCTCTCCTCCTGCCTCATACCTCCGCACACTCCCCCTTCCCATCCTCCTCCCCCCTCCCTTCCCCCTTCCCCCCGCTCCCCCAACAGACACCGACCCCTGCAAGGCCTCTCCCGTGCAGCCCTGTGGCACGGGTGCATGCACCAAGGCACGTGCCCCGTGGGACCCGTCTATCCTCGTGCCCTCCTGCAAGTGCCCCTTGAAGCTCCCCTCCTTCCAACCCTCCCACCTTGCCGGCCTGCCCTCCTGCTTCCCTGGTGAGCCGTGGACTGAGGTAGGCAAGAGGCGGAGAGCGGTAGGTGGGTGAGAGGTGGAGTGTGGTAGGTGAGAGGTGGAGTGCAGTAGGTGAGAAGTGGAGTGCAGTAGGTGAGAGGTGGAGTGCAGTAGGTGAGAGGTGGAGTGCGGTAGGTTAGAGGTGGAGCATGGTGGGTGAGAGGCAGAGTGTGGTGGGTGAGCATTTGGTAGTGAGGCAAGCCCAATTGGTCATGCACATCCCAGGGGCACATGGGATGTGCATCAATGGTATCCTAGTCTGCTGCTCACGCACTTGATATAAGTAGAGTTGTGAGACGTCTCAAAACTCTACCTTTATCCCATGTGCCCTTTGGGATGTGCATCAATGGTGTCCTAGTCTGCTGCTCACTCACTCTTGCTCTCTTCCCACTCTGCTTCCCCGATTGTCTTTCCCCTTCCCTCGCCCTCCCTAAACCAGATTCCTTCACATGTCGCCAGTTCCCCCGCAACCCGTGTGCCCCGGGGGTGTGCATTGATGACATAGATGGCACCTACTCCTGCCTCTGCCCCTCGCCCTACTTCCCCTTCTACTTTTACCCCAAAGGCGCTGCCCGCTGTTACCATTGTGCGTACCACATGGTCAGATGGTCTTAAACAAGGTTTGATTTTCAGCTCATGCCTCTGACCCCTCGCCTACCCCCTCTTCTCACACACACCCCTCACACGTCACCGCTCTCACACGTCACCGCTCTCACACGTCACCGCTCTCACACGCCCCACTGTCATACGCCCAACTCTCACATGCCCCTCTCTCACATGCCCCTCTCTCACATGTGTGCCTGTTCTATCTCAGCCCATCCGATGGCTCTTATCGTCATGGCTCTCATCACATGCACCTCGTATTTTGAGACATTTCAAAACGCTACTTCTATCACATGGCCCATCCGATAGCTCTTATCGTCATGGCTCTCATCACATCACATGGACCTCGTGTCTCCTGTGTTTACTTCTTATGGGCTCATCACGTGGACTTATATCGTTCTCGTTATTACCCCATGCATGCCTACCCCATGCATGCCTACCCCATGCATGCCTACCCCGTGCATGCCTACCCCCCGTGCATGCAGTGCGATTGGCTGAGACTCGAATGCCCACCTTCCTGTCGCCCTACGGCCTCACATGCGCGCTCATCCTCAACACCTACGGGCTCACCCAAGCAGACTTCTTCAGCCAAAACAAGGTCTGACATTGGACTGAAGGAAGGTTCAAGCTGTAGATTGATTGGGGTCAGGACATTCCATGTCCCATGCCCGCTCATCCTCAACAATTATGGGCTCACCCAAGCAGACTTCTTCAACCAAAACAAGCTCAGGAGGGCTTTGGTGGGCTTTGGTTAAAGGGGCTGTGTTTAGTTCAGCTCAGCACATTCATCTCACAGCACATTCATCTCGCAGCACATTGTGTGGCATCGCATCACATCACATCACATGCTCTCTCATCCTCAACTCAACACCTATGGGCTCTCCCAAGCGGAATTCTGGAGCCAAAACAAGGTCCGTCTGAAAGCTCAATATTTCCCCTTTCTGGTCACGGCACAGCCACACTTCCCCTCATCGCCACACATTGCCCTTCAGTTTCTCTCACTTCCCCTCTCTGCCCCTCACTTCAACTCAATTCCCCTCGCTTCCACCCACCCCCCCTCACTTTCTCTCACTGCTCCTCACTTTCCGCTCATTCTTCCCACCACCCATTCGGCCTGCCTCGTTCGAATCTCTCCTTGTAACAGCAGAGCGTCCAAACCCATACCCCCCTTCCCGTCTTGCCTGTTTAGTGTTTCTTTTCTGTCAGATACCCATGTTCTGACCAATCCTCTCCTCTATGTCTCCTTGTTCTGACTGCAGGGGTTCCAGTGCCGAGCGCCCATCCCTGTAGGCACTCTTGTTAACGTCACCAGCCGGGCTTTCTCCCAATGCACTGCCATGTACACTGCTAATTATGTAAGTGCCGGTGTGTTGAAGTAGTTTCCAGTGCCTTATTCCAAGTTCCAGTGCGCTTATCCAAGTGCCAGTGCGTTTGTGTAAACCCCAGTGTGTTTATGTAAGCGCCTTTGAGCCTAATCTCAAAACTTAACCCCGCTTCACTGCTCACTCTGAATCGCCACCTGTGTTTGCATTTCCCACTTCCTCCATCTGCCCCTTCCCTCCACGTGCCTTCTCCCTCCACGTGCCTTCTCCCTTCAAACCCCCTCGTCTCTTTCCCAGACACTCACTCGCCTATTTCCCTGTGTGCCGGCAGGGTGACACGTGACTCACGCAACGCCCTCTTCTCCACGCAGATACAGCCACTCAACTCAATCCTTCCAGTAACCACGCTTCCTCTTCCACTCCTCCTATACCTGACATGTGTGTGCAGGGTGACACGTGTGACTCACTCAACGCCCTCTTCTCCACGCAGATACAGCCACTCAACTCAATCCTTCCAGTAACCACGCTTCCTCTTCCACTCCTCCTATACCTGACATGCATGTGCAGGGTGACACGTGTGACTCACGCAACGCCCTCTTCTCCACGCAGTTACAGCCACTCAACTCAATCCTTCCAGTAACCACGCTTCCTCTTCCACTCCTCCTATACCTGACATGCGTGTGCAGGGTGACACGTGTGACTCACTCAACGCCCTCTTCTCCACGCAGATACAGCCGCTCAACCCCGCCCTCACCTGCTCTGATGGGCCCAGACCCGGCCAGGTGAGCATCGGTGCAGATGGGTGCAAGTGAGTTAGGTGAGGGCACGTGAGTGTGGATGCAGGTGCAGGTGAGTGCTTGTGGTTGCAGGTATGTGTTGGTGGGTCTCGGGGGGTGTAGGTGGGTGTTGGTGAGCGTAGGTGGGTCGAGGTGGGTGTAGGTGGGTGAAGGTGAGTGTAGATGGCTGACAAGAATGCAGGTGCGCTGGTAACAGAAGCTGCTGCAATGACAGGTTGTTAGGGTAGTTTGTTCTCCAAAGTCTCAGAACCCGATCTCACATCATTTCACACATTCCTCTCCCCACTCCCCCTCTTCTCCCCCTTCTCCCCCCTCTCCCCCATTCTCCTCCCTCCCTCCTTCCCAGCTCCTCTGTGTATCCCTCAACCAGACGTGGCTAGAAGAGGGAATGACCCGCATATCATGCAAGCTCCAGGCCCAAATCACCCCAGCCGTGACACAAACCCCGCCCACAACCTCACCCAGCCCTCAACCACCCCCTCCTCCTCCGCCTCTAGCCAACTACACGAGCGTAGGTGTGCTCGTGACGGTCCTCCAGGGCCCGCAGACCTGCCAGCAGCTGTGGCGGGCGTTTGCCATCGCCTCCCCCACGCGCTTCTTCCAGATGAACCCCGGCCTCTCGTGCGACTCGCTGCTGCCGCACAGCCCCCTGCAGGGCAACATGATGAGAAGGGTGAGTTGGGCTGGGAGGGTGAGAGTCGAGCGGTTGCGGGTGTGAGTTGTGGGCTGAGGGAGGAGCAAGAAGTCCGATGCGCTTCTTCCAGTTGAATCTTGACCTCTTGTGCGACTCGCTGCTGCCCTACAGCCCCCTGCAGGGCAATATGATGAGAAGGGTGAGTTGGGCTGGGAGGGTGAGAGTCGAGCGGTTGCGGGTGTGAGTTGTGGGCTGAGGGAGGAGCAAGAAGTCCGATGCGCTTCTTCCAGTTGAATCTTGACCTCTTGTGCGACTCGCTGCTGCCCTACAGCCCCCTGCAGGGCAATATGATGAGAAGGGTGAGTTGGGCTGGGAGGGTGAGAGTCGAGCGGTTGCGGGTGTGAGTTGTGGGCTGAGGGAGGAGCAAGAAGTCCGATGCGCTTCTTCCAGTTGAATCTTGACCTCTTGTGCGACTCGCTGCTGCCCTACAGCCCCCTGCAGGGCAATATGATGAGAAGGGTGAGTTGGGCTGGGAGGGTGAGAGTCGAGCGGTTGCGGGTGTGAGTTGTGGGCTGAGGGAGGAGCAAGAAGTCCGATGCGCTTCTTCCAGTTGAATCTTGACCTCTTGTGCGACTCGCTGCTGCCCTACAGCCCCCTGCAGGGCAATATGATGAGAAGGGTGAGTCGGGAAGGTCTGTGTGTGGGGTGGAGTGGAAGGAGGTTATACGCTATACGCTGCAAATAGTACCTGTGCTTGTGCCTGTGCCTGTGTCTGGTGCCGCTGTCGATGTCTTGCCTCTGTCTCTGTCTCTGCCTCTGTGTGTGAAGGTTATTCAATGCAGTTTATTTTTCTTCCCCTTCCATCCTGTTCCTCACTGATGGTTGACTCACAGATTTGTGTGGCTAGTGTTGACGGCCGGCCGTTATCTGGCAATACATGTTCAACCAAGCGATTGTACAGTGTGAAGCGCGGAGATACATGCGGCATGTTGATCACCAAGAGATACCGTCGCAAGATTGACATGTTTAGGAATCTTAACAATGGGTATGATTGTACTGTAAATAGGTTGTGGACTGGCTTGTTGCTTTGTTTACCGTAAATAGAATCATATATCATGTGGAGAAACATCAAGCAGGAGGGAAGGGAGGGGCTGCTGATTCCAACCTGCTTGGTGTCTGTGCCCTATCACCACACCAGCTCATTGCTTCTTCCCCCAAGACAATACAACATCTCAACCTTGAAGGTTTAAAAACAATAGATAATAACAGAGGACCATGGTACTAGGATGCAGAAAGTGGACAACAAGAGTGATAATAACGAGAAGCGAGTGAAAACCCCTCCATGACCCCCCCGAAGGGCCCCCTACCCCCCAACGCCCCTCACAGCCCCCCTCACAGCCCCCCCACACAGCCCCCCATACACACCCCCCCCCAACACAGCCCTCCCCCCCCCCCCCCACACAGCCCCCTCAAATCGCTTGGCTGGCCTGGCCGAGTCACACACAGGCACCACCTGCCAAAAGGCCATGTAGGCCTCACATCTGGCCTCTTTCCATCCGTCTCCCTGTCCCTGCTTCTCTCTCATTGTCTTCCATTCCTGTTTCTGTCGGCTGTTGGTGTGTCCCTCTCCCTGTCCCTGCTGCTTCTCTCCCTGTTTGTCTTCCATTTACGCTCTGTCCCTGACCTCGCTTCTGTCCCTGTTTGCCTTCCGTTTTTGTCCCTGTGTCTGTATTTGTCCCTGTTTCGGTCACTCTCACTGTATCTGTATCTGTATTTGGCCCAATCAGACCTCCTCCCCCTCCCCCCCTCCCGGACCTAGGCCGAACCGACCCTACCTCCCCGAGCCTGGCCAGGACGGACCTGGCCAGACTAGCTCATGTGTGATGTTACATACAAGCATACATATCAAAAACTCCTAATGACTCCTATTATTCTATCTTTATCATCGCATCTTCGAGGCTGGCACCAGAGAGGTGAATGGGAGAGTTCAAGCAGCAGCGAGCCGACCCTCACCTGGCTGTGCTGAGCCTCTCACCCAGCTGTGCCGAGCCTCTCACCCAGCTGTGCCGAGCCTCTCACCTGACTGTGCCGAGCCTCTCACCTGACTGTGCCGAGCCTCTCACCTGACTGTGCCGAGCCTCTCACCTGACTGTGCCGAGCCTCTCACCTGGCTGCGCCGAGCCTCTCACCACGCCTGGCTGTGCAGAGCCTCTCACCACGCCTGGCTGTGCCGAGCCTCTCACCACGCCTGGCTGTGCCGAGCCTCTCACCACGCCTGGCTGTGCCAACCCTCGCCTGGCTGTGCCGAGCCTCACACGTGCCTGTGCCGAGCCTATTGTCATCATATCAATAACTTGTATCATTCCACACATTGTAAGGGAATATCGTCATGGCGTCCATAGGAGAAAACAGGGAGAGGAGAAACAGGGAGAGAGGAAACGGGAATAGGGGTTACGCTACGCTACGGGGGAGCAAGGGGAGGCGGCAGGGGGAAAAGCGGAAAGGGGAACATGATGCACAAGGAGAACGGGAACGGAAAAAGAATGGGCGAGATCAATGCGTTACAGAGTTACCACAAGGTGCGCGAAGGAGAGGAAACGAAAGCGAGGGCTGGAAACGGAGAGGGGAGCGAGAGTGATCGGGGTGGGAAGGGGGGAGGGAAGCGGAGGGTAGGGGAAAGAGATAAAGAGCCGGGAGAGAGAGGGGAGAGGGCATAGAGGAGAGAGAGGGGATGAGGGAAATGCGGAAATGGCGGGGAGGGGCGCGGATCAGGGTGGAAAAGGAGTAGTTGCGGAAGAGGGGAAGGGGAAGGGAGGGGGATGGCGCGAGGGGACAGAAACTCAGTGGCGGGGGGAAGGGGGTAAACAGAAATTCTCGAGATGTTTGGAAAGGGGCTCACGCTCATGAAGCGCGAAAGCGCTCCGACCTTCCGCCTGCAGCGCGGAAGCGCTCCGACCTTTCGCCTGCACCGCGGAAGCGCTCCGACCTTCCGCCTGCACCGCGGAAGCGCTCCGACCTTCCGCCTGCAGCGCGGAAGCGCTCCGACCTTCCGCCTGCAGCGCGGAAGCGCTCCGACCTTCCGCCTGCAGCGCGGAAGCGCTCCGACCTGCCGCCTGCAGCACGGAAGCGCTCCGACCTTCCGCCTGCACCGCGGAAGCGCTCCGACCTTCCGCCTGCACCGCGGAAGCGCTCCGACCTTCCGCCTGCAGCGCGGAAGCGCTCCGACCTTCCGCCTGCAGCGCGGAAGCGCTCCGACCTTCCGCCTGCAGCGCGGAAGCGCTCCGACCTTCCGCCTGCAGCGCGGAAGCGCTCCGACCTTCCGCCTGCACCGCGGAAGCGCTCCGACCTTCCGCCTGCACCACGGAAGCGCTCCGACCTTCCGCCTGCACCGCGGAAGCGCTCCGACCTTCCGCCTGCACCGCGGAAGCGCTCCGACCTTCCGCCTGCAGCGCGGAAGCGCTCCGACCTTCCGCCTGCAGCGCGGAAGCGCTCCGACCTTCCGCCTGCAGCGCGGAAGCGCTCCGACCTTCCGCCTGCAGCGCGGAAGCGCTCCGACCTTCCGCCTGCAGTGCGGAAGCGCTCCGAACTTCCGCCTGCCTGCAGCGCGGTGGTGCATGGCTGCATGGCTCGACGTGCTCTTGTCGCTGCCCCTGCTGATGCGCGGAAACTCGCCGTTCTTCCGCCTGCAGCGCGGAAACGGGCATGTACTGAGAAAAATGGGTACTTGAAACTAGGGCTTTGAAAAGAAGAGAGGGAAGCTACCAAAACACCAAAATACAGTTTTCTAATATCGAAGGGCAGTCAAACCAAACTCAACACAGTTCAAACCCCGGTTTCTCCCCACCCTCGCGCCCTCGGCTTTGTGTCTGTTGACGACGCGCCTCTGCACGCATTCGATGCTTTCAATGCGGGCTCTCAAACACGCGCGGGGGAACGTCAGCAGCAGAAGCAGAAGCAGGCTGTTGCTCCTTCTCTTCCTCCTTCCCTTCCTGTTCGCCTGCTCCTGCCGATTCCGCTGCAATCTCCACGCCAGCAAATGTCTCAGAATAGAGCAGAGGCATGTCAGCCTGCAGCACAAGTGCGCGACATAAACAAACGGAAATTAATCACTCAAGCACATATTCCTTTCTTTCTTCCCTTGTCGCAAAAAGGAAAACAGATTATAAGAAGGCGGGTGGAGAAAGGGAACGTGTGTGAGTGTATCAAATGGGTAGATATACCTGCAGTTGCTCCAGCGCGCGTTGCTTCGCGTTCACTTACCCTCCAGCTCCTTCACGCGCTTCTCTCCTTCTTCTACCGCCAGCAAGAACGACTCCGTGCGACTCTGCTGAGCCTGCGACCCGCTGTCGTCGCCTGTCGCAACCACGTCATCCCTCGCTAGTACGGATGTGACTGTAACGAAGCGAGACGACGTGGAGCGATGAACGGGAAAAGCGGAGGAGGAGAAACGAAGCCCGGAGATGCTTCCTGGAAGGAGGTCTGATCGGCCAGCTGCAGCAAACACCAGTTCAAACTCCGATTCCTCCCCACCCTCGCGCGCTTGGCTTTGAAGCTGCTGAAGACGCCACTCGGAAAGCACTGAAACAGTCGTTTCAGAGGGAAACAATTAACCAAACTGAGACCTTTCAAACGGAGGCGCTTCAAGGAGAGGCGGAGGGATATGCGAGGGAATCGGCGTTTGGATCGGAAGTGGGGTTTGACGGGCAAACTGGCTTCTGGAGATGACGTGTGAGCCACCCACCTGATTCCGTCCGGACTCTGGTTTGCATTCGTAAAAGGCAATATCCGCGCGAGCGGGGCGGCGAAACGAAACCGCTGGAAGCGCGAGGGATGACGACCATCTAAATCTAACGGGCGCGAGGCGCGCGAGGCGCACGAACAAACGCGAGCTGAGCTCCTACTAAGTCGAATGGCACTACATCGATTTTCCGTGGGTGAAGTGATCGTGACGTGAGAATAGAGGAGGTGGAGCGTGGGGTTGGAGGAGAGGAGGGGAGGGAGGCTTGGCGACCCGACATCCAACCGAACCAACCTCCAGGTAACGCAAGCAAGTTTACAGTTTGACCCCACCCCACCCACAAAACATTCTGAAACATGCAGGGCAGGAAGAATTTTAACTGAAGCGCAAATCGTACGACAGAAGCAGATGGAAACGAGATGGAAATGGGAGCCCCCCACGTAAACAATACTGTACCATGTGGGTGGGACGGATTAAATATATTTTCCCAAGGCAAAAACAGAATATGAAGCACCTCACAAGCCCACTAACAAACCCACGCGGCTCGATCACTCGAGCCGTGGGTGGGTATAGTCAAGCTGTAAAATCGGGAATCAGGCAGCGCCTAATCTGACCAATCACACCTGAAACGGGTGTGCCTCAAGAAAATTTTACATCGCGCTCCAGTTCAAGCGATTCGATTTACAGCCGCCGTGACTTACGGTTAGGCAGATAATTTCGACAAAAGCATACTTGCAATTATCTAACAAACCATTTGAAAAACAAGGTGTGCTGGTTTGTAATAACGATATATTCACAATTAGATTATTTAAAACAAAGGATGTATTGTAAATGCATGAACTAACCATATAGAGATCATATAACCGTATCTTGATCTATAATTATGTAATATTCATAAGCGCATATACTATTACATCAGAGTCAATTTATATAATATATTAGTCCTAATACGACTCTACATCTTTTCACTCAAAAAAAACACTTCTAATTATTTATTCTTCCTGCGAAATGACTTGTGTATAATTATTTTTATACCTGATGTTCTGTTTCTTTTACTTATTGATAAATGCACCAGTTTTTTATCAACGCTTGAAGATAATGCGGACTTGGAGGTTCACGATCACTCGGGCCCTTGAATCATTTTACAATCGTGAACTGGTCGCTGAATTGTAAATTCGCTTCGACCGGATCCGCTGGTCTGGCGACCTTGAACAGACGGTTACAATGCGACAATCACACGTCGACAGTCGTCGAACCAATGAGATCTCTAGTCAAACTGTTCTGCCTACGTGTGTTTCGCAGGAGGCGAGGGTTGACGGTGGCGTCAATTGGAAATTGTCGTGCACCACTGTCGCACCTCAACACTTTGAGGGTCCAGATTCGTGTCGCACGACTTTTACCCAGCTGTTATGTTCCACTTGGGCTGGGTTGGTAGCGTGAGCGCTTACGACTGTTTGGGCAATGGAGGTGTGCACTTTGCGATTTTGTTTTCTCAATATACCGAACTGTAGTGAGTGTCCCCCCCCCCCCACCCATCCCTCTCACCCTGCTTGTTTCTGAGCTGTTTATTTCGCACAAGTCATTTTTTTGCTAATCTGCATTGCTCGTTCGGTGTTTAGCTAAAACAGTATATTTTTTTCGCCACTCTTCTTGCCTGTCCTGTCTGTTTCGGGCAGACTGGATGGTTTGCGAGCTTCACAGAGGAGAGTGCTTGGCTGGGTACACGTGTCCCGTCTGCTGCCCCATTCATTTCAGCGCGCTTGGCTGAAACGGTTGAAAACGGTTGCATCGTTCTCAACGTTTGAGCCAACCACCTGATTCCGGCCCGGACTCTGGTTTGCGGTTTGCATTCGGACACATCTGGGACTGGAGCTAGATGGCCTGGATATGAGAGAAAAATATCAAAAGACACTACCGACGTGGCATAATCGTGGCTGTTCAAAAGACACTACTGACGATAGCAGGAAACGTGTTAACATCGAGGTCGTCGAAAGCAAGCTGCGTTTATTTCCTGATTTCGTTAGCACAACATCTTTTCACTTAACGACTGAAGTTACCAGGCTGCGTGTCGATATTTTATTGGCTGACGAAAAGGTCAGTGTGTCTTATTTCGCTACAAGCCCAGGGCACGTGCACCCGCGGAAATTCACAGGCAACCTGTTCTTGTGCTGTGCACAGTGCCTCACCAGCCTCCCCGAACCGAACAAGGTGTGCACGCTTCAACCTCCGCTGCTTTCGTCGGGTAGCCATCCACGTGGGAACGGTGCTGCAGCGCTCCATTCCAAATCCAAGAATGTGGGACCCTTGAATCGTTCTCAACTACGTTTTCTTCCTGTACCGTTCGAAACCGTACTGAAACCCCATCGAAATCTGAAGCCTACGTCCTTCACAAATGATATCGCTAACATGCTAGCAACATCCCAGCAACCCATTTTCGCGACTACTTGCGCTGCCGTAGTAGATCGTCGACTACGGCTCCAGATTAGGTCATCGAAGTCCGCGAAGGCACACTGCGCGCACAGACTACGACGATCCTTGTGCTATCCGGACTGCCAGTGCTATCCGCAAAAAACATATGATGTGCTATGATGCTAGCAAAAATCCGATTGTGAGTCACACCGTGGCGACTCTGCATAGCGATGCGCGCACGGCTTTAGAGCCCCTGATTCTGCCATGCCGCGCCGCTCCTCCGCTTCGGCCACGCTGCTCCTCTGTCTCCCTCTCACTGCTTCCGCCACCGCTGCGGCTAGTAATTATGTTAGCCGCGCTCCGAGCGGTTAGCGCGTTCGTTGCACAGGAGCAGCGGCGTGATTGGGGGCAGCGCCGAACAGCAGAGCGGGGAAGCGAGCAGGCCGACTATCGCAGAAGCAGAAGGGCATGGCGCGCGATCATCGCGCGATCAGGCGACTTCCGCTCATGATGTCGCGCGGCAGAGTTTTTGCATCCGATGCAAGGCATTTCCGAGGCCGCCTGCCCGACTCCGTGAGGACCTGCGCAGGTGCGGCGACGACTGAGGCAGGTGAGGCGAGTGAGGGGAGTGAGGCGAGTGGGTTGGATCTTCATTGCTTTTGCTCTCTCCGCCTTTGCTCTCATCGCATGAGTCATGCCTGCCATCACTTGCACTTCAACCTTCTGCTCCCCGTGTCTTGTCAACTTGCTGCCGTCCGCCCTCCCAGGAGCAGCAGCGGAGCAACACGCACCAGGGGCAGCAGCGGCAGCAGCAGCCGCAGCAGGCGTAGAACCTTCATAAAATGGTCTGCGGCATGGGAAGGGGCGGCGGAAGGCGGCATGTGAATTGGCGGCATGGTAAAGGGGCGTCGGGATGGGAAATGAGCGGAGGCATGGGAAGTCTCCCACTTCACCCCTCCCTCCTCCGCCCTCTCCTCTCACTCCACCCCCTCCTCCTCCACTCTCGCCCCTCTCGTTCAAGCATCTTCACGGCATGTCTGGAGCTGATTGCAGCACACGGAAGAGCAGTGAGTGTAGCAGTGAGGGGGGGAGGGAGGTCCTTGGGCAGCGGCAGCAGTAGCTGCCGCTGCCACTGCTGCTGCTGCACCAGCGTGCTGCTACAACTGCCGGTGCAGCCGCATCAAGTCCTGTCAACACCCCTGCCCAATCCCTTTCCAGCCAAGAACCACAGCAACCAGCTGCAGCAGGCCGGCTCTCAGCAGCAGCAGCAGTTGCATCAGGAGCAGCTGAACGTTTGCAGCAATTGCAGTAGCACACAATTGCAATACTGCTAAGCATTATACAAAGCAATATGTTTTTATATTGCATTGGTTGTCCGTAGCCCTTGTCAGCATTGTTAGCATATTTTCTTTCTTTTTGTTCGTTTGTGTTTCACGTGATTCATTGCGCCACGAGTTTTGAACAAATGTTTGTTGCGGGGAATGACTTACGTTACACACTGAGTGATGGCATAGACAGAAGTTTGGCTCAGCACCCACCTACGCTTATGTGCTTTCACGCCACTGACTGACCTTACCCGACTACGGTAATCCATGCTGAGTTCAACAACTAGCACTAAAACCGTGCAAATGTGAACTTGACACTGATATTTCTTTCCTCCTATATGACCGCTCGGTCGACTGAACATCGTGTGAGTTATAAGACGGCAGCGGGCCATGAACGTCCACACGAACGACTACGGTACAACAAGCTGTTTACGGCATACTTTAGCATCTAATGCTGGATCGAGGAGCAACGCGTTAGAAGCAATTCCGGAAATTCCGGCGGCGGCGGCAATTCCGCTCGAGGAGCAACGCGTTAGAAGCAGCGAGGCTGTTCCACGCCGTGTGTTCGACGCGGGGGAGGAGCTGCGAGGCAGGTGAGGCGGCGACTCGCCGAGAGTGGTCTGCACTTTCATCGTGCTCCTATCCCCTTTCTCTCAATGGCTCTGCTCTCATATGCACTAAACATATGTGCTCCCCCTGTCCTGCTAACGTGTTGCCGTCCGCCCTGCCCAGGAGCAGCAGCAACACGCAATAGGAGACACAGCAGGAGCAGCAGACTGTACAATCAGCAGCAGTAGACTGTACAAGCAGCAGCAGCAGACTGTACAAGCAGCAGCAGCAGACTGTACAAGCAGCAGCAGCAGACTGTACAAGCAGCAGCAGTAGACTGTACAAGCAGTAGCAGCAGACTGTACAAGCAGCAGCAGCAGACTGTACAAGCAGCAGCAGCAGACTGTACAAGCAGCAGCAGCAGACTGTACAAGCAGCAGCAGCAGACTGTACAAGCAGCAGCAGCAGACTGTACAAGCAGCAGCAGCAGACTGTACAAGCAGCAGCAGCAGACTGTACAAGCAGCAGCAGCAGACTGTACAAGCAGCAGCAGTAGACTGTACAAGCAGCAGCAGTAGACTGTACAAGCAGCAGCAGTAGACTGTACAAGCAGCAGCAGTAGACTGTACAAGCAGCAGCAGTAGACTGAACAAGCAGCAGCAGTAGACTGTACAAGCAGCAGCAGTAGACTGTACAAGCAGCAGCAGTAGACTGTACAAGCAGCAGCAGCAGACTGTACAAGCAGCAGCAGCAGACTGTACAAGCAGCAGCAGCAGACTGTACAAGCAGCAGCAGCAGACTGTACAAGCAGCAGCAGTAGACTGTACAAGCAGCAGCAGTAGACTGTACAAGCAGCAGCAGTAGACTGTACAAGCAGCAGCAGTAGACTGTACAAGCAGCAGCAGTAGACTGTACAAGCAGCAGCAGTAGACTGTACAAGCAGCAGCAGCAGACTGTACAAGCAGCAGCAGCAGACTGTACAAGCAGCAGCAGTAGACTGTACAAGCAGCAGCAGTAGACTGTACAAGCAGCAGCAGTAGACTGTACAAGCAGCAGCAGCAGACTGTACAAGCAGCAGCAGTAGACTGTACAAGCAGCAGCAGCAGGTGCTGAGAGGGTAAGATGATGGGATGGGGCGGGTGGTGAGAGGGTGAGCTGATGGGATGGGGCTGGTTGTGAGAGGGTAAGATGATGGGATGGGGCGGGTGGTGAGAGGGTGAGATGATGGGATGGGGGCTGGTGTTCAGCAGTAGCTACAGGTGGCATTCCCCAAGCTTAGTGCTGTATGTATGTGACAGAGTTTTGCCCCTTTTGGAACATAATGCCTTTGTGTTGTGGTTTACTGTATGCATTTGTCGAAACAAAATGCAATGGTGCCATGACAGAGTTCTGCCGTTAATCAAAACAGGATGCCATGTCCGTTGCTTTCACACCAGCATAAACCTGGAAATACCATAAGCAAGCTCATACCGTAACCACCCCAGGTACGTGTTGTGACATGCATGAAAAGAGCCGGAGCAATGGGACCGGCTCTTAGTTAGTCATCCTGCCAATATTTCCATACTATCCATGCGAGAAAAGATCAAACAGTGCATTGCCGTAGCGTAGGTACAATCTATCCGAGCACCGAGATTGACACGGACATTTGCTACATAGAGACACATTCATCAATACCCACACACCTATGCACACCACCAGCAAATGTGCATTTTGATATCGATCATACGCGACATTCAAAGGCGCACTACAAAACCCGTTTTTTAATGTATTCTACACGGAGAGGGGGACCGGTTTGAAAACATTTATTGGTAAATGTCAGTATAACAAGTAGTCAATCATGCCGAAGAAGTGCTAAGTTTGAGGGTGCCTATGCATAAGGTGATGAACTATCTGTTAGCACCTGGTTAAAGTTTCTGTGCTATGTATGTATATGATGATATATATTGTTGTACGTATACTGCATGGCATTGTGGGCCTGGAAACCGAAACACGATTGGGCTGCAAATTGTTCACGTAACACTGTTAGTGCTGCATTTTGTTCACGTTTGCAGCCAATCAATTGGCTACGCCGAGGCTAGGACACTAATACGAAGCTTGAAATCAGGGTGGTGGATTGGTCCGTGAGTAAAGCGAAGCTTTGCGCGCCGTTTGCACTCTTAGCGAGCGAATCAGCTCGCTCACGACAGGTGCAAAGTAGGACGGAATCGCACGTGGCGACTTTTTTCTCCTGAAGTTCACCTCACGTCGGGCAACGCAAGGGCCTTTGTTTTGGTTTGTCATCTTTTACGGTTCGAAACTGTTGGCGAGGCGTTGCGAGCTTGAAGCTTGCAATTGCTTAAAAGTTGAATGCGACAGTTGGTGTTTGGCTAAGACCTAGCCCGTTTTTTCGGAGACCCCCCCTTCGTTGTGACAGAAACTGCGGCACGTGTTATTGTTCACCTCTCGTGTTGTTTCTTTGGTTTTGTTTTTTGTGTTGCACTCAGTTCGTGTCGGCGTGCATACGACAGACAGGCAGATTCACCATTGCAGTACCTTCTCACCTCACCTCGCTCAACTGTACTGCAGGGTCTGTTCGCACTTCGGGGATACTAGTTGTTTGTTCTGGCTGCCCTGTATGTTTTTGTTCGGCCTTGCGACTCTCATCTGTTATTGTTCTCGCACCCGATTTTTGCTGCTCTGTAAAGCCCGTATGGTGTTTTGCTATCACGTAGGCCGTTTTTTCGCCACCCCCATGTTTATTTCATTTCGCCACACTCCCTGCCTTTTAAGAGAGCTGGCGCACGAGTTTTACATTTGGTTAGAGCTGGCTTCTGCGCAGACAGGATGGTTCGCGAGCTTCACAGACGACAGCTGAACAGAACCACAGGTGCAGTCCACGTGTCCCTTCTGACGCGCAATTCAATTCAGAGCGCTTGGCTGAAACGGATTTTAACGATAGCACCGTTCTCAACCTGTCGGCTTTCAAAACAAAGCAGCAAGCCAATGCTGTACAGTTGTGTGCCCTAGAATTCAGGTTCTGATCGGGATTCGGTTCGGGGATTCCAACTTGGTCTTTTTTGTACAGTATTGGTTAGTTGTTCTTTTTGGTTTTGTTTTGCACCTGCTACTCCATTTTCTTCCCGGTTCGCACTGTACATCTGTTCTATTTTACACACCCAGTCTTTGTACGTCGTTTGTATTGTTCGTTTGATAGTTTGCTAAAATCCAGCGCGTTTTCTCTCCCACCACAACCATCTATTATTTCGTTGACCTAAAGCACGACTTTTTGTTCGTCCTCTGTATTTAAAATTTGAAGTGCTTGGGCTGATCTGGCGGCGCTTTCTGCTCTGCGCGGTAACGACAGGTGGGCAATCCATATCACCACCTCACCTCAGCTCATCTCACCTCACCTCTTATAACCTTTATTAAACCGTACCGAAACGCACTGTAGTGTGTGTCCCCCGCCGATCCCGCTCACCCTGCTTGTTTCTGTATCTGACGTTAGCAACTGTTGGCGCGAGCTCGAAGGTTGACTCCGGCAGTTGAGAACAAACCCAAGGGCGGGGGCCACGTGTCCGTTTCCAGCATTTGTCGTGCTCTTCAATTCAGTGCACGATGACAGCTTTTCCACCGTTCTCAACCGCGATTTGAAAATTAGGGTTTCTAGATGGGTGTAAGAAGGCAACGGGCCCCATGAGCTTCAGCATTTCCTCCCTTTCGCCAAATCACCTACTCCCTCTCACATCACCTTCATCGCGCCGCCACCCACCCTAGTACTATGCAGCCCGTCGTTGGTACTAGCACCGTTAGTCGTAGTCGTAGTAGTATTAGCTGTTCTAACGTACGCCAGCCCCTAGACTGATATGCACGCTTATGTACTTGTGTTTTCTTCCTGTCTCGATATGGAATCACTTCTGATTATTTACGTCATCGCTTCAAGCGACGTTTATCATGTTGACCACGCCGCTTTGCTCCTGCCACAGTGTGGCTGCTGCAGGCGGCGTGCTAGTCTCGTCGACGCCGCCGGTTCCTGGAGCAGAGGCAGCGGTCAAGCACAGCAAGCCGCTTCGCGCGCCTCGTCGATTAGTAGTACTACTACTCGTACTAATTTGCCGGTTCGCGATTTGCGGACAGGCAGCATGTGTCACGTGAAAACAGTCGCCGCATCTGCCGTCTTGCAAAAAAAGAGCCGGCGCCTTTCCCGCGGCGGTGTAGTAGCGGCAGTCGATGATGCGGTGCCCATGACGTGATGAGAACACACTGTGTTGGGAACACTGTCGATGCGCCACTGGCAATGGCGTGACACACATGCATGCGCTTTTTCCGGGGCTGCTAGACGACATTCGCGAATGGCTGCGATTCTGCATGCGTGGATGCAGGTGGGTTAAACGCTTGACAAATTCCTTCTTAGAGTCTGTTAGAAGTTTCTTATGTTCGCCTCAACAGAGCCAAGCATGTCCCCTGCAGCGTTTTTGCATGTCACCGTGTGAAGCTGCGGATTCCATATGGTGCTGGTACCGATATCTGGGTTTTCTGCTACCTCCCTTGCCCGCCTCCTTCCTCCTATCACTTGCTCACTCACCCACCCACGCGCCCCCTCCCCTCCCCTCACTTCCTTCCCCCCTGCCCCTTCACTGTTTCCGCAGACGACGAGGAGAACGAGTTGGGGCTCAAGCAGAGGGGGGGCGCTGCTGACAAGGCGCTGACAATCATTGCGCAGGCGAGTGCAACATCACCCCTCCCTGGAGCTGTTTCAATCCCTTCGATCCCTTCTTGTAGAGCCCTTTGACTGCTTTTCTTCGCCCTTCTGGTGCTGCTAACGTTTGCTTCCTGCTGCTGCGTCCCCCGCTGCTGGTGTTTTGCTGCCGCTGATTATGTTGCTGCTGCAGTTGTTGCTGTTCCTTCTTGCTGCTGCTGCTAACCATGCTGGTTGCCGCTGCTGATGCTGTTTTCTACTGTTTGCTACTGCTGTTTTCTACCGCTGCTGCTGTGTTTGGGAAATGAAGGCGCGAGTTGCAGGGGGGCTGGGGCTCAAGCAGCGGGGAAGACGAAGGAGTTGAATGCGGTGCTTGTGGCGTTTTAATGGGTGGTGAGCCGAGCAGGGAGGGTTTTGCATCAGGGTGTGACAATAACGGGTTGGACAGCAGCGGGGGGAGCAGGAGAAATGGCAATGGCGAGGGAAACAGCAGAAGCAGAGCGAAACGAGCAACGGGGAAGGGAAGGCAGGCGTTTGGAGCGGCCACGCTTCTTTCTGATGCGGTTGAGATGGATACAGATGGGGAGGGAGATGGTGGAGGGGAGAGACGGCTGGGGGTGACCTTCGAAAGCACAGAAGGAGAAGAGGAGATGGGCGCAGGGGAAACCGTTGTCCTCGTTATAGGGAGCGGAAATACTGGCCTTACCTCGGGGGTTGTGATGACCCCAGGCAGAACGAGGCGGAAGAGAGAGGGTGGGAGGGCGGGAGGGTGAGGGAGAGGAGGAGGTGCGGGCATGGGGCAAGGCAGGGTGAGAGGGACGGTGGGGGAGAGGATACGACAGCTGGAGATCGCAGCAGCAAGCGCGGCTGCTGCTGCAGGCGTGGGGAGGGGGGCGGCTGCAGGGAGGAAAGGGAGAGGAGGAGCAGCTGGAGTTGCTGCTGCTGCTGCTGCTGCTGCTGCTGCTGCTGCTGCTGCTGCTGCTGCTGCTGCTGCTGCCGCTGCTGCCGCTGCTGCTGCTGCTGCTGCTGCTGCTGCTGCTGCTGCTGCTGCTGCTGCTGGTGGTGGCAGGGTGAATGTTCGTAGAGAGTGGGGCCCCAAGGGGAGAAAAGCAGCGATGCTTGCTGCTAGGGAGACAGGAGGAGCAGGGATTGGCAGTGGGAAGGGGAAATGCCACGAAATTAGGGAGGATGGGGACGGGGATGGGGAGGGAGAGGGGGGATGTATTGGGGAGGATGCACTGGGAAAGGGCTCGGGTGTTGGAGCGGGGGATGTACCTGTGCTGACTGTGGGAGGAGCAGAAAGCCGGGAGGTTTTTGAGGGCACTGTTGTGAGTGTTGCTACCGTCCGTGGTGCTGGTACACGCGGGGCGGCAAGGGGGAGAAAGGGAGGGAAGAAGGGGAGTGGTATGGGAGCAAGGCGGTTGTCTGGAGCAGGATGGTCGTCGGGAGGAGAGGGGGAGGGCAAGAGGAGCAGGGGGAAGGGCGGTGGTGGTGGTGAGAAGGAATCAGTGGGGGTGGAATGCTGGAGCATACAATGCCAACCCCCTTCTGCAACGAATTCGCTGCCGTTTTGGTGGGTGGTGAAAAGGAGGAGCGAACCTCCATGGAACCTACCTGCCATAGTTCCAGTGTCCCACGGTCCACATCCTAGCCTAAGGTTGAACATTTACTCATGCCTAACCCTCCCCCCACTGCCCCCGCCCCCATACCATGCCAACCCCAGCAGCGGAGGATCAGCTTCCGTTTTGGGCGGCAGACTCGTTCTCCTTCCCCTACATCACGCCAGCCACTCCCCTGCTGACACGTGGCAGCACCAGGAAGCGATTCTTTGCCGCTGATCTCTCGGTCGCTGCTGACGTGGCATCATCCAGTGGCCAATCAGACGATCCCGCCCCTGGAGCCATCTACTTCCCTCGCCGTCTCCCCCTCCTCTACTCCTCCTCCCCTCCCTTCCCTCCTCCTCCTCCTCCTCCTCGTCGTCCCCGCAGCTCCCCCCATTCCTCTCCTTCCTCCTCCCCTCCCCAACCCACAGCAACCGAACCCCCCATCTGCATGGCTCGCTCTTTCACCTTCACATACGGCTTTTCCATAAATGTATCCGCTTCCCATGGACTCGCATTCGTTATAAGCACACATGCGAGCGTGGGCCTAGGCGGGGCTTATATGGGGTACGGCCGGGACCCATCCTCGCGACTCACTAACGGCAGCTGGCCGGACGGCGCGCGGAGTGTAGCTGTGCTATGGCACCCACAGGCTGTAACAAACCCGGAAACTGACGATCCAAATGCTTATCACATAGGCGTTAACACCGATTTCAACATGACTTCGATTTTCGAGGAGGAGGTGTCAAATGTGGTGGAGGCAGAGGAGGTGTTGCAGATGAGGGTTGACTATCACGGGAGGAGCAAGGAGATGCTGATCAGATGGTACCAACCCCCTGTTCTAGTAGGCAGCATGAAAGTCTCCCTTGACCTCTGTGCTGCTCTCACTGGGGGCCCTGACACAAGCACAAGCAGCAGCGGCGGCACTGGTAGCGGCAGCAGCAGCAACAGCAGAAACACCAGCACCACCACCACAAGTGGCAGCAGCAGCAGCAGTGACAGCAGCAGTGCAACGGACCTATGGTCGCCATCGTTCGGGCAGCTGGTCGTTGGGTTCACCAGCGCTGCCCTCCCTCCCCCCCCTGGCCGCCTGCCTTCCCCCGTCGCCCTCTCCTCCTGGACCTTCCGATTCACAGGTAGGGGGGAGGGGAATGGGTCGAGATGGGGGGAGGGAAAGAGGGGAGGGGTAGCAAGCCAGGATTTAGGGTTTCGAGTTTATCGTTAAGGGCTTAGGGGTAGCAAGCCACATGCCCTGCCCCTGTCACCCTCTCCTCCTGGGCCTTCCGATTCACGGGCAGGGAGGGGGAAGGGGGGGAGCTGGGGGGGAGGGAAGGAGGGGGAGGGGTAGCAAGCCACGTGCCTGCTCTGAAGAGGTAGGAAGAGGGGAGGGAGGATTTTCGTTATTGTAACCCCACGAACCCCCGCGTATCCCCTGCAACGCCTCTCCAGTGCTCCTCTGTTCCATGGTTGCATGCTTCAAGGCATTTGCTGTCTCATACCTGGACCTCTCTCTCCTCCTGCCTCATACCTCCGCACACTCCCCCTTCCCATCCTCCTCCCCCCTCCCTTCCCCCTTCCCCCCGCTCCCCCAACAGACACCGACCCCTGCAAGGCCTCTCCCGTGCAGCCCTGTGGCACGGGTGCATGCACCAAGGCACGTGCCCCGTGGGACCCGTCTATCCTCGTGCCCTCCTGCAAGTGCCCCTTGAAGCTCCCCTCCTTCCAACCCTCCCACCTTGCCGGCCTGCCCTCCTGCTTCCCTGGTGAGCCGTGGACTGAGGTAGGCAAGAGGCGGAGAGCGGTAGGTGGGTGAGAGGTGGAGTGTGGTAGGTGAGAGGTGGAGTGCAGTAGGTGAGAAGTGGAGTGCAGTAGGTGAGAGGTGGAGTGCAGTAGGTGAGAGGTGGAGTGCGGTAGGTTAGAGGTGGAGCATGGTGGGTGAGAGGCAGAGTGTGGTGGGTGAGCATTTGGTAGTGAGGCAAGCCCAATTGGTCATGCACATCCCAGGGGCACATGGGATGTGCATCAATGGTATCCTAGTCTGCTGCTCACGCACTTGATATAAGTAGAGTTGTGAGACGTCTCAAAACTCTACCTTTATCCCATGTGCCCTTTGGGATGTGCATCAATGGTGTCCTAGTCTGCTGCTCACTCACTCTTGCTCTCTTCCCACTCTGCTTCCCCGATTGTCTTTCCCCTTCCCTCGCCCTCCCTAAACCAGATTCCTTCACATGTCGCCAGTTCCCCCGCAACCCGTGTGCCCCGGGGGTGTGCATTGATGACATAGATGGCACCTACTCCTGCCTCTGCCCCTCGCCCTACTTCCCCTTCTACTTTTACCCCAAAGGCGCTGCCCGCTGTTACCATTGTGCGTACCACATGGTCAGATGGTCTTAAACAAGGTTTGATTTTCAGCTCATGCCTCTGACCCCTCGCCTACCCCCTCTTCTCACACACACCCCTCACACGTCACCGCTCTCACACGTCACCGCTCTCACACGTCACCGCTCTCACACGCCCCACTGTCATACGCCCAACTCTCACATGCCCCTCTCTCACATGCCCCTCTCTCACATGTGTGCCTGTTCTATCTCAGCCCATCCGATGGCTCTTATCGTCATGGCTCTCATCACATGCACCTCGTATTTTGAGACATTTCAAAACGCCACTTCTATCACATGGCCCATCCGATAGCTCGTATCGTCATGGCTCTCATCACATGCACCTCGTATTTTGAGACATTTCAAAACGCTACTTCTATCACATGGCCCATCCGATAGCTCTTATCGTCATGGCTCTCATCACATCACATGGACCTCGTGTCTCCTGTGTTTACTTCTTATGGGCTCATCACGTGGACTTATATCGTTCTCGTTATTACCCCATGCATGCCTACCCCATGCATGCCTACCCCATGCATGCCTACCCCGTGCATGCCTACCCCCCGTGCATGCAGTGCGATTGGCTGAGACTCGAATGCCCACCTTCCTGTCGCCCTACGGCCTCACATGCGCGCTCATCCTCAACACGTACGGGCTCACCCAAGCAGACTTCTTCAGCCAAAACAAGGTCTGACATTGGACTGAAGGAAGGTTCAAGCTGTAGATTGATTGGGGTCAGGACATTCCATGTCCCATGCCCGCTCATCCTCAACAATTATGGGCTCACCCAAGCAGACTTCTTCAACCAAAACAAGCTCAGGAGGGCTTTGGTGGGCTTTGGTTAAAGGGGCTGTGTTTAGTTCAGCTCAGCACATTCATCTCACAGCACATTCATCTCGCAGCACATTGTGTGGCATCGCATCACATCACATCACATGCTCTCTCATCCTCAACTCAACACCTATGGGCTCTCCCAAGCGGAATTCTGGAGCCAAAACAAGGTCCGTCTGAAAGCTCAATATTTCCCCTTTCTGGTCACGGCACAGCCACACTTCCCCTCATCGCCACACATTGCCCTTCAGTTTCTCTCACTTCCCCTCTCTGCCCCTCACTTCAACTCAATTCCCCTCGCTTCCACCCACCCCCCCTCACTTTCTCTCACTGCTCCTCACTTTCCGCTCATTCTTCCCACCACCCATTCGGCCTGCCTCGTTCGAATCTCTCCTTGTAACAGCAGAGCGTCCAAACCCATACCCCCCTTCCCGTCTTGCCTGTTTAGTGTTTCTTTTCTGTCAGATACCCATGTTCTGACCAATCCTCTCCTCTATGTCTCCTTGTTCTGACTGCAGGGGTTCCAGTGCCGAGCGCCCATCCCTGTAGGCACTCTTGTTAACGTCACCAGCCGGGCTTTCTCCCAATGCACTGCCATGTACACTGCTAATTATGTAAGTGCCGGTGTGTTGAAGTAGTTTCCAGTGCCTTATTCCAAGTTCCAGTGCGCTTATCCAAGTGCCAGTGCGTTTGTGTAAACCCCAGTGTGTTTATGTAAGCGCCTTTGAGCCTAATCTCAAAACTTAACCCCGCTTCACTGCTCACTCTGAATTGCCACCTGTGTTTGCATTTCCCACTTCCTCCATCTGCCCCTTCCCTCCACGTGCCTTCTCCCTCCACGTGCCTTCTCCCTTCAAACCCCCTCGTCTCTTTCCCAGACACTCACTCGCCTATTTCCCTGTGTGCCGGCAGGGTGACACGTGACTCACGCAACGCCCTCTTCTCCACGCAGATACAGCCACTCAACTCAATCCTTCCAGTAACCACGCTTCCTCTTCCACTCCTCCTATACCTGACATGCGTGTGCAGGGTGACACGTGTGACTCACGCAACGCCCTCTTCTCCACGCAGTTACAGCCACTCAACTCAATCCTTCCAGTAACCACGCTTCCTCTTCAACTCCTCCTATACCTGACATGTGTGTGCAGGGCGACACGTGTGACTCACTCAACGCCCTCTTCTCCACGCAGATACAGCCACTCAACTCAATCCTTCCAGTAACCACGCTTCCTCTTCCACTCCTCCTATACCTGACATGCGTGTGCAGGGTGACACGTGTGACTCACGCAACGCCCTCTTCTCCACGCAGTTACAGCCACTCAACTCAATCCTTCCAGTAACCACGCTTCCTCTTCCACTCCTCCTATACCTGACATGCGTGTGCAGGGTGACACGTGTGACTCACTCAACGCCCTCTTCTCCACGCAGATACAGCCGCTCAACCCCGCCCTCACCTGCTCTGATGGGCCCAGACCCGGCCAGGTGAGCATCGGTGCAGATGGGTGCAAGTGAGTTAGGTGAGGGCACGTGAGTGTGGATGCAGGTGCAGGTGAGTGCTTGTGGTTGCAGGTATGTGTTGGTGGGTCTCGGGGGGTGTAGGTGGGTGTTGGTGAGCGTAGGTGGGTCGAGGTGGGTGTAGGTGGGTGAAGGTGAGTGTAGATGGCTGACAAGAATGCAGGTGCGCTGGTAACAGAAGCTGCTGCAATGACAGGTTGTTAGGGTAGTTTGTTCTCCAAAGTCTCAGAACCCGATCTCACATCATTTCACACATTCCTCTCCCCACTCCCCCTCTTCTCCCCCTTCTCCCCCCTCTCCCCCATTCTCCTCCCTCCCTCCTTCCCAGCTCCTCTGTGTATCCCTCAACCAGACGTGGCTAGAAGAGGGAATGACCCGCATATCATGCAAGCTCCAGGCCCAAATCACCCCAGCCGTGACACAAACCCCGCCCACAACCTCACCCAGCCCTCAACCACCCCCTCCTCCTCCGCCTCTAGCCAACTACACGAGCGTAGGTGTGCTCGTGACGGTCCTCCAGGGCCCGCAGACCTGCCAGCAGCTGTGGCGGGCGTTTGCCATCGCCTCCCCCACGCGCTTCTTCCAGATGAACCCCGGCCTCTCGTGCAACTCGCTGCTGCCGCACAGCCCCCTGCAGGGCAACATGATGAGAAGGGTGAGTTGGGCTGGGAGGGTGAGAGTCGAGCGGTTGCGGGTGTGAGTTGTGGGCTGAGGGAGGAGCAAGAAGTCCGATGCGCTTCTTCCAGTTGAATCTTGACCTCTTGTGCGACTCGCTGCTGCCCTACAGCCCCCTGCAGGGCAATATGATGAGAAGGGTGAGTCGGGAAGGTCTGTGTGTGGGGTGGAGTGGAAGGAGGTTATACGCTATACGCTGCAAATAGTACCTGTGCTTGTGCCTGTGCCTGTGCCTGTGTCTGGTGCCGCTGTCGATGTCTTGCCTCTGTCTCTGTCTCTGCCTCTGTGTGTGAAGGTTATTCAAGGCAGTTTATTTTTCTTCCCCTTCCATCCTGTTCCTCACTGATGGTTGACTCACAGATTTGTGTGGCTAGTGTTGACGGCCGGCCGTTATCTGGCAATACATGTTCAACCAAGCGATTGTACAGTGTGAAGCGCGGAGATACATGCGGCATGTTGATCACCAAGAGATACCGTCGCAAGATTGACATGTTTAGGAATCTTAACAATGGGTATGATTGTACTGTAAATAGGTTGTGGACTGGCTTGTTGCTTTGTTTACCGTAAATAGAATCATATATCATGTGGAGAAACATCAAGCAGGAGGGAAGGGAGGGGCTGCTGATTCCAACCTGCTTGGTGTCTGTGCCCTATCACCACACCAGCTCATTGCTTCTTCCCCCAAGACAATACAACATCTCAACCTTGAAGGTTTAAAAACAATAGATAATAACAGAGGACCATGGTACTAGGATGCAGAAAGTGGACAACAAGAGTGATAATAACGAGAAGCGAGTGAAAACCCCTCCATGACCCCCCCGAAGGGCCCCCTACCCCCCAACGCCCCTCACAGCCCCCCTCACAGCCCCCCCACACAGCCCCCCATACACACCCCCCCCCAACACAGCCCTCCCCCCCCCCCCCCACACAGCCCCCTCAAATCGCTTGGCTGGCCTGGCCGAGTCACACACAGGCACCACCTGCCAAAAGGCCATGTAGGCCTCACATCTGGCCTCTTTCCATCCGTCTCCCTGTCCCTGCTTCTCTCTCATTGTCTTCCATTCCTGTTTCTGTCGGCTGTTGGTGTGTCCCTCTCCCTGTCCCTGCTGCTTCTCTCCCTGTTTGTCTTCCATTTACGCTCTGTCCCTGACCTCGCTTCTGTCCCTGTTTGCCTTCCGTTTTTGTCCCTGTGTCTGTATTTGTCCCTGTTTCGGTCACTGTCACTGTATCTGTATCTGTATTTGGCCCAATCAGACCTCCTCCCCCTCCCCCCCTCCCGGACCTAGGCCGAACCGACCCTATCTCCCCGAGCCTGGCCAGGACGGACCTGGCCAGACTAGCTCATGTGTGATGTTACATACAAGCATACATATCAAAAACTCCTAATGACTCCTATTATTCTATCTTTATCATCGCATCTTCGAGGCTGGCACCAGAGAGGTGAATGGGAGAGTTCAAGCAGCAGCGAGCCGACCCTCACCTGGCTGTGCTGAGCCTCTCACCCAGCTGTGCCGAGCCTCTCACCCAGCTGTGCCGAGCCTCTCACCTGACTGTGCCGAGCCTCTCACCTGACTGTGCCGAGCCTCTCACCTGACTGTGCCGAGCCTCTCACCTGGCTGCGCCGAGCCTCTCACCACGCCTGGCTGTGCCGAGCCTCTCACCACGCCTGGCTGTGCCGAGCCTCTCACCACGCCTGGCTGTGCCAACCCTCGCCTGGCTGTGCCGAGCCTCACACGTGCCTGTGCCGAGCCTATTGTCATCATATCAATAACTTGTATCATTCCACACATTGCAAGGGAATATCGTCATGGCGTCCATAGGAGAAAACAGGGAGAGGAGAAACAGGGAGAGAGGAAACGGGAATAGGGGTTACGCTACGCTACGGGGGAGCAAGGGGAGGCGGCAGGGGGAAAAGCGGAAAGGGGAACATGATGCACAAGGAGAACGGGAACGGAAAAAGAATGGGCGAGATCAATGCGTTACAGAGTTACCACAAGGTGCGCGAAGGAGAGGAAACGAAAGCGAGGGCTGGAAACGGAGAGGGGAGCGAGAGTGATCGGGGTGGGAAGGGGGGAGGGAAGCGGAGGGTAGGGGAAAGAGATGAAGAGCCGGGAGAGAGAGGGGAGAGGGCATAGAGGAGAGAGAGGGGATGAGGGAAATGCGGAAATGGCGGGGAGGGGCGCGGATCAGGGTGGAAAAGGAGTAGTTGCGGAAGAGGGGAAGGGGAAGGGAGGGGGATGGCGCGAGGGGACAAAAACTCAGTGGCGGGGGGAAGGGGGTAAACAGAAATTCACGAGATGTTTGGAAAGGGGCTCACGCTCATGAAGCGCGAAAGCGCTCCGACCTTCCGCCTGCAGCGCGGAAGCGCTCCGACCTTCCGCCTGCAGCGCGGAAGCGCTCCGACCTTCCGCCTGCACCGCGGAAGCGCTCCGACCTTCCGCCTGCAGCGCGGAAGCGCTCCGACCTTCCGCCTGCAGCGCGGAAGCGCTCCGACCTTCCGCCTGCAGCGCGGAAGCGCTCCGACCTGCCGCCTGCAGCACGGAAGCGCTCCGACCTTCCGCCTGCACCGCGGAAGCGCTCCGACCTTCCGCCTGCACCGCGGAAGCGCTCCGACCTTCCGCCTGCAGCGCGGAAGCGCTCCGACCTTCCGCCTGCAGCGCGGAAGCGCTCCGACCTTCCGCCTGCAGCGCGGAAGCGCTCCGACCTTCCGCCTGCAGCGCGGAAGCGCTCCGACCTTCCGCCTGCAGCGCGGAAGCGCTCCGACCTTCCGCCTGCACCGCGGAAGCGCTCCGACCTTCCGCCTGCACCGCGGAAGCGCTCCGACCTTCCGCCTGCAGCGCGGAAGCGCTCCGACCTTCCGCCTGCAGCGCGGAAGCGCTCCGACCTTCCGCCTGCAGCGCGGAAGCGCTCCGACCTTCCGCCTGCAGCGCGGAAGCGCTCCGACCTTCCGCCTGCACCGCGGAAGCGCTCCGACCTTCCGCCTGCACCGCGGAAGCGCTCCGACCTTCCGCCTGCACCGCGGAAGCGCTCCGACCTTCCGCCTGCACCGCGGAAGCGCTCCGACCTTCCGCCTGCACCGCGGAAGCGCTCCGACCTTCCGCCTGCACCGCGGAAGCGCTCCGACCTTCCGCCTGCACCGCGGAAGCGCTCCGACCTTCCGCCTGCACCGCGGAAGCGCTCCGACCTTCCGCCTGCACCGCGGAAGCGCTCCGACCTTCCGCCTGCACCGCGGAAGCGCTCCGACCTTCCGCCTGCACCGTGGAAGCGCTCCGACCTTCCGCCTGCAACGGCTGGAGGGGGGTGGGGGCCATGGAACGAGCGGGGCAGAACAAGGGGGAGGAACGAGAAGTTCAATTCGAAAGCGGGAATGACTCAGCAGCGGAAGCCTCCGGTCTTCCGCCTGGAGCGCGGAAGAGCTTCGTTCTTCCGCCTGCAGCGCGGAAGAGCTCCGATCTTCCGCCTGCGGCGCGGAAGAGCTCCGATCTTCCGCCTGCGGCGCGGAGGAGCTCCGTTCTTCCGCCTGCGGCGCGGAGGAGCTCCGTTCTTCCGCCTGCGGTGCGGAGGAGCTCCTTTCTTCCGCCTGCGGCGCGGAGGAGCTCCGTTCTTCCGCCTGCGGTGCGGAGGAGCTCCGTTCTTCCGCCTGCGGCACGGAGGAGCTCCGTTCTTCCGTCTGCGGCGCGGAGGAGCTCCGTTCTTCCGCTTGCGGCGCGGAGGAGCTCCGTTCTTCCGCCTGCGGCGCGGAGGAGCTCCGTTCTTCCGCCTGTAGCGCGGAAACGGGCATGGACTGAGAAAATGGGTACGTGAAACGAGGGCAGTAAAAACAAACTCGACACACATGCTAATAAGAAATGGATAGCGAAAGTCGCTACTAGAATGAAAAAATAAATAACTGCGAGAGGAGAGGCCATGCTCACGTGCCAAGAACCGTGCGACGCAGCGCCTCGCTAGCCACCCGCAGAGCCTGCGGGCGTCGCGCTCGCCGCCAGCAGAGTTAGCAGCGCCGTGCATCGCCACAGCGCTGCATCGGCCTATTTGGGCGGAGCTTTTCCCGCCGCTCCTCGCGGAGGCCCCCGCGCTGCTCCCTCACATGCTCTACTGCTCGAGCGAGCCACGAGCTCGCAGATTGCGGGAGCCACTCGCAGATTCCCGCGGGAGCTCCGCGTGTCTCTGCAGATACACGTAGGGGAATGGGGAGCTCAAATAAGGAAAAACACGATTTTTTTTTTAAACATTGCGTCGTTTACTGAGCAAACTAGTAGAAGATTGAACCTTCTTAAGCACGAGTGTAGTACATCTCAAAGTACCAAGCTCCCCTTATTCTTTCTTACCGCAATTCCGAGAGCTATCGTCAGGCAGAGTAGTTCAACGCGTCCAGGCTACGACGAATACGCGATTGTTAATATCGCTGAACCGCCGCGAGCTTTTGCGCATTGCAAGAAGGCGGCAAGTAGGGGAGCTCTCCGTCCCCTCCCTCTGCAATCCCTTCTCCGAGACTCGTTTGAGATTGAGACGCGGAGAAACTAATTTTCAAACTGGCACCGACATTTGCAGGCTGCGACTTCTAGGAAGGAATTATGCACGTACGAGAGAAAGAAGTAATTTGGAGTTGAGAGGAGGGAGGTGGTTGAGTGGAGGAGGGGAAGAAGCGTGAGAGGTTAAGGTTAAGGTTATATATTGATCGTAAAGTACAAAGAGTAATCCATAGAGCAGTATAGAAACATGGCCGAGGTGGCCAGCATTCGCAGTGGAGCACGTAGAACACACGTTATTCCTTGTCCTCGCGGACAACCGCCAGCTGCCTGGGGAGACGCTCTATGCGATGGATGACTATGGTGGTCGGAACGGGTTTCCCAAGAGTCAGGAGAACCTTAGGTCGGGGTGGATAGAGGGTGTGCCGGTCCTGTCGAAGAGGAGAAAGCGGAGTTTCTGTGCTCGCTTGATGCTGGATGATATACGTTGACGTTTCTTGGCCGATTGGCGTTTGCCTCTCCACATGTAAATTTTGAAGGCGATGAGGAACTGGGCTAAGATGAGCTGCAGTATCTCGAAGCTCGAGGAGGAGGAGTTGCGGTACCTGTGGTCACAGCGACTGTTCCACAGCGTCTTGGCTGCTGCTCCTACTATTAGGCTTCATGGGGGGGACTGTCCAACCCGTGACTGTGGCGGGAAGAAGATGTGTTCGGCGGGGGCGGTTTGTCCGAGGTGACGGTCAGCGACTGTGCGCAGAGCAGAGATGACATTTCCGGCGGAGGCGCATTCGAAGAAGATATGCGGCAGTGTCTCTATAACAGCAGCAGGACACCGGGGGCAAACCCCTCGGTCGTCAAAATATTGGAAGCGTGATCCAGAGGGGAGAGTTAGTGTGTAGAGTCTGAAGAGGATATCCCGTTGGCGGCTCGGCTGGTCTTTGAGAAAGGGGTCCTTAAGGCCAGGGAGAGGGGGAGGAGGAAGGGTGAGGTCTCGGGTCCATCGACTGTGGTGAGTAAGCGGCTGTGTGGAGTAGAGGAGACGGCGGATGTCGGCGAGGCTGGGGGTGCCGTCCTGTAGAAGTTCTACCCTAGCTCCTAACCCTGTCCCTGTGTGAAGTGGCCCTGCGAGCCACCATTCCCTGACATACACCTCAATGAGGTCTTGTAAACGGAAGAGTCCGGTTTTGATTGGGGTACGGCCGATGCGATGGTTGGGCGAGACGGGGTGGACAGTAGCCGAGACGGTAGAGGGGGGGATGAAAGCGACGACCTGGATAGCGAGGTGAGATATGGAGTAGTGGTCATCCGAGGGCATGAACCAATCTCCAAGGGAGGCAGAGGAGGAGTGAGGGGATCGGAGGCCGGCCCACCAGGGAGGCTTGATAGCGTTGATGAGATCTGGGAGGAGGCGTGTGGCGTCATCGTGAAATTCCTCCGGGAGTTGGGAGCAGAACTCCTAAGCAGAGATAGGGCTGACGTTGAAGGTGGTGATTCGGACAATGTGTCCGATGCGGAGCTGTCCTGTAAGCAGGAATCGCTCGTGTTGGCGGGTGCCGAAAGGTCGCTCGTCGGGTTTGAGGAGCAACCGGTTGAAGGCGAGAGGTTCGGTGAGGATGCATTGCATGCGTAGGGGTGGGCCATGGATAACCAGGGGAAGAGCGAGGAGGGTTTTAAGTTCATCCACTGCCCGAGGGGGGATGAAGGAGGTAAGATAGTCACGTTCAAGGATGGCTTTATGGGAGAGCAGACCATGTAGCCCGAAGGGGAACGGGGTCAGGGTCCTTGTGACTTCCTCGGACGGGGTGGGTCCAAATCTGCGTAGTGCACGTTGGATAGCGAGGGCTTTGGGTAGATGGGGCGATCGCACCAACCCCACCGTCTTGGGGTGAGTTGTAAAGGAGGCCATTGGGGAGGAAGCGTTGTGCGAGGCCGTCCTGTTTATGTTTTGAGGACGAGAGGAAGTTCCCAACTGATATGTCAATTCGTTTGATGATGTTCAGTGGAGCAGGTTGGAAGCGGCCGGGATAGGAGATGACGGAGTTCAGAAAGATCGATGACAGAGATTTGCGGCACGTGACAGTGGCATGTAAGGCCGCCAGGAATTTGGCGGTGTTTTGTATACGGGCGAGAGCCTTAGTCCAGGTGGTGGATCCGGGGTGTAATCGTTCAACATAAATTCCAAGGATGCGTTCTGCTTCGCTGGGGGCTCGGACGGGGATAGGCCCGTCATGCGCGAGATCAGTGGGGGGAATATTGAAGGGAATAATAGAGCACTTGTTCCAATTGGGTACCTCCCCAGACACGGAACCGAAGACGCCGAGGAGTATCACTGCGAGGCCGAGCTCTGTGTCTGAGGTGAGGAAGAGAGTGACATCGTCCGCGTAACATGCCATGAGTCGGCGCTGGACGGGAGACAGAGAGAAGCCGGGTAGGAAGAGAGACATGTATCGGTGGAAGATCTCTATGACACAGACGAAAAGAAGAGGTGCCAGAGGACAACCCTGTCGGACGCCCGTACGGACAGGGAAGGTTGGGCCGAGCATGTTGTTGACGGAGATTCGTGTGTTCGTGTCGGAGTGCATTAGTCGTACCCAATGTATGAAGGGAGCTGGAATCCCTAGGACCGCTAAGGCTTGGAGGAGAAAGGGGCGGTCGACCAGGTCGTAGGCCTTTCGAAAGTCTACCGTAAGAGCGAGGAGAGGGGTTGATGAGAATGCTGCCCAGTCCATGATGTCAAGGGTGTCGTTGATTGTGTCTCCAATTTTCCTGTGTTTGATGAAGGCGGTTTGGGACGGGTGGATGATCTGGGGAAGAACGAGCTGGAGGCGGTTAGCAAGACACAGCGCGAGTATCTTGTAATCAGCGTTCATGAGGGTGATGGGGCGAAGATTTTCTACGAGCGAGGAGTCACCCCGTTTGGGGATGAGGACGGTGCGTCCGGTCAGCATAGACGGGGGTAAGCGAGAGAGAGGTTGCGGAGGGGAGAGCAGGGAATGGAAGACCGGTGCAAATCGTGGGGCGAATTGCCGAAAGAGTTCCCCGGGCAGACCGTCTGGGCCGGGGGTTTTTCCTCGGGACAGAGAGAGTAGTGCTTTTCCAATTTCAGCTAGGGAGAAGGGGGCGCCGAGGCGTAGGAGTAGGGGGTTCGGGATGGAGGAGGGAGGGATGTGTTGCCAGAAGGCCGAGTTTACGGAGGCGGGGTTGTTCCCGCTGTAAAGTGTCTGGAAGAAGTTGGAGCACAGGTTCGTCATGGTGGGGAGGTCCGACGTTGTTTGTCCATTGGGTAAGGTCAGGGAGCTGATGATCGAGCCCTTGATTCGCGAGTTGAGGCCAGAGAGAAGGGAGGAGACTCCCATTTCCCTGTGCCCTTCCACTTTAAGCTTGGCCTTGAGCGCAATTTCGGAGGCTTTTGAGGCTTCATACCTGGCCAGGTGGAGTCTTGCTTGGTCAAGGCGGTTAGACTCGGCCTGGGTCAGGGGCGTATACGCAGCATGTCGTTGAAGTCAGCCGATGGTATATTCCAGATGTGCGACTGTGCCATCGACGCGGCGCCGTTCTTGGTTGGAGAAGCGTTTGAGGTTAAGGGTGAGGTCGAGCTTCCATGAGTCCCAGGAGTCTGGGGAAGGATTGCTTGGGAAGATTGCGAGGTAGGAGTCGATGATTTGAGAGACATGAGGGCGCATAAGTAGATGCTGTCGGAGGCGCCAGGGGCGGGGGGCAACTGTGGGGTTGATGAAGCTGAGCGAGCAGAGAGGGGCGTAGAGGTGGTCCGTGATTGCCGTGCGGGTCTGGATGTACGGACTTGCAGTGAGGCGGGGTATGAAAGCTCGAGAGATGTATATTCTGTCGAGTCGGGAGGAGGTGGGGGGTGTCGCAGTATTGAGACGTTGCCTCCCGAAAAAGGAGAAGACGTTGGTCGGCGTGGGGAAGAGTTCGCGGAAGGTGTCGATCAGGGCGTGGTTTTCCATGAGTTTGGCAAATGAGGCGCCTTCTCGAGCCTCGAAGTCTTTGGGAGGGCGATTCCTATCGATGGGGAGGACGACCGAGTTGAAGTCTCCTGCTAGCATGGATGCGGAGGCGGCGGTGGGGGCTTCCAGTGCCGGGACGAGTGTGGTGGTCCACCATACTCTGCGTCCGTAGAATTGTGTGGGGGCGTAAATGGCGATGAGGCGGATTTGCTCACGCAAATAGTTGAGGTGTACAGTGATTAGTCTGCCGTCTGCGGAGGGGGCTGGAGAGGACAGTGAGATAGCCCTGTTGAAAGAGAGGATAGAGACACCGCCGATGAGCGTGGGCCTCCCTGTGGCGCTCTCGGTAGAGAGAAGTGCTTGGGCGTGAGCGGAGGAGTGAGGTCGAAGTTTTAGGTCGAGGTTGGGGATTCTGTGGATGAGCCGGGTGTCAATGAGGATGACCAGGTCAGCGGGTGCCGGAAGTCTCGCCAGCCAAGACTTGAGTTCATCCATTTTGCGTGTCTCGTTGATTCCATTCACATTGATGCATAGGATGCGGAGGTGTGTTAACATGGTAACGACGTGAAGGCCACCGCGCGAGAGCTCGTGCGTATCCACGGCCTAGCAAGGAAGTTGTGACGGGCAGTGTTTGAAAAGGAGGCGGAGCCCGTGAAGTGCAGGTCATGGTAAGGTTCATGGTGCCGTCGCGACATTTGGTTGCATGTCAGCATGTAGAAGTTGCGTAGCGCCATGAAGTCTGAGAGCTGCAAGAGCGAAAACTGTATGGAGTTTGGGGTGAGAACAGTGTACCAGTATGTGCGACCTAGCTTTATGTGAGCATCACCGTAGGTACCCCGCAAGGCTGACGGGTGGATCAAGGCGGGTGCTGAGTGTGGCAAGGAAGCATACAGAAAGACCTTGGGTGCTATTGCGTGGTACTCGTGGTTCGTAAAGGTCCGACCCCTTTTACGGCTTGTGACAAAAACGAGCGATGTGTTATCACTATTAGGGAGTGTTGACAGTTTGCGACGGGAGAAGTGTGTAGTGATATACTGGTGGCAATGTTTCCAGCTATAAATTTTACAAGATATGGAGCTGCAAGGAAAAAACAGGTCGCATCTAGTTAATGCACAATCACAAATGAAGCCTGTTAGACATGGCAGCGTGTAAAAAACTGCCATACGGTATCGCGGGGTACGCAGACAAGGGGCAGCAGAGGTTGCTAGGGTTGCATGCAAAGGGGGATAGTTCTCCATCGGCGAAAAAACTTCTTGGAAGCCGAAAAGGCGAGTCAAGCTGCCTGAAATACAGAGTGAGAGGAGGGGCAGGGAGTGACACGAGCGAGGATGCGAAGGGCAAGGAAGGTGGAGCAGCAGGGCCTCAGGGCCATCTGAGGGTCCAGGGTGGAGCCTGAGAGGCATGAGGGAGGGAAGACTGATCCAGGGGGACAGAGGGGCGGTATAGCAGCATGTTGAGACGTGGGGGGTCAAGGAAGAAGCGAGTCATGGAAGCCACCAGGGGGGAACGAGCCAGACCCGGAGCGAGAGGTGGGGACGGCGTCGTAGCGACAAAGGGCGCGAAACTGGGAGGAGAGGCGGGTTGGGAGCACCGGGACGAGGGGGGGGGGAGGGGTTTTGTGAGCTGAGACAGTGAGGGGTGAGACAAACGCGACCGGGGAGCTAGAGAGGGAGCCAGGGCGGGCCCGACGGGCTTCCCGAAGCACAAGGCCAAGCGCCAGCAGTGGCAAGAGAGGGGGGGTGAACGCAAAGGCGTTGGCCACAGCGATTCACGAGAGTGGGTTGGCAGCCTGATCGGCATTCCAAGCCCGAGTACCATGCACATAGGCAGGGGTATTGAGGTGAGGTGGGGAGCAGCGGATCGAAAGAGAGAGCGTCATTGCAGAAGAACAGGGAAAACGAATGATCATGTGGCTTGATACGGTACCGACTGAGAAAGGCTGGAGGGTGCGCGGTGCTACTTACCTGAAGAGGGGAGCGAGAGTGGTTGCGCGGACACGCTTGGGGCTGCCACCGCTGCCAAAAATAAAAGTATGGCGAAGGTGAGACGCCAACGCAGTCACACAGAGAGCGGGAAGGGCGTTGCAGGGGGGCGTGCGGCAGGCTTTCTGTTCCACAGGGGTGGCGCCAACCCGACTCGCGAAGGGGCGTCAGGGAGGCGAGGCGCGCGATCAGGCCTCGTTGTGAACGACGGCATGCTTGGCATAAAAATAGGTAGAGGCGTGAAGGGGAGGCGAACACGAATAGCGGAGCGATGAAAGGCAGCGCGTGTTTATGCGGCCGGTTAACCGTCGGCGGCGCGAGATCACACGAGGGCTTCCGGCAGCCCTGAAATGCTCCAAGGTGGCAGCGAGAGCGAGAGCAGATGAGCGAGAGCGCGAGAGAAAAACTAATAGCATCATCCCAAATTTGACGAGCCCCCAAAAGTTACTTATGTTCAAGTTAGTTTGGTGAAGTTACTTTGGCAGGGCAATTGAGTCTGGTGCTGCTCCGAAACCGAACCAGATTTTGGAGCGCTGCTTCGTTTTTGGCTTGGAATTCGAGGGATTGGTTTGGCGCCAATCACATTGCAGGTCCTGTGTCGCGCGCGAACTGCTCGGATGGCAGAATTTCGCGCGTCACTGTTCAGCTCCGTTTTTGGCTACCTCAGCACAAATGTGCAAAGATGTTTCAATGTGCAAAGCCTTTTCTTTTAACTGCATACAGTTGCATATGTTTACTCTTATAAAAACATAATTGATTGCATAATATTTTCATGTCGAGCAATTAACGTCGCACAAAAATGGTTCCTCATGTAACGTAAATCAAGTTCACCTTGTGACAAAATACTTAACAGAAAGAGATAGTAAATCATTGTGCATTCTAACCCCGTTGTCCTAACCGCACCAGATTTGACGAGCATGCAAGCAAGATAGTAAAATATTTTGGATGAGCAAAAGAAACCAAAATAACTGGACGTCGAAACGGCACCACGTGTCGAGACGCTTGATTGTGCGTTTGCTGGCCTGTGCAAGGATAGGCCTGTGCGCAACATGCCACCGTTTCAAAGTTTATATGTTGTTTTTAGCACCATGTATTCACATATTCAGGTAGCACATCCTATTCCCTTGCTATAGGAACTGATTTGATCTTGTTCGCCCAACTACACAGCACGTGACGCTTGTTTGTGCGTTTGCTGGCCTGAATTTGTGCAAGGATAGGCCTGCGCGCAACATGTCATCGTTTCAACGTTTAGATGTTGTTTTTAACACTGTTTCTTCACACATTTGTCAGAAGTACAAAACAGGAATGGATGAACTAGCAGTGAAATGAGTACAAGTAGGAAACCCTAGAATTGTGTACCCCCTATAGGCTAACCCACTGTAGCCTAAACAGATAGAACTTACAATGTTTGACACACCCCCATAGGCAAAGTGGGGGAGAACTAGGGGTCACAAGACCAGTCAAAGCAAAGCAAGGCAAAACAAGCTCAGGGTGGATCTCGAGGATACCACACAAATTCCGAGCACAAGCAAGTGGTCACAAGACCAGTTCACATGCAGATTTATAATAGAGCAAGAGGTACAATGATCAAAACCTAGCAAGAGTAAACATGCAGGTATATATAGAGATCACAGTACAAACAGAGTCAAGAAGTAAGCAAGTGAGGTCCAGTAGGCACAAGGCCTAGAAGAGTGCAAAAGCGCTGATGGTCAACAGGCGGAAGCGCCTTGGTGAACACATCAGCAGTGTTGGCCTCAGTGGCCACGTAACGCAGACGAAGCTGACCACGCTGCTGCAGCTCTCGAGCAAGGAAGTAGCGCAGAGCGATGTGCTTCGTTCTGTGCTCCAGTCTGTGCTCCTCACACAAGGCAATGGCTGCCTTGTTGTCGACGTACAGCACTGGAGGATGTGAGAATAAGCGAACAGCTCGTAGTCGCGCTGAGCGACTATGTGCAGCAGCACCCGAAGAGTGGTCATCTTCGGGGTGGGAGAGAAGGTCTGAAAGTAGTCAACTCCCTGCCGCTGACTGAAGCCACGAGCAACGTACCGCGCCTTGAAGACAGGTGGAGAGCCCGGCGGCCGCTTCACCCGGAAGATCCACATGCCACTGACGATGTTCGCCCCAGGAGGGGGAACCTCGTCAACGTAGGTGCCTGTGGACTTCCAGGAAGCCATCTCTGCATCCATAGCTGCCTGCCACTGAGAGGAGTAGGGACCCTCTACGGCCTCCGCGTAAGAACGCGGAGTCGGGATGTCTAGTGCATCCGGGTCTCCCTCAGGGGCAAGCAGTACAGACGCGAGATGAGGTGAAGCAGCCGCTAGACACTGTAACTCCTCCTGTCTGTCCTCTAGGACGTCCGTGCCAAGAGCACACTCACCCCCGACGGACGGAGGACAGACAGACGCAGACTCAGCAACAAGACCAGCAGCGTAGTCGAGACGACAGCGAGCAGCAAAGTCAACGAGCTCAGCGACTAGAGCAGACGCAGCAGTGGACTCAAAAGAGGGGTCAGTGACGACAGTAGCAAGCAGACGCGTGACAGTAGGACTGGCAGCGCGAAGAGAGTCCGACTCAGGGTCGGCAAGCGCAGGAAGAGAGGACTCAGGAGGCGAAGGCAAAGGGGCACGCAGAGGAGCAGTGGACGGACGCAGAGACATCCGGTGCGTGCCAGGGACAGGAGGAGGACGCTGACGCGAACCGCGACCACTAGCGCGAGCAGCACGAACAGGCGACGCGGGACGAGACGCAGGCTCACGACGCTCAGCAAGACCTCCAGTAGGACCAGTGTAAGGAGAGGGAGCAGGCAGAGGAGAGGAAGGCTCCAACAGTGACTGCGACTGGACAGGCTGTGGACACTCTACCGAAGGAGAAAGACCAAGAACCTGCTGTAGGAGCGGAACGAAGTACGGCCGAGGCCGCGCGGCAGCTCCAGACTCAGCAAGGACAGCACCAGCACCCTCAGCGACAGCACCAGCGCCACCCACACCTCCAGCGGCAGGACCAACAGCAGTAGGCTCAGCACCAACGCCCTCAGCAGCTCCAGCTCCAGGAGGACCCGCAGGTCCAGCAGCTCCGGGACCGGCAGCACCCGCACCCTCGACGGTCGAAGAAGCTCCAGCTCCAGCTCCAGCAGCACCTCCAGACTCAGCAGCACGCCTCCAGCGGCGAGCGTACCACTCGCGCAGCTCCTGTGGAGAGAGGGGCTCCCGGCGAGACGCAGCAGCAGGAGAAACCCCAGGCTCAGCAGCTCCAGACGCAGCAGGGACAGCACCAGCGCCCTCAGAGACAGCACCAGCGCCACCCACACCTCCAGCGGCAGGACCAACAGCAGCAGGCTCAGCACCAACGCCCTCAGCAGCTCCAGCTCCAGGAGGACCCGCAGGTCCAGTAGCTCCGGGACCGGCAGCACCCGCACCCTCGACGGTCGAAGAAGCTCCAGCTCCAGCTCCAGCAGCACCTCCAGACTCAGCAGCACGCCTCCAGCGGCGAGCGAACCACTCGCGCAGCTCCTGTGGAGAGAGGGGCTCCCGGCGAGACGCAGCAGCAGGAGAAACCCCAGGCTCAGCAGCTCCAGACGCAGCACCCCCAGGCTCAGCAGCTCCCGACCCAGCACCCCGAGACCCATCACCTCCAGGCACAGCACCCCCCTGCTCAGCACCCCCAGGCTCCGCACTCTCCGCAGTAGCACCCGCAGGCCCAGTACCCCCAGCAGTAGCACCCCCAGGCTCAGCACCCCCGCGCACAGCACCCCCAGAGTCAGCACCCCCAGGCTCAGCACCCGCAGCAGCACCAGAGTCACCTGTAACCTCGACCGGGTCAACGGCGTCTACCTGGGACACACCTGAGGGGGCAGGAACCTGAGGGGGGAGGGGGTCTACCGGGGGGGGAACCGGTACAAGGAAGTCCGGGGGAGGGGGGAGGGAAGGAGTGCGGTAGGGGAAGAGACGGTAGAAGGGGACTGACTCGTCGAACGTGACGTCCTGGGAGGACAGAACCCGACGAGAGGAGGGGTGGTAAAACTGCCACCCTGGGGCGTCAGTGGGGAAGCCAAGGAAGACACAGGGAGCAGCACGAGGGGACAGCTTGTCCGCAGACAAGTCGCGGACAAACGCCCGAGATCCCCAGACACGGAACACAGACGCATCGCCAACCTTCCCTGTCCACAGCAAGGCTGGGGACATCGCAGGCCGAGAGACCCGGGGGTGAAGGTTGAGCTGATGCGCCGCGTACCTCACCGCAAACGGCCACAGAAAATGGGGGGCAGCCGCATGCATCATGGACGTACGAGCGACATCCATGACCATGCCAATGCGGCGCTCAGCAATCCCATTTTGCTGTGGTGAGTCCGGAAGCGTGAAGGACTGGCGGATGCCTCGCGCACGACAGTAGGCACGCAGAAGGCCAGAGGAGAACTCTCCGCCTCTGTCCGAGTGCAGACGCAGAACAGGAAAGTCCGAGCCGAAGCTCTTCCTGAGCCGGAGACGAGCCTCGCGGATCCAGTCGATCAGCACCTCAGTGACCTCACCCTTGCTGCGCAAGGGGAGGACTGTGGTGTAACGCGAGTAGTCGTCAACCACCAACAGGAAGTAGCGCTCGTAATCCTGCCCACGGACGGGGGCTGGGCCCCACACATCCATGTGAAGCGTCTGCAGGGGAGCCTCTGTCGGGGGGAAGTGGGAGGAGTGAGGAGTAGCCCGGAGGCGACCCTCGACACAGGGGACACAGGAAGGTCCTGGCCCGGAGGGGAGAGGAGGGAGAGACTGGGGAAGACCAGAGACAAGGACACGGGAAGCCATGCTCCGAAGACGGGGCAAGGAGGGGTGGCCAAGACGGTGGTGCCACAGGAGAGTCTCGTGAGACAGGAGGCGACAAGTACAGGGGGCAGACTCAGGACCAGACCTGGACGCAGCAGCAAACACCTGACCCGACGCTGCTACCTGACCGGACGCGGGGACAGGAGGAGACTCAGTGGTCAGGGTGTAGAGGCTCGACCCCGGCCGACGCGAGAACGTGGCCAGGTGCCGGCCTGTGCGTGCGTCCGTGCAGTGGGTCACCCGCTGACTCGCAGGAGTGAACTGGTGAACCCCCGCATCCTGTAGGTCTGCACCACTCACCAAGTTCGTCGAGAACGAGGGGAGGTACAGGCCAGACAGGGTGCCCGAGGGGGCAGCCGGACACGGGAGGACAGTGGAGAAGTGAGCGAGGACAGGACCCCCAGAGGGGTCAGCCAGGGAGACTGCAACCGGCCGACCAAGCGGCGTGAGTGTGGTGCGGTCCCGAAAGAAGGAGCGAGAAGCCCCAGAGTCAAGTGTAAAGGTGAGGGAGGCCAAAGCCAACGCAGTACCTGAGAGCGCAGCCTCACCCGCACCTGAGGAAGCAGACTCACTAGCACCTAGAGCAGCAGCCGCACCTGTACCTGGAGCAGGAGACTCACTAGCACCCAGAGCAGCAGCCTCACTAGTAGCTAGAGCAGCGGGTCCTATACCTGGGTCAGGCGGGACGCACAGGTGACCTGCACGGTCAGCACTAGTAGGCAATGCATACATGGCAGTGAGAATAGCATCATAGTCAAGAGCATATATATCTACCCTCTGCCTAAGCAACTCCACCCAGTCGGGAAGCTCAGCCTCGTCGCCAAACACGGTACGCCAGGCGTCGCTCAGACGGGCGAAGCAGCGGGACGGTGTATGACTACGTGTCCCACAAGGCTGACCAGTCCGAGTACCAGTGCGAATCACATAAGAGCAGCGAACAGCACTAAGAGACCCTCCACTCTGAGCGTACCACTCACGAAGCTGGCGAGGCGTGAGAGACACGCGAGAGGGTCGCGGGAGCTGCATCTGGCCGCCACCACGAGTAGAAGCAGCAGGAGTGGTAGTAGGAGTAGCGTCGCCACCCCTACAGCCCCAACCAGCGTACCACTCACGCAGCTGCTGCGGCGTGAGGGACTCACGCCGGCGTCGCTGGGGCTGCATTTGGCTCCGCAAGTAGAAGCAGGAGCAGGACTAGCAGCAGGGAGGCAGGCAGCCAGGCAAGCCAAAAGGCAGGCAGGCAGGCAAGCAGGCGACGCGCAGCGTGCTAGCAGGGCAAGAGCTCACCAGTGGTGGGAAGAGTAGGTTCGGCGACTCAGCGGCTCGGCAGCTCGGCGGCTCGGCGGCTCGGGCGACTCGGGCGGCTCTGCGGCAAGGCGGCTCAGCAGCAACTGCAGCTCAGTAGCTCGGTGACTCGGCGGCAGGGCGGCTCGGCAGCAACTGCAGCTCAGCAGCTCAGCGACCCGGCGGCTCGGCTGTGGGGCGGCTCGGCTGCTGCAGGGGAGATGAAGGAGGAGGAGAAGCAGGGGAGGCCACACACCTGCCACCGCAAGCGGCCCCCTCAGGTCGCCTCGACAGGCGACGGGAAAAGGGGGGGGTGGGTGGTGGGGGGCCGGTAGGTGCAGCGGCGGGGCCAGCAGGTGCAGTTGCGGGGCCGGTAGAAGGGGACGGCAGGAGCCGTCAGGAGGGGACGGCGGGGCCGTCAGGAAGGGACGGCGGGGCCGTCAGGAGGTGACCGGGCCGCGACGGGGGCAGGCGGCGGGGCCGCGTAAGGGCCTGGGCGGGGCCGCGACAGAGCCGTCGGCGGGGCCGCGTGAAAGCCGGGGCGGGGCCGCGTAGAAGCCGGGGCGGGGCCGCGCGAGAGCAGGCGGCGGGGCCGCGAAGGAGCCGGGGCGGGGCCGCGTGAGAGCAGGCGGCGGAGCCGCGTAAGGGCCTGGGCGGGGCCGCGACAAAGCCGTCGGCGGGGCCGCGTGAAAGCCGGGGCGGGGCCGCGTAGAAGCCGGGGCGGGGCCGCGCGAGAGCAGGCGGCGGGGCCGCGAAAGGAGCCGGGGCGGGGCCGCGTGAGAGCAGGCGGCGGAGCCGCGTAAGGGCCTGGGCGGGGCCGCGACAAAGCCGTCGGCGGGGCCGCGTGAAAGCCGGGGCGGGGCCGCGTAGAAGCCGGGGCAGGGCCGCGCGAGAGCAGGCGGCGGGGCCGCGAAAGGAGCTGGGGCGGGGCCGCGTGAGAGCAGGCGGCGGAGCCGCGTAAGGGCCTGGGCGGGGCCGCGACAAAGCCGTCGGCGGGGCCGCGTGAAAGCCGGGGCGGGGCCGCGTAGAAGCCGGGGCGGGGCCGCGCGAGAGCAGGCGGCGGGGCCGCGAAAGGAGCCGGGGCGGGGCCGCGTGAGAGCAGGCGGCGGAGCCGCGTAAGGGCCTGGGCGGGGCCGCGACAAAGCCGTCGGCGGGGCCGCGTGAAAGCCGGGGCGGGGCCGCGTAGAAGCCGGGGCGGGGCCGCGCGAGAGCAGGCGGCGGGGCCGCGAAGGAGCCGGGGCGGGGCCGCGTGAGAGCAGGCGGCGGGGCCGCGACAGAGAGGGCGGCGGGGCCGCGTCAGTGAAGGCGGCGGGGCCGCAGGGGAAATGGCGACCCGAGGGGTCGCTAAAAAAAAAGATCGCGCCTCGGGGGGCGCTTCGGTGGGCCCAAAAAAAACGGTCCGTAGAAGGACCCGCTCTATACCATGTGAGAATAAGCGAACAGGAATGAATGAACTAGCAGTGAAATGAGTACAAGTAGGAAACCCTAGAATTGTGTACCCCCTATAGGCTAACCCACTGTAGCCTACACAAGCATAACATATATAATGTTTGACAGAGGAGAACGAGGCAGCTCTCCAAGGTCGGTCAGCAAATACGTGAGCCAGCGTAGCTCCTGGGCCGCCATGGCTGTGGCGTAGATCTCAGCCTCACAACTGGAGCTGAGAACAGAAGAAGAGCGTGTAGAACGCCAAGAAACAGAGCCAGAGCCAACACTGAAGGTGTAGCCCTGAGACGACCGCTGAGTAGCCTGGTCGTCTGCCCAAGAAGCGTCTGAGTGCCCAGTGAGAACGACTCTGTCTCGCCCTCCAAGCACTAGCCCCATGCCCGACGTACTGCACAAGTAGCGCAACACCCTCTTAGCTGCATCCATGTGCTCCTTCCGGTGACGGCCGGGAGCGACATAGCGTGCAAGGATGCTAAGAGGGTATGCAAGGTCAGGTCGAGTGCAGGTCATCAGGTACATGAGGCAACCCACAAGCTCTGGATACGGGCCACTCGGCTCTACGGACTCATCCGAAGGCAGAGCTGAGAGCGAGTGACCTGTAGGCAGAGGAGTGGGCTGAGGCAAGGAGTACGTGAAGCGGAAGCGCTGAAGGACCTGCTGCACCATGTGTGACTGAGTCAAGGTGATGGTGCGGCGTGCTCTGTCCCGGGTGATCCGCAAGCCAAGATAGCTTGTCAGTTCACCCAGGTCTGTGCACGTGTGTCTCTTCTGCAGCTCCGACTTCACGTGGGCGAGTCCAGCTGTGTCAGCAGTGGCAAAGACCAAGTCGTCGACGTACACGAGGATGTAGAACGGCGGCAGCGAGGTGTCGGTGCGTAGAAACAGTGACGGGTCAGCAGTAGAAGGAGCAAACCCAAGAGCCGCAAGTGTAGTCCTCAGTGTGTCGTGCCACTCACGTGGCGCCTGGCGGAGACCGTAGACTGGCCGCCGGAGGCTCCACTGGGTACCAGGAGGGAACGACCCAGTGAAGCCAGGTGGGCGGCGCAGCCAGATCTCCTCGTGCAGGCTGCCCTGTAGGAACGCAGTGCTGAAGTCAAGAGAGTGGAGCTCGTAGTCACGCTGAGCAGCGACGTGCAGCAGAACCCGAAGAGTGGTCATCTTCGGGGTCGGGGAGAAGGTCTGGAAGAAGTCAACTCCCTCTCGCTGACTGAAGCCTCGTGCAACGTAACGCGCCTTGAAGGCAAGCGGAGAACCCGGCGGCCGCTTTACCCTGAAAATCCACATGCCACTGACAATGTTCGCCCCAGGTGGGGGAACCTCGTCGACGTAGGTGCCTGTGGACTTCCAGGAAGCCACCTCTGCGTCCATGGCTGTGTGCCACTGAGAGGGGTACTGACCGGCCATCGCCTCTGTGTAAGAGCGTGGGGTCGGGATGTCTGGTGCATCCGGGTCTCCCTCAGGGGCAACAAGCATGGACACGAGATGGGGCAAAGCAGCGGCAAAGCACTGAAACTCCTCCTGCCTGTCCTCAAGGACGTCAGTGCCAAGAGCACACTCACCCCCGACGGACGGAGGACAGACAGACTCAGACTCAGTGACAAGGCTAGCAGCGTAGTCTAGACGACAAGCGGCAGCAAAGTCAACAAGCTCAGCGACTAGAGCAGACGCAGCAGAGGACTCAAAGGTAGGGTCAGTGACAACAGTGGCAAGGAGACGCGCGACAGTAGGACTAGCAGCACGAGCAAGGTCTGACGGCGGGTCAGCAACGGTAGGAAGAGAGGACGCAGGAGGAGACGGCAGAGGGACGCGCTGTGGAGCAGTGGACTGACGCAGGGTCATGTAGTGAGTGCCTAGGACAGGAGGAGGACGCTCACGTGGAACACGACGACCAGTGCGTGCAGTGCGGACAGGCGACTCTGGACGAGACTCAAAAGGAACAGGACCGGACTCTGGTGAGGGAGGGCGAGACTCAGGCTCACGACGCTCTGTGAAGCTACCTGTCGGTGCAGTGTAAGGAGAAGGACCAGGCAGGGGAGAGGCGGGCTGTAACTGTGACTGCGACAGGACAGGTGGTGGACTCAGTAGTGGAGGAGGAGTAGGACCAGGAGGGGGCGGAAGGCCAAGAACCTGCTGAAGGAGTGGAACGTAGTACGGCCGCGGCCGCTCAGCAACTCCAGCTCCAGACTCCTCAGCAGCTCCAGTACCCCCAGCAGCTCCAGTAGCAGGAGCACCTCCAGCAGCTCCAGCAGCACCTCCAGCAGCTCCAGCAGCACCTCCAGCAGCTCCAGCAGCACCAGCACCAGCAGGACTAGTACCAGTAGCACCACCAGCAGCTCCAGCAGCACCTCCAGCAGCTCCAGCAGCACCAGCACCAGCAGTACTAGTACCAGCAGCACCTCCAACAGCTCCAGCAGCACCAGCACCAGCAGCACTAGTACCAGCAGCACCTCCAGCAGCTCCAGCAGCACCAGCACCAGCAGTACTAGTACCAGGAGCACCGCCAGCAGCTCCAGCAGCACCTCCAGCAGCTCCAGCCGCACCAGCACCAGCAGCACTAGTACCAGCAGCACCTCCAGTAGCTCCAGCAGCACCAGCACCAGCAGCACTAGTACCAGCAGCACCTCCAGCAGCTCCAGCAGCACCTCCAGTAGCTCCAGCAGCACCTCCAGCAGCTCCAGCCGCACCAGCACCAGCAGCACTAGTACCAGCAGCAGGGTCCGTGACGCCAGGCGCGCCACTCCTGAGAGTGCAGCGCCTCTCGTACCACTCATGGATCCGCTCAAGAGAGGGCAGCTCCCGCTGAGGCGGGGAAGAACCAGCACCAGTCCCAGCAGTAGTCCTAGCTCGAGAGGCACCTCTCCTGAGGCTGCAGTACTGTAAGTACCACTCGTGTAGCTGCTCCGAGGAGAGAGCTCCGCCAGGTGTAGGACTCCCAGGCTCAGCACCCCCAGACGCAGAACCCCCAGACTCCGGACTCTGCGGCTCAGCACCCCCAGTCTCAGCACCCAAAGGCTCAGCACCCCCAGTCTCGGCACCCCTAGTCTCAGCACCCCCAGGCTCCGTACCCCCAGGCTCCGTACCCCCAGGCTCCGCACCCCCAGCAGGACGAGAGTCAACGGCTACCTCAACAGGCTCACCCGGGTCTACCTGGGACACACCTGAGGGAGCGGCACCCTGAGGGGGGAGGGGGTCTACCACAGCAGCACCTGGCGCGAGGAAGAGAGGCGGGGGGGGGAGCGGGGCAGTGCGGTAGGGGAAGAGGCGGTAGTAGGGGACGGACTCATCAAAGGTGACGTCCTGAGAAGGCAGGACCCGGCGCGAGGTGGCGTGGTAAAACTGCCAACCAGACGCGTCAGGGACAAAGCCAAGGAAGACACAGGGAACAGCACGGTAGGAGAGCTTGTCCGCAGACGTATCGCGGACAAAAGCTCGAGAACCCCAGACCCGGAAACGCGACGCATCGCCAACCTCCCCCGTCCACAGCAGTGTGGGCGAGGTCTCCGACAAGGAGACACGGGGCCAGAGGTTGAGCTGATGCGCAGCGTACCGGACCGCAAACGGCCACAGAAAGTGGGGGGCAGCCGCGTGGATCAAGGAGGTCCGAGCGACCTCCATGACCAAGCCAATGCGGCGCTCAGCAACCCCATTCTGCTGTGGAGAGGCCGGAAGCGTGAACGACTGCTCAATGCCGTGCTCGGCACAGTAGGCTGCCAAGAGGTCGGAGGAGAACTCACCACCTCTGTTAGAGTGCAAGCGCAGGACAGGAAACTCCGAGCGGAAACGCTCACTGAGCTGAAGACGGGCTCTGCGGATCCAGGGGATCAAAACATCAGGGACCTCACCCTTGGTGCGCAAGGGGAAGACCGTGGTGTAGCGCGAGAAGTCGTCAACAACGATCAGGAAGTACCTCTCCTGACCCTGACCACGGACGCGGGCTGGGCCCCACACGTCCATGTGGAGCGTCTGCAAGGGAGCAGTCGTCGGGGGAAACGAGGAGGAGTGAGGAGCGGCGCGCTGCCGCCCCTCGACACAGGGAAGACAGGTAGGGGCAGGCGAAGGCGGGAGGGGAGGGAGTACCCGGGGAAGACCAGAGACAAGGAACCGTTTGTGCATGGCACGAAGCCGCTGCACTGACGGGTGACCAAGTCGGTGGTGCCAAAGGACAGTCTCGTGTGCCAGAGAGCGACACGAGCAGGGGGCAGACAGCTGACCTGACGCAGACGCAGACGCTGCTACCTGAGGGGACTCAGTGGTCAGTGTGTACAGGTCCGACCCCGGCTGCCGAGTGAAGGTGGCCAAGTGGCGGCCCGTACGAGCACACGTACAGTGTGTCACTCGCTCGTAGGCAGGGGTGAACTGGTGAACAACCCCGACCTGAAGTGCACAACCTGCCACCAAGTTCGTAGAGAACGAGGGAAGGTGGAGACCTGACAGCGTGCCTGACGGGACCGCAGGACAGGGAAGGACAGTGGAAGAGGTCGCAATGACCGGACCCCCAGAGGGGTCAGCGAGGGAGACAGCAACTGGCCGAGCAAGCGGCTCAAGGGCAGTGCGGTCGCGAAAGAAACAGCGAGAAGCACCTGAGTCCAGCGTGAAGGTGTGCAGTGCGCTAGTCGACTCAGTACCAGGGGGGGCAGACACACAAGCACCTAGAGTTGCTGCCTCACCAGCACCTGGGGTAGCTGACACGGGAGTACCTGGAGCTGCAGACGCACTAGCACCTAGAGCGGCAGCCTCACGCACACTACACGGCAGCTGCACCTGTCCGCGACCAGAAGCTCCCGAACGACGCACTCCAGAGTGACTACCACGACCACCACCCCGAGAGCCCAAACTAGCGTACCACTCATGAGCCCGCTGGAGCGTAAGAGGACACTGCTGCTGCACCTGTCCACTACCAGAGGCTCCCAAACGACGCACGCCAGAGCGACTACCACGACGGCCACCCCGACAGCCCACACGAGCGTACCACTCACGAGCTCGCTGGAGCGTAAGAGGACACTGCTGCTGCACCTGTCCACTAACAGGAGCTCCCGAACGACGCACTCCAGAGTGACTACCACTACGGCCACCCCGACAGCCTAAACTAGCGTACCACGCACGAGCCTGCTGTAGCGTGAGGGACTCACGCGCACTGTCCTGGAGCTGCATCTGGTCACATCAGGGACAGTAGTAGCAGCGGCAGTACCAGCAGGAGCAGTGGCGGGGGGAGTAGTAAGGGCAGTAGCAGCTGTAGCAGTGCTGACAGGGCAATGCTCACCAGTGGTCGGCGGGGCAGGTGCAAGGCGGAGGTGACAGCGGGGCCGCTGCAACTGCAGAGCGGGGCCAGGCCGCAGTAGGGAGCTCCGCGGCCGCTGCTCCAGATGCCAGGGGCGGCTGCTGCAGGTGCCAGGGTCGGCTGCTGCAGAGGGGCGGCTGCACCAGGGGCGGCAGCTGCAGAGGGGCGGCTGCTCGAGGGGCGGCTCCTCCAGGGGCGGCTCCACCAGGGGCGGCGGCTGCTCCTTTTTTTTTTTTTTTTTTTTTTTTACGAAACCCTAACTGTAACTGAGGGCAGGGCGGCTCGGTGCGGGCTGCCGCGCGGCTCGGGCGGCGGCTGCAGCTGCTATGCGTGGCTGCTGTGGCTGCGCGTGGGGCTGCTGCGGCGGCCTTGTGCTGTCGCTGCGGTCGCGCGCTGCTGCAGTAGCGCGCGGGTCGGCGAGGGCTAGCGGCGGGGCAGGTAGCGGGTGGCGACGGGACCGTAGGTGGCTAGCGCGGGGCCGCTGCGGCGGTTCTGCGCCGCTGCTGCTGTCGCGCGCGAGGGGACGGGGCCGCGTGTGCGACTGTGGGTGGCGAGTGCGACGCCCGAGGGGGCGACGGGGCGGCTAGTAGGGGCCGTAAGGGCGCGCGCGAGGGCGCGAAGGGGGGTCGATGGAGGTCGCTAGGGGGGGCGGCTCGTCCGTCACTTAGGGGCCGTGAGGGGCCGTGAGGGGCCGTAAGGGGCCGTAAGGGGCCGTGAGGGGCCGTGAGGGGCCGTAAGGGGCCGTGAGGGGCCGTAAGGGGCCGTGAGGGGCCGTGAGGGGCCGTGAGGGGCCGTAAGGGGCCGTGAGGGGCCGTAAGGGGCCGTGAGGGGCCGTAAGGGGCCGTGAGGGGCCGAAAGGGGCGACGCGAGGGGCCGTGAGGGGCCTTAAGGGGCGACGCGAGAGGGCCTTAGGGGGCTTTAAGAACAAGGCGCTCGAGGCGCAGGTAGGTAGGTAGGTTAGCGGTGGGCCCTAAAAAAAATTCGGTCCTAGCGAAGGACCTGCTCTGAAACCATGTCAGAAGTACGAAACAGGAATGGATGAACTAGCAGTGAAATGAGTACAAGTAGGAAACCCTAGAATTGTGTACCCCCTATAGGCTAACCCACTGTAGCCTAAACAGATAGAACATACAATGTTTGACAACATTCCGATAGCACATTCTATTCCCTTGCTATAGGAACCGATTTGATCTCGTTAGCACAACTATGCAACTCGTGGCGCATGTTTGTGCGTTTGCTGGCCTGAAAGTGTGCGAGGATAGGCCTTTGCGCAACATGTCACTGCGCCAACGTCTGAATGCCGTTTTTACAACTTTTTCTTCACACGGTCCTCTACTACATCCTATTACATAGCCATAGGAACTGATTTCATATCGTTAGCACAACTATGCAGCTCGTGGCGCATGTTTGTGCAGTTGCTGGCCTGAATCTGTGCAAGGATAGGCCTGTGCGCTACATGTCACTGCGCCAACATCTGGATGCCTTGTTTACCACTATTTCTTGGCACTTCTCTACTACATCCTATTACCTAGCCATAGGAACTGATTTCATCTGAGTGCTTCAAAATTCTCAATGCGCTCGTTTCTCCTCTCTGCCTTAGCCATTTCCCTCATTAGTATCCACCCCGCCACAGAATCGTGCCGATCTCGCCGATCCCCATGTGCAAGGCGTAGCTGCGCTGGTTGTCGCGCTGCTCGTAACGTCGTCGTCGGGTCCTTTGGTGTTCGAGGTTTCTTGTATGTGTGTACGCGAAGTTTCTTGTAGTTTTTTTTTGTTGGACGTTCCTTGTTTTTGCAGGCAGAGAGCGATAATCACGGGGGCATCGCGCTCGATCGACCGATTGCTCGCTCGCATCAGTGCACCCCACGCGGCAAGCGGGGCACTTCCGTTACAGCATGGGGAACTTCCGCCGCCATTGCGTGCGGATCTACTGCCGAAGTTTTTTTTCCCAAAGTTGCATTTGCTTCCCCTGAAGTTTTTTTCCTGCATCCCCGCCTTCTCTCATTCCTTCTGTGTTCCTTCTCATCCCCGTTTTTCCCTCCCCTATTCCTACGTCCCCATTTTCCCGCGTTCCTCTTTCCCAATCCCCCTCATTCCTACTGTTCGCAGAGAGCACTGGGTGGTGCCGTCGGTCAATTGCACCTCGCGCGCACTCGCTCGCTCGCTCCAGTGCCACCTTGCGCGCGCGCGCTCGCTCGCTCCCGTGCACCTCCCGCGCGTGCGCTCGCTCGCTTCCGTGAACTCGACGAGTGGCTTCAGCAGCGGCAGTCGGTGGTGGCGGCGGACGAAATGGAGACGCTGCGGTCCGCTCGGGTGGCGCCGGTCGCGCCGGTGTTCGACTTACGCTGGTTCAACCCGAGGTGAGCTGGGGGCTACCGCGAAGGCATGAGAAAGAGGGGAGGGAAGGGGGAGGGGGGTGGGTGGGGGTGGGGGAAAGTGGGGAGGGAGGGAAGGGAGGGAAGGGAGGGGAAGGGGCTCTCACTATGCTTGCTGCACCCTCTCCCCGTTCCTCTGTCCTTTCCGTTCTCTACGCTCTCCCAACACACCAGCCTTTTCTCACCAGCAGAGCTCTTATTGCCCCTTTCCCAATCTGTCTCCCTGACTCTCGTCTCTCCCAGGTCGTATATGCGGGTACTGGTGCATCTAGGCGGGTAAGTGCTATTTTGATGCATGCGTCCTCTTATAATTTTCTCAGTACGCTCATGTTTTGTTCTGATGCAGCCTGCAGAGTAACGAAGAGATCTGATGATGTGCGTGTATGGTTTGGGTTTTTAGGGAAATTTGACATTGTAGCCTTATTTAGGCTTGTTTGATGTACTGTTTCTTAGTGCAGATTGTGTACTAAGACTGATAGAATTATTAACGCTATGAGGTATGGTATTATAGTTTTGACTGTATTTCATGCAGAGTACACTCTGGGGATAATGACTATGATATTGTTTTTACTGTTTTACCGATTCTCATATTACATATGGAAACATTCTGTAGATTAGATTTTGCAGTAACGGAAAATCCAAATAAATAGAAATGTATAAAATTCGCTGTAATATCACAACTAATGGTCAGCAGTACACTTCAAGTACATGTATTTATCAAAAGAATTAATTAAATGATACAATCACAAACCGTGCGCAATCTGTATCGTCATCCAACTTCAACTTCGACAGCTATAGTGTATCACGATTATCAAATGCATCCTGTCTGTTGACAGCCAATCCGAAAAGAACACGCGTACCGTAATACCCCGGATATTAGCGCACCTGCGCTTATAATAAAGCAGTGTTTTTCAAGGGGGTGCGCTTATAATTGAGTAAAAAATATAAGCGCATGCGCTTATATAATGACAAATACAAAATTATAATTGAAAGGCACAGAACTGTACATCTCCTTCTTGCGATTACAATCGAATCGAAGTGGTAGTGCGTCACAATTCAGAATCGCGCGTGTGCGATTTTCTGTCGGTGCACAGGGGCAAATTTACACGTCACTCTCAGAGATGCCAGCTCACAGTGACTGGACGCGCAGGATGTGAGGTCCTCGAAAGTCAATGGAAGCGAAAATGGTTGTATCCTCACTGCAAAATGGAAATTCGCTAACGTTTCAATCAGAATTCAAAATAAAATTGTACATGCGCTTATAATAAATCACAGTTTTACAGGGGGTGCGCTTATAAATGAGGATCGGGCATAAGCGCATTGCTCCAGATACAAGCGCATGCGCTTATAATAGGCCTGCGCTTATATCCGGGGCTATACGGTATCTATATTACATGGTGTTTTGAATAGGCGGGAAAATTTCACGCCAAATTTCGACGCGCATTGCCGAGCCTATCCCAAGCTACCACGATTGGTTCCCACATTTTGGGGGAAGCGAAGCCTGCGACCTTCAGTCAGTCGCGTGCAAAAAAGCCAGTTATCCAGTATGTTGTTTGTTACTTGTTTCGAAGTTAGTTTTCGGCCCTCGGAAAGTAACTTTCGGGACCCGTCAATTTTCGGATGATGCGAGCGAGAGCGCGAGTGTGAGCGAAAGGCGAAACTGGTCGAGGTAAGGCGTAGGTTGTTAACATGGGGCGGGTTTGGCCTTGGAGTTGCTACGACCTGAGCTCTGCATGACGGCGTGAGGTTAGGAAAGGAGAGCGAGGTGAGCAGCGGAAGCAGACCGAAGAGGACGACCAACTTACCTGACGCCGAAACGATGTCGAGTGACGGGAACCAGCCTGATCGGCGACGGTTTGACAATCGAACGGTTGAATAGGCAAGTAAGCTGGGGCTGCGATTATCCGCGGTAGGTAAAAACCTAGGTGTAGTCGGGGTAGGTGGCGGAGAGGTCGATGGCTGTGTGGAAATAGTAGGAATGAAATGATGAACTATGAAACAGGAATGAGTACAAGTACCAACCCTAATTGGGTTGTACCCCCTATGGGCTATCCCACTACAGCCTACAAACATGCATCAGCTATAATAATCTCACACATCCCCATAGGCAAAGTGGGGGAGAGCAAGAGGTCACAAGACCAGTCAAGACAAGCAAAGCAAAGCAAGCTCAGGGTGGATCTCAAGGATACCACACAAATTCCGAGCACAAGTTCAAGGCCACAAGGCCAGTTCACATGTAGCAGAGCATATATATATAACAGTGCAAAACAAGCAAGGGCAAGTATATATATATGCAGCAGTACAAGCAAGGTCAAGAGGTAAGCAAGTGAGGCCCAGTGGGCACAAGACCAAGAAGAGTGCAAAAGCGCTGATGGTCAACAGGCGGAAGCGCCTTGGTGAACACATCAGCAGTGTTGGCCTCAGTGGCCACGTAACGCAGACGAAGCTGACCACGCTGCTGCAGCTCTCGAGCAAGGAAGTAGCGCAGAGCGATGTGCTTCGTTCTGTGCTCCACTCTGTGCTCCTGACACAAGGCAATGGCTGCCTTGTTGTCAACGTACAGCACTGGAGGAGAACGAGGCCGCTCTCCAAGGTCAGTCAGCAGGTAGGTGAGCCAGCGAAGCTCCTGGGCAGCCATGGCCGTGGCGTAGATCTCAGCCTCGCAGCTGGAGCTGAGAACAGAAGAAGAGCGCGTAGAACGCCAAGAGACAGAGCCAGAGCCAAGGTTGAAGGTGTAACCCTGAGACGACCGCTGAGTAGCCTGGTCGTCCGCCCAAGAAGCGTCTGAGTGCCCTGTGAGAACAGGCCGGTCTCGCCCTCCAAGCACAAGCCCCATGCCCGATGTACTGCACAAGTAACGCAACACCCTCTTCGCTGCAGTCATGTGCTCTGGTCGGTGTCTCCCAGGAGCAACATAACGTGCCAAGATGCTAAGAGGGTATGCGAGGTCAGGTCGAGTGCAGGTCATCAGGTACATGAGGCAGCCAACAAGCTCTGGGTACGGGCCACTCGGCTCTACGGACTCATCCGAAGGCAGAGCTGAGAGCGAGTGGCGAGTAGACAGAGGAGTGGCCTGAGGCGACGAGTACGGGAAGCCGAAGCGCTGAAGGACCTGCTGCACCATGTGTGACTGAGTCAGAGTGATGGTGCGGCGTGCTCTGTCCCGGGTGATCCGCAAGCCAAGATAGCTTGTCAGCTCACCCAGGTCTGTGCACGTGTGTCTCTTCTGCAGCTCGGACTTCACGTAGGCGAGACCAGTAGTGTCCGTAGTGGCAAAGACCAAGTCGTCGACGTACACGAGGATGTAGAACGGCGGCAGCGAGGTGTCGGTGCGTAGAAACAGCGACGGGTCAGCAGTAGAGGGAGCAAACTGTTAGATTATTATAGCTGATGCATGTTTGTAGGCTATAGTGGGGTAGCACATATGGGGTACAGTTTGCTAGGTTTGTATTTGTACCCAACTCTGACTTAGTCAATTCATTCCTGTTCAGTTAGTTTCACATGGTATAGAGCGGGTCCCTCCTAAGGACCGTTCTTTGGGCCCACCCACGATTTTTTTTTCCTGCCCGGAGCGCGCCCTATTCTCCCCGAGGCGCGCTCCCCCTAGTGCGCGTCGAGCTGCCCTTGTGGCGCCCCGAGAGTCGCGCGCGCGACTCATTTTTTTTTTCGCGCGCGCGGCCCAGGCCCCACTTCGCGCGGCCCTTACAGCCGCGCCGCGCCGCCCTCTCGGCTCTGCCGCGCCGCGCCGCCCTCAAGACGGCCGCGCGGCCTCTTCGTCGCTACAGCAGGCCCCCCCCGCTGCACCTCTGTCGGCCCCGCAGCCGCCTTACCTAACGGCCGCCGCCTCACCTGACGGCCCGCCGCCTCGACTTCTGGCCCGCCACCTCACCAGACGGCCCCCCCGCCTCACCTGACGGCCCACCGTCTCACCTGCTGGCCCGCCACCTTACCTGACGGCCCCGCCGCCTCACCTGACGGCCCGCCGCCACCTTACCTGACGGCCCCGCCGCCTCACCTGACGGCCCGCCGCCTCACCTACTGGCCCGCCACCTGGCCTGACGGCCCCGCCGCCTCACCTGACGGCCCGCCGCCTCACCTGCTGGCCCGCCACCTCACCTGACGGCCCGCCGCCTCACCCGCTGGCCCGCCACCTGACCTGACGGCCCCGCCGCCTCACCTGCTGGCCCGCCACCTGACCTGACGGCCCCGCCGCCTCACCCGACGGCTCGCCACCTCACCTGCTGGCCCGCCACCTGACGGCTCCGCCGTCCCCTGTCCCGGCCCCGCAGCTGCACCCTGACGGCCCCGCCGAGCCGCCCAGCAGCAGCCGAGCCGCCCAGCCGCAGCCGAGCCGCCCAGCAGCAGCTGAGCCGCCCAGCAGCAGCCGCGCCGCCCAGCAGCAGCCGAGCCGCCCAGCCGCAGCCGAGCCGCCCAGCAGCAGCCGAGCCGCCCAGCAGCAGCCGAGCCGCCCAGCCGCAGCCGAGCCGCCCAGCAGCAGCTGAGCCGCCCAGCAGCAGCCGCGCCGCCCAGCACCAGCCGAGCCGCCCGAGCCGCCCGAGCCGCCCGACCCAGCCCGAGCTGCATGCTGCTGTCCTACCCGACTCTCCTAGCCCGGTGAGACTTTCAGCTGCTGCCATGGCCACCCCCAATGTTCTTACTATTGACGCTGAGGGGAGGGCCATTGACTTTGCCGTCTGGATTGAAGACCTGCAGCTGTACTTACTGTGTGATGCGATAGATGAGGTCTCTCTCTTTGACTTTGTCTCTGGCGCTGTCCCTGCCCCGCCTGCTGATGCTGACTCTGCTGCTCGCTCCAAGTGGGCGACCCGCGATGCTGCTGCACGTCTTGCTGTGCGTCGCCACCTCCCTTCCTCTGAGCGTGCCCACTTTAGTCAGTGCAAGACCGCTCAGGCCTTGTACGACGCTGTAGTTGCACGCTACTCCTCCCCTTCCTCCGCTACCCTTAGCCGCCTCATGCTACCGTTTCTCTTCCCTGACCTCGCTTCCTTTCCCACTGTTGCTGACCTCGTTACCCACCTCCGCGCTAGTGACACCCGCTACCGCGCTGCCCTTCCTGCTGAGTTCCGCGCTGCCAACCCTCCTCCCATGTACATCACTCTCTACTTTCTCGTCACCCGTCTCCCTGAGTCCCTTCGTGTCGTTAGGGACCAGTTTCTCTCTGTCTGTCCCACCACTCTCACTGTCGACCTCCTTGAGGAGTCCCTGCTAGCGGCTGAGAAGAGTATTGTCGCTGTAGGGGCCTCTCGGGGTGACCCTCGCACCCCCATCTTTGAGGGGTGTGGTCCTTCCCCCCTGCTGCCCTCTGTAGCCTCTGCCGCTGCGGCCGACCTCGCTGGTTTTGAGTCGGTCGGCGCGGCGTCTGCCCCCAGCGGCAGACGCCGCTCTGGCAAGGGCAAGGGGGGCAAGGGAGCGGGTGGAGCTAGAGGGGGCGGTGGAGGAGGCGGTGGGGGTGGAGGGGGGAGTGGGGGTGGCGGTGGGGGTGGTGGCGGGAGTGGAGGTACTGGTGGCGGCGGTGGAGGCGGAGGTGGCGGTGGAGGTGGTAGCGGAGGAGGCGGTGGGAGCGGTGGGAGCGACGGTCCTGGTGGGGGAGGTGGCGGTGGAGACGGGGGTGGCGGTGGAGGCGGGGGTGGCGGTGGAGGCGGGGGTCGGAGTGGCTCGTCCCAGCGGAGCAGCTCTGGGGGTGGTCAGCGCCAGCAGCAGCAGCAGCAGCAGCAGCAGCACCAGCAGCCGCAGCAGCAGCAGCGCTCTCGCACCGTCCCCGGCCCTCAGCAGCTCCGTGAGTGGTACTTGCAGCGTCAGCGCGGTGGTGCGCTTGGTCCCTGCCCCTACGTTCTTCGCACCGGTGACCGTGCAGGGGAGAGGTGTGGAGGCGCCCACACAGCCCGTCGCTGCTTTGGCCGCCTGACCGACGCCTGGCGTCAGCAGTTTCCGGAGGCCGCTGAGATCCCCCGCTGGGGAGAGCTGTCTAGGGCTGGAGTAGCTATTTATGATCTTGACTTTGATGCTATTCTCTCTGCTATGTATGCTGTGACTGGTAGTGATGAGGATGACTGTTACCGGTGTTTCCCGCCCGACCCGGGCATTGGTACTGCCGCGTCAGGTACTAGTGAGGCTGCTGCTCTAGGTGCCAGTACGTCTGTGCTCTCAGGTGCTGGTGAGTCCGCCCTCTCAGGTACTGTGTCGGCTTCGGCCTCTCACACCTTCACCCTTGACTCTGGAGCGTCTCGCTCCTTCTTTAGGGACCGCACCACTCTCACGACGCTGAGTCGACCGGTTGCGGTGTCCCTGGCTGACCCCTCTGGGGGACCTGTCCTGTCTCGCTTCTCCACTGTCCTCCCGTGTCCAGCGGCCCCCTCTGGCACCCTGACTGGTCTCTACCTCCCCTCGTTCTCGACGAACCTGGTGAGTGGTGCTGACCTCCAGGATGCAGGTGTCCACCAGTTCACCCCTGCTCGTCAGCGGGTGACCCACTGTACGGAGGCGGATACAGGTCGTCACCTGGCTACGTTTACACGTCGGCCAGGGTCGAGCCTGTACACACTGACCACTGCTTCTCCTCCAGGTGCTGCGTCTGGTAGAGTCCCTTCGTCTGGTCAGGTGTTTGCTGCAGCGTCCAGGTCTGGTCCTGAGTCTGCCCCCTGTTCGTGTCGTCGTCTGTCTCACGAGACCCTCCTCTGGCACCACCGCCTTGGCCACCCCTCTCTGCTTCGGCTCAGAGGCATGGCCTCGCGGGTCCTTGTGTCTGGTCTTCCCCGGTCCCTCCCTCCCCTTCCTCCGGGCCCTGGCCCTGCCTGTGTCCCCTGTGTCGAGGGGCGCCAGCGTGCTGCCCCTCACTCCTCCCAGTTTCCTCCGACAGAGGCCCCGTTGCAGACGCTTCACATGGACGTGTGGGGCCCAGCCCGCGTCCGTGGACAGGGTCAGGAGCGCTACTTCCTGCTGGTGGTTGACGACTACTCGCGTTACACCACAGTCTTCCCCTTGCGCAGCAAGGGTGAGGTCACTGCGGTGTTGATCGACTGGATCCGCGCAGCTCGTCTTCAGCTTCGGAGGAGCTTTGGCTCTGACTTCCCTGTTTTGCGTCTGCACTCGGACAGAGGCGGAGAGTTCTCCTCTGGCCTCCTGAGTGCCTACTGTCGTGTGCGAGGCATCCGTCAGACCTTCACGCTTCCGGACTCACCACAGCAGAATGGGATTGCTGAGCGCCGCATTGGCATGGTCATGGACGTCGCTCGTACGTCCATGATGCATGCGGCTGCTCCCCATTTTCTGTGGCCGTTTGCGGTCAGGTACGCTGCGCACCAGATCAACCTCCACCCCAGGGTCTCTCGACCAGAGACCTCCCCAGCCCTGCTGTGGACGGGGAAGGTTGGCGATGCGTCGGCGTTCCGGGTCTGGGGATCTCGGGCGTTTGTTCGCGACCTGTCTGCGGACAAGCTGTCCCCTCGTGCTTCTCCCTGCGTCTTCCTTGGGTTCCCCCCCGACGCCCCTGGGTGGCAGTTTTACCACCCCACCTCTCGACGTGTTCTGTCCTCCCAGGACGTCACGTTCGACGAGTCGGTACCCTACTACCGCCTCTTCCCCTACCGCACTCCGTCCCTCCCCCCGCCCCCGCTCTTCTTGGTACCAGGCCCCCCCCCGGTCGTCCCCCTCCCCCCTCAGGGTCCTGCCCCTTCAGGTGTGTCCCAGGTAGACGCGTTCGAGCCTGTCGAGGTCACTGGTGACTCTGGTGCTGCTGCGGGAGCTGAGCCTGAGGGTGCGGGGTCTGGGGGTGCTGAGCCTGGAGGTACTGTGCCTGGGGGTGTTGAGCCTGGAGGTGTCGAGCCTGGGGGTGCTGTTCTTGGGGGTGCTGAGCCTGGGGGTGCTGTGCCTGGGGGTGCTGAGCCTGGGGGTGCTGAGCCTGGGGGTGCTGTGCCTGGGGGTGCTGAGCCTGGGGGTGCTGAGCCTGGGGGTGCTTCGTCTCGCCGGGAGCCACTCTCCCCACAGGAGCTGCGTGAGTGGTTTACCAGGCGCTGGAGGCGTGCTGCTGGTGCTGGTGGTTCTTCGCCTGCAGTGGGTACTGCTGCCGCGCGTCCCGACGGTGCTCGTACTGTGGGTGCTGGAGCTGCTCGGTCTGAGAGTTCTCCTGGAGCTGGTACTGCTGAGGGTGTTGGCGCTGAGCCTGCCGCTGGTGGTCCGACTGACAGTGCTCCTGGTGCTGCTGCTGGGGGTTCTGGAGCTTCTGGAGGTGCTGCTGGAGGTGCTGCTGGCGTGGGTGCTCCTGACGGGGGGACTGGTGCTGTTCGTGATGTTTCTGGTGTCGCCGTGCGGCCTCGACCGTACTTCGTTCCGCTCCTACAGCAGGTTCTTGGTCTTGCACCTCCTCCTGCTTCCTTAGAGGGTCCACAGCCTGTTCGGTCACAGCCACAGCTACAGCCTGCCTCCCCTTTGCCTGCTCCTTCTCCCTACGCTGGTCCGACTGGAGGTCTTACTGAGCCTCGTGAGCTTGCGTCTCGTCCTGCGTCGCCTGTTCGTACTGAGCGCGCTAGTGGTCGCGGGTCGCGTCAGCGTCCTCCTCCTGTCCCTGGCACGCACCGGATGTCACTGCGTCCGTCCACTGCTCCTCTGCGTGCCCCTTTGCCTTCTCCTCCTGCTTCCTCTCTTCCTGCTCTTGCCGACCCGGAGTCGGACTCTCTTCGTGCTGCCAGTCCTACTGTCACGCGTCTCCTTGCTACTGCTGTCACTGACCCTTCCTTTGAGTCGTCTGCTGCGTCTGCCCTTGTCACTGAGCTTGTCGACTTTGCTGCGCGCTGTCGTCTAGACTACGCTGCTCGTCTTGTCGCTGCGTCTGAGTCCGCCTGTCCTCCGTCCGTCGGGGGTGAGTGTGCCCTTGGCACGGACGTCCTAGAGGACAGGCAGGAGGAGTTACAGTGTCTAGCGGCTGCTTCACCTCATCTCGCGTCTGTACTGCTTGCCCCTGAGGGAGACCCGGATGCACTAGACATCCCGACTCCGCGTTCTTACGCGGAGGCCGTAGAGGGTCCCTACTCCTCTCAGTGGCAGGCAGCTATGGATGCAGAGATGGCTTCCTGGAAGTCCACAGGCACCTACGTTGACGCGGTTCCCCCTCCTGGGGCGAACATCGTCAGTGGCATGTGGATCTTCAGGGTGAAGCGGCCGCCGGGCTCCCCGCCTGTCTTCAAGGCGCGTTACGTGGCTCGTGGCTTCAGTCAGCGGCAGGGGGTTGACTACTTTCAGACCTTCTCTCCCACCCCGAAGATGACCACTCTTCGGGTGCTGCTGCACATTGCCGCTCAGCGCGACTACGAGCTTCACTCCCTCGACTTCAGCACTGCGTTCCTGCAGGGTAGCCTGCACGAGGAGATCTGGCTGCGCCGTCCGCCTGGCTTCACTGGGACTTTCCCTCCTGGCACCCAGTGGAGCCTCCGACGGCCAGTCTACGATCTCCGCCAGGCACCGCGTGAGTGGCACGACACACTGAGGACTACGCTTGCGGCTCTTGGGTTTGCTCCTTCTACTGCTGACCCGTCGCTGTTTCTTCGCACCGACATTTCCCTGCCGCCGTTCTACATCCTCGTGTACGTCGACGACTTGGTCTTTGCCACAGCGGACACTGCTGAACTCGCCTACGTGAAGTCCGAGCTGCTGAAGAGACACACGTGCACAGACCTGGGTGAACTGCGCAGCTACCTTGGCTTGCAGATCACTCGGGACAGAGCACGTCGCACCATTACCCTGACTCAGTCACACATGGTGCAGCAGGTCCTTCAGCGCTTCGGCTTCACGTACTCCTCGCCTCAGGCCACTCCTCTGCCTACTCGCCACTCACTCTCAGCTCTGCCTTTGGATGAGTCCGTAGAGTCGAGTGGTCCGTATGCAGAGCTTGTTGGCTGCCTCATGTACCTGATGACCTGCACACGACCTGACCTTGCATACCCTCTGAGCATTCTTGCACGCTATGTTGCTCCTGGGAGACACAGACCGGAGCACATGGCTGCAGCGAAGAGGGTATTGCGCTACCTGTGCAGTACGTCGGGCATGGGGCTAGTGCTTGGAGGGCGGAGTCCAGTGGTCCTTACCGGCCACGCGGACGCTTCTTGGGCTGACGACCAGGCTACGCAGCGGTCGTCACAGGGTTACACCTTCAGCCTTGGTTCCGGTTCTGTCTCGTGGCGGTCTACTCGCTCGTCTTCGGTTCTTGGCTCCAGTTGTGAGGCTGAGATCTACGCCGGGGCCATGGCTGCACAGGAGCTTCGCTGGCTCACCTACCTGCTGACCGACCTTGGAGAGCCGCCTCGTTCTCCTCCAGTGCTGTACGTAGACAACAAGGCCATGCTGGCCTTGTGTCGAGAGCAGCGCTTGGAGCACAGAACGAAGCACATTGCTCTCCGCTACTTCCTTGCTCGTGAGCTGCAGCAGCGTGGTCAGTTGCGACTTGCTTACGTGGTCTCTGAGGCCAACACTGCTGATGTGTTTACCAAGGCACTTGCGCCTTGTGACCATCAGCGCTTTTGTACCCAGCTGGGTCTTGTACCTGTCTTGCCTCACTTGCTCTCTTCTTGACTTTACTTGTACTTTGTCATATATATACCTGCTCGTGCTTGTCTAGTTTTATATATATGTCTGTACTCCTGCATGTGAACTGGCCTCTGGCCCTGCTCTTGTGCTCGGACTGTGTGGTGACTTTGTGATCCACCCTGAGCTTGCTTTGCTTTGCTTTGCTTGACTGGTCTTGTGACCCCTTGTTCTCCCCCACTTTGCCTATGGGGGTGTGTCAGATTATTATAGCTGATGCATGTTTGTAGGCTATAGTGGGGTAGCACATATGGGGTACAGTTTGCTAGGTTTGTATTTGTACCCAACTCTGACTTAGTCAATTCATTCCTGTTCAGTTAGTTTCACACGTCCTCAGTGTGTCGTGCCACTCGCGCGGCGCCTGGCGGAGACCGTAGACTGGCCGCCGGAGGCTCCACTGGGTACCAGGAGGGAACGACCCAGTGAAGCCAGGAGGGCGGCGCAGCCAGATCTCCTCGTGCAGGCTGCCCTGTAGGAAAGCAGTGCTGAAGTCCAGAGAGTGGAGCTCGTAGTCACGCTGAGCAGCGACGTACAGCAGAACCCGAAGAGTGGTCATCTTCGGGGTCGGGGAGAAGGTATGGAAGAAGTCAACTCCCTGCCGCTGACTGAAGCCACGAGCAACGTAACGCGCCTTGAAGACAGGCGGAGAACCCGGCGGCCGCTTCACCCTGAAGATCCACATGCCACTGACGATGTTCGCCCCAGGTGGGGGAACCTCGTCGACGTAGGTGCCTGTGGACTTCCAGGAAGCCATCTCTGCGTCCATAGCTGTCTGCGACTGGGAGGAGTAGGGACCCTCTATCGCCTCAGCGTAAGAGCGCGGGGTCGGGATGTCTGGTGCATCCGGGTCTCCCTCAGGGGCAACAAGCATGGACACGAGATGGGGCAAAGCAGCGGCAAAGCACTGGAACTCCTCCTGCCTGTCCTCAAGGACGTCCGTGCCAAGAGCACACTCACCCCCGACGGACGGAGGACAGGCAGACGCAGACTCATTAGACGCAGACGCAGCAGACTCAGACTCAGCAACAAGACCGACGGCGTAGTCTAGACGACACGCAGCAGCAAAGTCGACCAGCTCAGCAACTAGGGCAGACGCAGCAGTGGACGTAAAGGAAGGGTCAGTGACAACAGTAGCCAGGAGACGCGTGACAGTAGGACTGGCAGCACGAAGAGAGTCCGACGGCGGGTCGGCAAGAGCAGGAAGAGAAGACGCAGGAGGAGAAGGCAAAGGGACACGCTGAGGAGCAGTGGACGGACGCAGAGACATCCTATGCGTGCCAGGGACAAGAGGAGGACGCTGACGCGAACCGCGACCACTAGGGCGAGCAGCACGGACAGGCGACGGAGGCCTAGACGCAGGCTCACGACGCTCAGCAAGACCTCCAGTAGGACCAGTGTAGGAAGACTGACCAGGCAGTGGGGCGCCGGGCTGGAGCTGTGGCTGTGACTGGACAGGCCGTGGACACGCTAAGGGAGGAGACGGACCAGAGGAAGACGGGAGACCAAGAACCTGCTGAAGGAGCGGAACGAAGTACGGCCGAGGCCGCGCAGCGACTCGAGACACAGCAGGGACAGCACCAGCACCTCCAGCGGCAGCACTAGCACCAGTCGTAGCTCCAACGCCAGCACCACCAGCAGCACCAGTAGAACGCTCAGTAGGACCGCCAGCAGGGGACTCAGCGACAGCACCAGCACCCCCAGGAGCTCCAGCTCCAGAACCTCCAGCAGCACGAGTAGAACACTCAGCAGGGTCGCCAGCAGTAGCCTCCTCGACAGCACCAGCACCCCCAGCGGCAGCACCAGCACCAGCAGGACCTCCAGCAGTCGCCCCAGCTCCAGAGGCACCCCCAGGCTCGGCAGCTCCAGTACTCCCAGTACGAGCACCTCCGAGACCCGTGGTACCAGCTCCCTCAGTAGCAGTAGAACCTCCAGTACCCGCAGCACCTCCAGCTGCAGCAGCTCGCCTCCAGCGCCGGGCAAACCACTCACGTAGCTCCAGTGGAGAGAGCTGCTCCGGACGAGAAGAAGGACTCGACGAACCGCCAGGAACAGCACCCCCAGACTCTGCAACTCCAGGCGCAGCACCCCCAGGCTCAGCACCCCCAGACTCAGCACCCCCAGGCTCAGCACCCCCAGGCTCCGCACCCCCAGGCTCCGCACCCCCAGGCTCCGCACCCCCAGGCTCAGCACCCCCAAGCTCCGCACCCCCAGACTCCGCACCCCCAGGCTCAGCACCCGCAGCAGCACCAGAGTCACCAGTGACCTCGACAGGCTCAACAGCGTCTACCTGGGACACACCTGACGGGGCAGGACCCTGGGGAGGGAAGGGGTCTACCTGGGGGGGACCTGGAACCAGGAAGAGGGGCGGCGGGGGAAGGGACGGAGTGCGGTAGGGGAAGAGGCGGTAGAAGGGGACCGACTCGTCGAACGTGACGTCCTGGGAGGACAGAACACGCCGAGAGGTGGGGTGGTAGAAATGCCACCCGGAGGCGTCAGGGGGGAAGCCCAGGAAGACGCAAGGAGCAGCACGACTGGACAGCTTGTCCGCAGACAAGTCGCGGACAAACGCCCGAGATCCCCAGACTCGGAACGCCGACGCATCGCCAACCTTCCCCGTCCACGGCAGAGCTGGGCTAGTCTCCGGTCTGGAGACCCTGGGCTGAAGGTTGATCTGATGCGCTGCGTACCGGACCGCAAACGGCCACAGAAAATGGGGGGCAGCCGCATGCATCATGGACGTACGAGCGACGTCCATGACCATGCCAATGCGGCGCTCAGCAATCCCATTCTGCTGTGGGGAGTCCGGAAGCGTGAAGGTCTGGCGGATGCCTCGTGCCTGACAGTAGGCTCTCAGAAGGCCGGAGGAGAACTCTCCACCTCTGTCCGAGTGCAGACGCCGAACAGAAAAGTCCGAGCCAAAGCTGTCCCTGAGCTGGAGACGAGCTGCGCGGATCCAGTCAATCAACACCTTAGTGACATCACCCTTGCTGCGCAAGGGGAAGACTGAGGTGTAACGCGAGTAGTCGTCAACCACCAGCAGGAAGTAGCGCTCGTGACTCTGCCCACGGACGCGGGCTGGGCCCCACACGTCCATGTGAAGCGTCTGCAGTGGGGCCTCTGTCGGAGGAAAGGACGAGGAGTGAGGGGTAGCCCGGAGGCGTCCCTCGACACAGGGGACACAGGTGGGGCCAGGCCCCGGAGGAAGGGGAGGGAGGGACCGGGGAAGACCAGAGACAAGGAGACGGGAGGCCATGCCTCGAAGCCGAAGCAGGGAGGGGTGACCCAGGCGGTGGTGCCAAAGAAGGGTCTCGTGGGACAGGAGGCGACACGAGCAGGGGGCAGACTCAGGACCAGACCTGGACGCTGCAGCAAACACCTGACCCGACGCAGGAACCTGACCAGACGCAGGAGGAGGAGACTCGACAGTGAGAGTGTACAGGCTCGACCCCGAGCGACGTGTAAACGTGGCCAAGTGTCGGCCCGTGTCCGCGTCCGTGCAGTGGGTCTCCCGTCGGCGCGCAGGGGTGAACTGGTCAACCCCCCCATCCTGAAGGTCAGCACCCGCCACCAAGTTCGTAGAGAACGAGGGGAGGTACAGACCCGACAGGGTGCCAGACGGGACTGCAGGGCACGGAAGAACAGTGGAGTAGTGAGCAAGAACAGGACCCCCAGAGGGGTCTGCCAGGGAGACCGCCACTGGCCGACTAAGCGGCGTGAGTGTGGTGCGGTCTCGAAAGAAGGAGCGAGACGCCCCCGAGTCAAGTGTGAAGGTGTGGGAGGCCGGAGCCGACGCGGTACCTGAGAGAGCAGACTCACCAGTACCTGAGGAAGCAGACTCACTGGCACCTAGAGCAAAAGCCTCACTGGCACCTGGAACAGCAGCCTCAACAGCACCTAGAGCAGCAGTACCAATGCCCGGGTCGGGCGGGAAACACCGGGAACAGTCACCCTCCTCACTAATAGTCACAGCATACATAGCACGAAGAATAGCATCAAAGTCAAGATCAAAGATAGCTATCCCTGCCCTAGACAGCTCTCCCCAGCGAGGGACCTCGTAGGCCTCAGGGAACTGGCGGCGCCAAGCGTCAGTGAGACGGCCAAAGCAGCGCTGGGTGGAGTGCGGACCCCCACACGGCTCACCCTGACGGTCGCCTGTGCGCAGGACGTAGGTGCACGGGCCAGTACCCCCACCCCTCTGACGAGCAGCGTACCACTCACGGAGCTGCTGAGAGGAGAGCTCCTGACCGGGCTGCTGCTGCTGGCGCTGACCACCACCGGAGCCACTCCGCTGCGACGAGCCACGACCGCCTCCTCCACCTCCTCCGCCGCCGCCTCCACCGCCTCTGCTACCACCTCCACGTCCACCGCCGCCGCCGCCTCCGCCGCCGCCACCTCCACTCCCACTGCCACCGCCGTCGCTGCCTCCGCCTCCACTGCCGCCTCCGACACCCCCGCCTCCCCCACCACCTCCACCACCACCCCCACCCCCCCCACCGCCTCCACCGCCGCCTCCACTGCCCCCGCGAGCTCCTCCAGCGCCCCTGCCCCTGCCCCTGCCAGGGCGACGTCGGTCCCTAGGGGCAGACGCCGCGGCGACCGACTCGAAGCCAACGAGGTCGACCGTAGCAGCAGAGGCAACAGAGGGCAACAGGGGGGAGGGGGAACACCCCTCAAAGACGGGGGTGCGCGGGTCATCACGAGAGGCTCCTACAACATTGATGCTCTTCTCTGCTGCGAGGAGGTCCTTCTCGAGGAGGTCAACAGTGAGGGTGGTGGGACAGACTGAGAGAAAGTGGTCCCTGACTGCGCGAAGGGAGTCAGGGAGGCGAGTGACTATGTAGTAGAGAGTGATGTACATGGGGGGTGGGTTCTTGGCAGCGAACTCAGCAGGAAGCGCAGCGCGGTAGCGAGCGTCACTAGTGCGCAGGTGGGTAATGAGGTCAGCGACAGTGACAAAGGCAGCAAGGTCGGGAAAGAGGTACGGTAGCATGAGGCGGCTGAGTGCAGCAGTGGCAGGGGAGGAGTAGCGTGCAATAACGGCGTCGTACAAGGTCTGAGCACTCTTGTACGACCCAAAGTGAGCACGCTCGGAGGGAGGGAGGTGGCGACGCACAGCAAGACGTGCAGCAGCATCGCGTGTGGCCCACTGTGAGCGAACAGTGGCAGTCTCAGTAGCAGCAGGGGCGGGAGAGGCACCAGAAGTGAGATCAAAGAGGGAGAGGCCGTCAGCTCTGTCGCACTGTAGGAAAAGCAGTAGGTCATCGACCCACACGTCAAAGTCAATGGCTCTGCCCTCAGCGTCAAAGGCGAGGACACTGGGGGTAGCCATGACAGCAGTAGGCTAACAGTGCAGGCAGGAGGTAGAGGGCAGTGTAGAGTGAAGGGAGCGGCCGGGTCTTACCAGACAGGGCGGCTCGGCTGCAGGGCGGCTCGGCTGCTGGGCGGCTCGGCTGCTCGGCGGCTCGGCTGTAGGGCGGCTCGGCTGGTGGGCGGCTCGGCTGCTCGGCGGCTCGGCTGCTGGGTGGCGGGGCCGCTGATGGCGGCGTGGCGCAGGGTAGGTGGCGGGGCCGCTGGTAGGGTGCGGGGCCGCAGTAGGTGGCGGGGCCGCCAGTAGGTGGCGGGGCCGCAGGTAGGCGGGGCCGCAGGTGAGGTGGCGGGGCCGCAGGTAATGGCGGGGCCGCAAGTAGGGGCGGGGCCGCAGGTAATGGCGGGGCCGCGACGGTAGGTGGCGGGGCCGCGAAGGTAAGTGGCGGGGCCGCAGTTAGGTGGCGGGGCCGCGAAGGTAAGTGGCGGGGCCGCTGGTAGGTGGTGGGGCCGCAAGTAGGGGCGGGGCCGCAAGTAATGGCGGGGCCGCTGGTAGGTGGCGGGGCCGCAAGTAGGGGCGGGGCCGCAAAGGTAAGTGGCGGGGCCGCGAAGGTAGGAGGCGGGGCCGCGAAGGGTAGGTGGCGGGGCCACGAGAGCGGCGCTAAGAGGCCGCAGGGGCGGCGCGACGGGGTCGCGAAGGCGACGCGACGAGGCCGCGAAGGCGGCGCGACGCGACCGCAAGAGCGGTGCGACGGGGTCGCGAGGGCAGCGCGACGTGGGCGGCTCAACGGGGCCGTGGGCGCTGCGCTACCGGGCCGCGAAAGCGAAAAAAAAAGAGGAGCGCGACTCGGGCTAGGGCTGAGCGCGCTCCGAGCAGGAAGAACAAAGGTCGGTGGGCCCTAGGAACAGTTCCCACGAGGGAACCTGCTCGATACCATGTGGAAATAGTAGGAATGAAATGATGAACTATGAAACAGGAATGAGTACAAGTACCAACCCTAATTGGGTTGTACCCCCTATGGGCTACCCCACTACAGCCTACAAACATGCATCAGCTATAATAATCTGACAGGCTGGTGGTGGGGTGGTTGGTTCGAGTGGGAAGAGAGCGTGAGAGGGCCAAGGTGGAGCGTGAGGTTGGAGCAAAGAGTTGGAGCAGACGAGGGGAAAAAGGTCAAGGCGACCCGCCTTCCAACCCAGCCTCCAAAACAACGTGGGCAGAAACTGGTAAGAAAACAACACAAAAATAGAAACAAGAAGCCGGTTGATTACAAAAACGGGAATGTAAAAGGGAAAATATGCCAATGGTAACTTACGTGGGGCACTATAACGCGTCGTTAACGATTTCAACGTGTTTGGTAACTCGCTTAACGCGTTTGGTAACTCGCTTAACACGTTTGGTAACTCGCTTAACGCGTATGGTAACTATACACTAGCAGCCCATCACGCGAATGGTAACTACATGAAACTTTCACCGAAATGATCTTGACAACGATTAATTTATCGAGTTTGAAAGCTTTTATGCACAGTTTTATCTTTCCAGAACAAGTCCCACCGCGACTTTGAAGGACCCCGTTTGTTCTATTACCACGCAGGGCCCTTGCTAGGATTTGGGGCACCCTGAGGCCTCAGGGCACCTTTCCAGAATCGTAAAAAATGCCCTGATTTGTCAGGGCAAATTTTCGAAGCCTTCCTGTATGTTCAGGGCTTTTTCAGAAATCAATCCTGACCTGTCAGGGCAAAAACACAAGTGTTCAGGGTTCAGATTGGTTGGTTGACAGTGTTAGAGTTGAATTTAAATATACGCCTGCACGGGGGTGGGTTCAATCCCAGGACCTCACCTATCGGAAGTACCTTTCTACTGACTAGGCCACTTCTGGATGGTTGGGTGGTTGAATGAGTGCTGAACGGCTGTCGCCTACGGAGACCCCCGGGGGAAAATTTCCCCAGGAACGGGACTCCCCCCCCCCCTAACAAAAAACGCGTCAGGGCAGGACTCGGCATTCATCCTGACGCTACAGGGAAGAACAATAGAGCCATTCTGAATGTTCAGGGCATTTCATATAACAACATCCTGAGACCTCAGGGTTAAAATTTACACTATTCTGAAATGACAGGGTAAATTCAAAACTGCATCCTGAATTCAAGGTAATCAGGATGTTTTGCCCTGATAACGTGGGGCCTGTTACCACGGACCGAAAAGTTTCATAGCCGAAAAGTTTCATGATTGCGAACTTGCAAAATGATAAAAAAAAACATTCCCCGAAAGGACCTCGGGGCTTTTACTTTTTGTAATTACTGCAACGTTGGAGATGTGAAATGAATGAACAGGAATGATTGACTATGAAATGAAATCAGTACAAGTAGCAAACCCTAACTGGGTTGTACCCCCTATGGGATACCCCACTACAGCCTACACAACAGTATGAGCTGTATATATGTTCTGACACACCCCCATAGGCAAAGTGGGGGAGAACAAGGGGTCACAAGACCAGTCAAGCAAAGCAAAACAAAGCTCAGGGTGGATCACAAAGTCACCACACAGTCCGAGCACAAGAGCAAGGCCAAAGGCCAGTTCACATGCAAGAGTACAGACATATATATAAAGCAAAACAAGCAAGAGCAGGTATATATATGTCACAGTACAAGTAAAGTCAAGAAGAGAGCAAGTGAGGCAAGACAGGCACAAGACCCAGCTGGGTACAAAAGCGCTGATGGTCACAAGGCGCAAGTGCCTTGGTGAACACATCAGCAGTGTTGGCCTCAGAGGCCACGTACGCAAGTCGCAACTGACCACGCTGCTGCAGCTCACGAGCAAGGAAGTAGCGGAGAGCAATGTGCTTCGTTCTGTGCTCCAAGCGCTGCTCTCGACACAAGGCCAGCATGGACTTGTTGTCTACGTACAGCACTGGAGGAGAACGAGGCGGCTCTCCAAGGTCAGTCAGCAGGTAGGTGAGCCAGCGAAGCTCCTGTGCAGCCATGGCCCCGGCGTAGATCTCAGCCTCACAACTGGAGCCGAGAACCGAAGACGAGCGAGTAGACCGCCACGAGACAGAGCCGGAACCAAGGCTGAAGGTGTAACCCTGTGACGACCGCTGCGTAGCCTGGTCGTCAGCCCAAGAAGCGTCCGCGTGGCCTGTAAGGACCACTGGACTGCGCCCTCCAAGCACTAGCCCCATGCCCGACGTACTGCACAGGTAGCGCAATACCCTCTTCGCTGCAGCCATGTGCTCTGGTCGGTGTCTCCCAGGAGCAACATAGCGTGCAAGGATGCTCAGAGGGTATGCGAGGTCAGGTCGTGTGCAGGTCATCAGGTACATGAGGCAGCCAACAAGCTCTGCATACGGACCACTCGACTCTACGGACTCATCCGAAGGCAGAGCTGAGAGTGAGTGGCGAGTAGGCAGAGGAGTGGCCTGAGGCGAGGAGTACGTGAAGCCGAAGCGCTGAAGGACCTGCTGCACCATGTGTGACTGAGTCAAGGTGATGGTGCGGCGTGCTCTGTCCCGAGTGATCTGCAAGCCAAGGTAGCTGCGCAGTTCACCCAGGTCTGTGCACGTGTGTCTCTTCAGCAGCTCGGACTTCACGTAGGCGAGTCCAGCAGTGTCCGCTGTGGCAAAGACCAAGTCGTCGACGTACACGAGGATGTAGAACGGCGGCAGGGAAGCGTCGGTGCGAAGAAACAGCGACGGGTCAGCAGTAGAAGGAGCAAACCCAAGAGCCGCAAGCGTAGTCCTCAGTGTGTCGTGCCACTCACGCGGTGCCTGGCGGAGACCGTAGACTGGCCGTCGGAGGCTCCACTGGGTGCCAGGAGGGAAAGTCCCAGTGAAGCCAGGCGGACGGCGCAGCCAGATCTCCTCGTGCAGGCTACCCTGCAGGAACGCAGTGCTGAAGTCGAGAGAGTGAAGCTCGTAGTCGCGCTGAGCGGCTATGTGCAGCAGCACCCGAAGAGTGGTCATCTTCGGGGTGGGAGAGAAGGTCTGAAAGTAGTCAACTCCCTGCCGCTGACTGAAGCCACGAGCAAGGTACCGTGCCTTGAAGACAGGTGGAGAGCCCGGCGGCCGCTTCACCCTGAAGATCCACATGCCACTGACGATGTTCGCCCCAGGAGGGGGAACTGCGTCAACGTAGGTGCCTGTGGACTTCCAGGAAGCCATCTCTGCATCCATAGCTGCCTGCCACTGAGAGGAGTAGGGACCCTCTACGGCCTCCGCGTAAGAACGCGGAGTCGGGATGTCTAGTGCATCCGGGTCTCCCTCAGGCGCAAGCAGTACAGACGCGAGATGAGGTGAAGCGGCCGCTAGACACTGTAACTCCTCCTGCCTGTCCTCTAGGACGTCCGTGCCAAGAGCACACTCACCCCCGACGGACGGAGGACAGACAGACGCAGACTCAGCAACAAGACTAGCAGCGTAGTCTAGACGACAGCGAGCAGCAAAGTCGACGAGCTCAACGACAAGAGCGGACGCGGCAGTGGACTCAAACGAGGGGTCAGTGACGACAGTAGCAAGCAGACGCGTGACAGTAGGACTGGCAGCGCGAAGAGAGTCCGACTCAGGGTCGGCAAGCGCAGGAAGAGAGGACTCAGGAGGAGAAGGCAAAGGGGCACGCAGAGGAGCAGTGGACGGACGCAGAGACATCCGGTGCGTGCCAGGGACAGGAGGAGGACGCTGACGCGAACCGCGACCACTAGCGCGAGCAGCACGAACAGGCGACGCGGGACGAGACGCAGGCTCACGACGCTCAGCAAGACCTCCAGTAGGACCAGTGTAAGGAGAGGGAGCAGGCAGAGGAGAGGAAGGCTCCAAAAGTGACTGCGACTGGACAGGCTGCGGACACTCTACCGAAGGAGAAAGACCAAGAACCTGCTGTAGGAGCGGAACAAAGTACGGCCGAGGCCGCGCGGCAGCTCCAGACTCAGCAGGGACAGTACCAGCACCCTCAGCGACAGCACCAGCGCCACCAACACCTCCAGCGGCAGGACCTCCAGCAGCACCAGCAGCAGAACCACCGCCAGGACAGACAGCAGTAGTCTCAGCACCAACACCCTCAGTAGTCCCAGCTCCAGGAGGACCTGCAGGCCCAGCACCTCCAGACTCAGCGCCCCCAGGCCCAGCAGCTCCAGACGTAGCACCTCTAGGCTCAGTAGCTCCAGCTCCAGGAGGACTGGCAGGCCCAGCAGCTCCGGGACCGGCAGCACCCGCACCCTCGACGGTCGAAGAAGCTCCAGCTCCAGCTCCAGCACCACCCCCAGACTCAGCAGCACGCCGCCAGCGGCGAGCGAACCACTCGCGCAGCTCCTGCGGAGAGAGGGGCTCCCGGCGTGACGCAGCAGCAGGAGAAACCCCAGGCTCAGCAGCTCCAGACGCAGCACCCCCAGGCTCAGCAGCTCCTGACCCAGCACCCCCAGACCCTGCACCTCCAGGCACAGCACCCCCCTGCCCAGCACCCAAAGGCTTCGTACCCTCCGCAGTAGCACCCCCAGGCCCAGCACCCCCAGTAGTAGCACCCCCAGGCTCAGCACCCCCGCGCACAGTACCCCCAGAGTCACCAGTAACCTCTACCGGGTCAACGGCGTCTACCTGGGACACACCTGAGGGAGCAGGAACCTGAGGGGGAAGGGGGTCTACCGGGGGGGGAACTGGCACAAGGAAGTCCGGGGGAGGGGGGGGGGAAGGAGTGCGGTAGGGGAAGAGACAGTAGAAGGGGACTGACTCGTCGAACGTGACGTCCTGGGAGGACAGAACACGACGAGAGGAGGGGTGGTAAAACTGCCACCCTGGGGCGTCAGTGGGGAAGCCAAGGAAGACACAGGGAGCAGCACGAGGGGACAGCTTGTCCGCAGACAAGTCGCGGACAAACGCCCGAGATCCCCAGACGCGAAACGCAGACGCATCGCCAACCTTCCCCGTCCACAGCAAGGCTGGGGACATCGCCGATCGAGAGACCCGCGGGTGAAGGTTGAGCTGATGCGCCGCGTACCTCACCGCAAACGGCCACAGAAAATGGGGGGCAGCCGCATGCATCATGGACGTACGAGAGACATCCATGACCATGCCAATGCGGCGCTCAGCAATCCCATTTTGCTGTGGTGAGTCCGGAAGCGTGAAGGTCTGGCGGATCCCCCGTGCACGACAGTAGTCTCGCAGAAGGCGAGATGAGAACTCTCCGCCTCTGTTCGAGTGCAGACGCAGAACAGGAAAGTCCGAGCCGAAGCTCTTCCTGAGCTGGAGACGAGCCTCGCGGATCCAGTCGATCAGCACCCCAGTGACCTCACCCTTGCTGCGCAAGGGGAGGACTGTGGTGTAACGCGAGTAGTCGTCAACCACCAACAGGAAGTAGCGCTCGTAACCCTGCCCACGGACGGGGGCCGGGCCCCACACATCCATGTGAAGCGTCTGCAGGGGAGCCTCTGTCGGGGGGAAGTGGGAGGAGTGAGGAGTAGCCCGGAGGCGACCCTCAACACAGGGGACACAGGAAGGTCCTGGCCCGGAGGGGAGAGGAGGGAGAGACCGGGGAAGACCAGAGACAAGGACACAGGAGGCCATGCTCCGAAGACGGGGCAAGGAGGGGTGGCCAAGACGGTGGTGCCACAGGAGAGTCTCGTGAGACAGGAGGCGACAAGAACAGGGGGCAGACTCAGGACCTGACCGGGACGCAGCAGCAAGCACCTTGCCTGACGCAGCTACCTGACCTGACTCAGGGACAGGAGGAGACGAAGTGGTCAGGGTGTAGAGACTCGACCCCGGCCGACGCGAGAAGGTGGCCAGGTGTCGGCCTGTGCGTGAGTCCGTGCAGTGGGTCACCCGCTGCCGCGCAGGAGTGAACTGGTGGACCCCCGCATCCTGTAGGGCTGCTCCACTCACCAAGTTCGTAGAGAACGAGGGAAGGTACAGACCAGACAGGGTACCCGAAGGGGCAGCCGGACACGGGAGGACAGTGGAGAAGTGAGACAGGACAGGACCCCCAGAGGGGTCAGCAAGGGAGACCGCAACCGGCCGGCCAAGAGGCGTAAGGGTAGTGCGGTCTCGGAAGAAGGAGCGAGAAGCTCCGGAGTCAAGTGTGAAAGTGAGGGAGGACGGGGGCGACTCAGTACCTGAAAGCGCAGTCTCACCAGTACCTGAGAGCGCAGACGCACTGGCACCTAGAGCTGCAGCCTCACAAGTACCTAGCGCAGCAGTACCAATGCCCGGGTCGGGCTGGAAACACCGGTAACCCACATTCTCCTCACAAGAATCCACAACATACATAGCCTCAAGGAGAGCATCAAAATCAAGATCAAAGATCGCTACACCAGCCCTAAGGAGCTCATCCCAACGAGGGATCTCACTGGCCCCGGGGAACTGCCGACGCCAAGCGTCCGTCAGGCGGCCAAAGCAGCGCTGAGTGGCGTGGGCACCCCCACACTGCTCACCCGCGCGGTCGCCGGAACGAAGAACGTAGGTGCAGGGACCAGTACCCCCACCCCTCTGACGCGCAGCGTACCACTCACGAAGCTGCTGGGGCGGAGGGATGTCCCGCGTGCGCTGCTGCTGCTGCCGCTGCGAGCGCTGGCCACCACCACCGCCGCCGCGCTGCTGGGTACCACCCCGACCAGCTCCGCTCCCTCCACCACCTCCTGCTCCTCCGCCGCCGCCTCCACCGCCTCCACCGCCTCCACCTCCGCCGCCTCCACCTCCGCCGCTGCCACCCCCACCGCCGCTGCCACCACCACCACCGTCTCCGCCGCTGCTGCCACTACCACCACCACCACCACTGCTCCCGCTGCCACCCCCACTCCCCCCGCCGCCTCCACCTCCACCTCCACCTCCACCGCCCCCTCCAGCTCCACCCGTGCCCTTGCCCCCCTTGCCCTTGCCAGAGCGACGTCTCCCACTAGGGGCAGACGCCGCGCCGACCGACTCAAGACCAAGCAGGTCGGCAGCAGCAGCAGAGGCAACAGAGGGCAGCAAGGGGGAAGGAGAGCACCCCTCAAAGATGGGGGTGCGAGGGTCACCACGAGAAGCACCTACAGCGACTATGCTCTTCTCCGCTGCGAGGAGGGCCTTCTCGAGGAGGTCGACGGTGAGGGTGGTGGGACAGACTGCAAGGAAGTGGTCCCTGACTACGCGAAGGGAGTCAGGGAGGCGCGCGACTACGTAGTAGAGAGCGATGTACATGGGGGGGGGGTTCTTAGCGCAGAACTCAGCAGGAAGGGCGGCGCGGTAGCGAGTGTCACTAGTGCGGAGGTGCGTAATGAGGTCAGCGACAGTGGGAAAGGCAGAGAGGTCAGGAAAGAGGTAGGGAAGCATGAGACGGCTCAGTGCAGCAGTGGCAGGTGAGGAGTAGCGCGCAACTACAGCGTCGTACAAGGTCTGAGCACTCTTGTACTGACTAAAGTGCGCACGCTCAGAGGTAGGGAGGTGGCGACGCACAGCAAGATGTGCAGCAGCATCGCGGGTGGCCCACTGAGAGCGGACAGTGGGATCAGCATCAGCAGCAGGAGCAGGAGAGGCGCCAGAGGTGAGGTCAAAGAGAGAAAGGCCGTCAGCTCTGTCGCACTGTAAGAACAGCTGCAGGTCGTCTAACCAGACCTCAAAGTCAATGGCGCGGCCCTCAGCGTCAAAAGCTAGGACACTAGGGGTAGCCATGGCGACGACAGCGAAGCAGTGCAAGCAGTAGGGAAAGAGCGCGCAGTGACAGTGGGACTGTGCTCACCAGGCAGGGCAGGTCGTGCAGCTGAGTAGAAAGGCAGCTCGGCGACCGGGCGGCACGGGTGCACAGCGGCTCGCCTCCCGGGCGGCTCGGCGGCAGGGCGGCTCGGGGGCACAGCGGCTCGGCTCCCGGGCGGCTCGGCGGCAGGGCGGCTCGGGGGCACAGCGGCTCGGCTCCCGGGCGGCTCGGCGGCAGGGCGGCTCGGGGGCACAGCGGCTCGGCTCCCGGGCGACTCGGCGGCAGGGCGGCTTGGCTCCCGGGTGGCTCGGCGGCAGGGCGGCTCGGCTGCAGTGGCGGGCCGTCAGAGTGCAGTGGCGGGCCGTCAGGGTGCAGTGGCGGGGCCGTCAGGTGGGGCGGCGGGCCAGCAGGTGAGGCGGCGGGCCGTCAAGTGAGGCGGCGGGGCCGTCAGGTGAGGTGGCGGGCCAGCAGGCGAGGCGGCGGGCCGTCAGGTGAGGCGGCGGGGCCGTCAGGTGGGGCGGCGGGCCGTCAGGTGAGGCGGCGGGCCGGCAGGGTGCAGCGGCGGGGCCGACAGAGGTGCAGCGGCGGGGCCGGCTGCAGCGACGAAGAGGCCGCGCGGCCGACGTGAGGGCGGCGCGGCGCGGCCGTACGGCCTGCGCGACGTGGGGCCCAGGCCGCGCGCGCGAAAAAAAAATGAGTCGCGCGCGCGACTCTCGGGGCGCCACAAGGGTAGCGCGACGCGCACTAGGGGGAGCGCGCCTCGGGGAGAATAGGGCGCGCTCCGGGCAGGAAAAAAAAATCGTGGGTGGGCCCAAGAAAAACCGGTCCTTAGAAGGGACCCGCTCTATACCATGTGAAATGAATGAACAGGAATGATTGACTATGAAATGAAATCAGTACAAGTAGCAAACCCTAACTGGGTTGTACCCCCTATGGGATACCCCACTACAGCCTACACAACAGTATGAGCTGTATATATGTTCTGACAGGAGAATTTTTGCATGTGGGAAAAATACACCTCTTTAGAATTACATGTTTCATAAAAAAAAAAACGAACCATAAACGCCTTCTCGCAAGGAGTTTAGGGTCGCCTCTCAAATTCATTTGCCATCTGAAAGGGGTATAGATTTGTTTGCCCTGGCTGCACGATAGAATGAAGTACAAACAGTTTGCGGAAACAGCGCCAGAATATCAGTTATGTAAGAACAGTTGTTTTCACAACACTTACGTTTTTGCAATTAGCTTGAAAATCCGAAAGAGTGTCAGGATTTCGGAAAGTGTGTCAGAATTTCGAAAAAATGTGTCAGAATTTCGGAGAGTGTGTCAGAGGTTTCTGCTTCAAGATTCGTCAATTTAGTCTGACGCGAGCGGGAAAAACCAGAATCAGGGTCATTTTGGGCGACGGTTTCTTCTAGTTACCATTCGCGTGATGGGCTGCTAGTGTATAGTTACCATACGCGTTAAGCGAGTTACCAAGCGTGTTAAGCGAGTTACCAAACGCGTTAAGCGAGTTACCAAACGCATTGAAATCGTTACCGTACGCGTTATAGTGCCCCATGTAAGTTACCATTGACATAATTTCCCAATGTAAAACGTCACTTAATGGCACATTCAAATCCTACCCCATAAAAATGAAAACTTTGTGGGCTGAACGAAAAAACCTTGGGAATTGAAGCCTTCGGTAGAACAACAACCACTATGTACTTGGGCGATGCCTTTATGCTCTAGTTCATAGACTCGTCCACGTGTTCAAACGCAAGCACATTTACAGTTGCACCTGTCAGATTATCTTAGCTGATGCATGTATTGTAGGCTGCTGTGGGGTAGGCTATATGGGGTACAACCCAATTGGGGTTAGCACTTGTACTCTTGTTTCATTCCATAGTGCACTCATTCTTCCTGCTTATTCTGAGATGGTATCGAGCAGGTTCCCTCGTGGGAACTGTTCCTTTCCTGCCCGGAGCGCGCTCAGCCCTAGCCCGAGTCGCGCTCCTCTCTTTTTCGTTTTCGCGGCCCGGTGGCGCCGCGCTCACGGCCCCGTTGAGCCGCCCACGTCGCGCTGCCCTCGCGACTCAGTCGCACCGCTCTCGCGGTCGCGTCGCGCCGCCTTCGCGGCCTCGTCGCGTCGCCTTCGCGACCCCGTCGCGCCGCCCCTGCGGCCTCTTCGCGCCGCTCTCGCGGCCCCGCCACCTACCTTTGCGGCCCCGCTACCTACCTTCGCGGCCCCGCCTCCTGACTTCGCGGCTCCGCCACTTACCTTCGCGGCCCCGCCACCTACCTTCGCGGCCCCGCCATTACCTGCGGCCCCGCCCCTACTTGCGGCCCCGCCACCTACCAGCGGCCCCGCCACCTTACCTGCGGGCCCGCCATTACCTGCGGCCCCGCCCCTACCTGCGGCCCCGCCATCTACTAGCGGCCCCGCCACCTACTGCGGCCCCGCAACCTACCAGCGGCCCCGCCCCCTATCCTGCGGCTCCGCCACTTTCAGCGGCCCCGCCACCTACCTGCGGCCTCGCCGCCATCAGCGGCCCCGCCACCTGCCCGCCGCGCCGCCGTACAGCCGCGCAGCCGAGCACCCGAGCCGCCAAGAAGCCGAGCAGCCGAGCCGCCGAGCCGCCCAGCAGCAAAGCCGCCGAGCAGCCGAGCCGCCCAGCAGCCGAGCCGCCCTTCAGCCGAGCCGCCCGAGCCGCCCTGTCTGCCGAGCCGCCGAGCCGCCCAGCAGCCGAGCCGCCGCGCCGCCGGGCCGCCCACTACCAGAGCCGCCCGCACCTGCAGCAGCAGCCCCTGGAGCCGCCCGCCACTGCAGCAGCCGCCCCTGGAGCCGCCCGCCACTTCAGCAGCAGCCCCTGGAGCCGCCAGCCACCACTGCAGCAGCCGCCCCTGACACCTGGAGCAGCTGCCGTCGCGGCCCGGCCCCGCCCTGCACCTGTAGCGGCCCCGCTGTCGCCACCGTCTTGCGCCTGCCGCGCCGACCACTGGTGAGCACTGCCCTGCCCGCACTGCTACCGCTGCTACCGCTGCTACTGCTGCTCCTGCTTTTCCTGCCGCTACTGCTACTACTGCTGCTCCTGGCTTAGCCAGATGCAGCTCCAGGGCCGTCCGCGTGTGTCCCTCACGTCCCAGCAGCTTCGTGAGTGGTACGCCAGCTGGGGTTGTCGGGGTGACCGTAGTGGGAGTCGTTCGAGAGTCGGTCGTTCGGGAGCTTCTTGTAGTGGCCCGGTGCAGCAGCAGCTGTGTCGCCCGTGCGAGACTCTTTCGACCCAGCAGCTTCGTGAGTGGTACGCTCAGAGTAGAGGGTCGCTGAGTACTGCTCGCTGCCCGTACGTTATTAGCAGGGGTGCTCGGGCTGGTCAGCCTTGTGGGACGCGTGGTCACACAGAGTCCCGCTGCTTCGCCCGTCTGGGCGATGCTTGGCGCACAGCGTTTGGCGACGACGCTGAGCTCCCCGACTAGGTGGAGCTGCTTAGGCAGCGAGTAGATATCTATGCTTCTGACTATGACGCTATCCTCACTGCCATGTATGCATTGTCTACTAGTACAGAGAGTGCCTGTCGCCTGTGTGTGCCGCCTGACCCCGGTATCCAGTCTACTGCTCTAGGTACTGGTGAGGCTGCTGCTCTTGGTGCTAGTGTGTCTGCTGCCCCAGGTGCTGGTGAGGCTGCTGCTCTAGGTGCCAGTGAGTCTGCTTCCTTAGGTGCTGGTGAGTCTGCTCTCTCAGGTACCGCGTCGGCTCCGGCCTCCCTCACCTTCACACTTGACTCGGGGGTGTCTCGCTCCTTCTTTCGAGACCGCACCACACTCACGCCGCTTAGTCGGCCAGTTGCAGTCTCCCTGGCAGACCCCTCTGGGGGTCCTGTTCTGGCTCACTACTCCACTGTCCTTCCGTGCCCTTTGGTCCCGTCTGGCTCCCTGTCGGGTTTGTACCTCCCCTCGTTCTCTATGAACTTGGTGGCGGGTGCTGACCTCCAGGATGGGGGGGTTGACCAGTTCACCCCTGCGCGCCGACGGGAGACCCACTGCACGGACGCGGACACGGGCCGACACTTGGCCACGTTTACGCGTCGCCCGGGGTCGAGCCTGTACACACTCACTGTCGCGCCTCCTCCGCCTCCTGCGTCTGGTCAGGTACCTGCGTCGGGTCAGGTGTTTGCTGCAGCGTCCAGGTCTGGTCCTGAGTCTGCCCCCTGCTCGTGTCGCCTCCTGTCCCACGAGACCCTCCTGTGGCACCACCGTCTGGGTCACCCCTCCCTGCTTCGTCTTCGAAGCATGGCCTCCCGTCTCCTTGTCTCTGGTCTTCCCCGGTCCCTCCCTCCCCTTCCTCCGGGGCCTGGCCCTACCTGTGTCCCCTGTGTCGAGGGACGCCTGCGGGCTACCCCTCACTCCTCCTCCTTTCCTCCGACAGAGGCCCCGCTGCAGACACTTCACATGGACGTGTGGGGCCCAGCCCGCGTCCGTGGGCAGGGTCACGAGCGCTACTTCCTGCTGGTGGTTGACGACTACTCGCGTTACACCACAGTCTTCCCCTTGCGCAGCAAGGGTGATGTCACTGAGGTGTTGATCGACTGGATCCGCGCAGCTCGTCTCCAGCTCAGGAAGAGTTTCGGCTCGGACTTTTCTGTTCTGCGTCTGCACTCGGACAGAGGCGGAGCGTTCTCCTCCGGCCTTCTGCGAGCCTACTGTCGGGCACGAGGCATCCGCCAGACCTTTACGCTTCCGGATTCTCCACAGCAAAATGGGATTGCTGAGCGCCGCATCGGCATGGTCATGGACGTCGCTCGTACGTCCATGATGCATGCGGCTGCCCCCCATTTTCTGTGGCCGTTTGCGGTTCGGTACGCGGCGCATCAGATCAACCTTCAGCCCAGAGTCTCCCGTCCGGAGACCTCCCCAGCTCTGCTGTGGACGGGGAAGGTTGGCGATGCGTCTGCGTTCCGTGTCTGGGGATCTCGGGCGTTTGTCCGCGACTTGTCCGCGGACAAGCTGTCCCCTCGTGCTGCTCCTTGCGTCTTCCTGGGTTTCCCCCCGGACGCCTCTGGGTGGCAGTTCTACCACCCCACCTCTCGCCGTGTTCTGTCTTCCCAGGACGTCACGTTCGACGAGTCGGTCCCCTTCTATCGCCTCTTCCCCTACCGCACTCCGTCTCTCCCCCCGCCACCGCTCTTCCTTGTCCCAGGTCCCCCTCAGGTAGACCCCCTCCCTCCCCAGGGTCCTGCCCCGTCAGGTGTGTCCCAGGTAGACGCTGTTGAGCCTGTCGAGGTCACTGGTGACTCTGGTGCTGCTGCGGGTGCTGAGCCTGGGGGTGCGGAGCCTGGGGGTGCTGAGCCTGGGGGTGCTTCGCCTGGGGGTGCTGCGACTGGGGGTGCTGCGCATGGAGCTGCGGAGCCTGGGGGTGCTGAGCCTGGGGGTGCTTCGACTGGGGGTACTGCGACTGGGGGTGCTGCGCCTGGGGTTGCGGGGCCTGGGGGTGCTGAGCCTACTGGTGCTGTTCCTGGCGGTTCTCCGAGTTCTTCTTCTCGCCCGGAGCAGCTCTCTCCACTGGAGCTGCGTGAGTGGTTTGCCCGACGGTGGAGGCGAGCTGCTGGAGGTGGAGGTGCTGCGGGTACTGGAGGTTCTACTGCTGCTGAGGGAGCTGGTGCCACGGGTCCCGGAGGTGCTCGTACTGGGAGTACTGGAGCTGCCGGGCCTGGGGGTGCCTCTGGAGCCGGAGCTACTGAGGGTGCTGTCGCGGAGTCTACTGCAGGCGGTCCTGCTGAGGGTACTTCTGGCGCTGCTGGAGGTACTGGGGTTGGGGCTGCTGCTGGTGCTGGTGCTGCCGCTGGGGGTACTGGTGCTGTCGCGGAGTCTGCTACTGGCGGTCCTGCTGAGGGTACTCCTAGCGTTGCTGGCGGTTCTGGAGTTGGAGCTGCTACGGGTGCTGGTGCTGTCCCTGCTGTGTCTGGAGTCGCTGCGCGGCCTCGGCCGTATTTCGTTCCGCTTCTTCAGCAGGTTCTTGGTCTTCCGGCTTCCTCTGGTCCGTCTCCTCCCCTAGCGTGTCCACAGCCTGTCCAGTCTCAGTTACAGTTACAGCCCGCCTCTCCACTGCCTTCTCCGTCTCCCTACACTGGTCCTACTGGAGGTCTTGCTGAGCGTCGTGAGCCTGCGTCTCGCCCTGTGTCGCCTGTCCGTGCTGCTCGCGCCAGTGGTCGCGGTTCGCGTTAGCGTCCTCCTCCTGTCCCTGGCACGCATAGGATGTCTCTGCGCCCGTCCACTGCTCCTCTGCGTGCCCCTTTGCCTTCTCCTCCTCAGTCTTCTCTTCCTGTTCTTGCCGACCCGGCGTCGGACTCTCTTCGTGCTGCCAATCCTACTGTCACGCGTCTCCTTGCTACTGTTGTCACGGACCCTTCCTTTGAGTCCGCTGCTGCGTCTGCCTTGGTTGCTGAGCTGGTCAACTTTGCTGCCGCGTGTCGTCTAGACTACACCGCCAGTCTTGTTGCTGAGTCTGAGTCTGCTGCGTCTGCGTCTGCCTGTCCTCCGTCCGTCGGGGGTGAGTGTGCTCTTGGCACGGACGTCCTTGAGGACAGGCAGGAGGAGTTCCAGTGCTTTGCCGCCGCTTTGCCCCATCTCGTGTCCATGCTTGTTGCCCCTGAGGGAGACCCGGATGCTCCAGACATCCCGACCCCACGCTCTTACGCAGAGGCGATGGCCGGTCCCTACTCCTCTCAGTGGCAGACAGCTATGGACGCAGAGATGGCTTCCTGGAAGTCCACAGGCACCTACGTCGACGAGGTTCCCCCACCTGGGGCGAACATCGTCAGTGGCATGTGGATTTTCAGGGTGAAGCGGCCGCCGGGTTCTCCGCCTGTCTTCAAGGCGCGTTACGTTGCTCGAGGCTTCAGTCAGCGGCAGTGAGTTGACTTCTTTCAGACCTTCTCCCCAACCCCGAAGATGACCACTCTTCGGGTTCTACTGCACGTCGCTGCTCAGCGTGACTACGAGCTCCACTCTCTTGACTTCAGCACTGCTTTCTTGCAGGGCAGCCTGCACGAGGAGATCTGGCTGCGCCGCCCACCTGGCCTCACTGGGACGTTCCCTCCTGGTACCCAGTAGCGCCTCCAGCGGCCAGTCTACGGTCTCTGCCAGGCACCGTGTGAGTGGCACAACACACAGAGGACTACACTTGCGGCTCTTGGGTTCGCTCCCTCTACTGCTGACCCGTCGCTGTTCCTACGCACCGACACCTCACTGCCGCCGTTCTACATCCTCGTGTACGTCGACGACTTGGTCTTTGCCACTGCGGACACTGCTGGTCTCGCCCACGTGAAGTCCGAGCTGCAGAAGAGACACACGTGCACAGACCTGGGTGAACTGACAAGCTATCTTGGCTTGCGGATCACCCGGGACAGAGCACGCCGAACCATCACCCTGACTCAGTCACACATGGTGCAGCAGGTCCTCCAGCGCTTCGGCTTCCCGTACTCCTCGCCTCAGGCCACTCCTCTGTCTACTAGCCACCCGCTCTCAGCTCTGCCTTCGGATGAGTCCGTAGAGCCGAGTGGCCCGTACCCAGAGCTTGTTGGCTGCCTCATGTACCTGATGACCTGCACTCGACCTGACCTCGCATACCCTCTTAGCATCTTGGCACGTTATGTTGCTCCTGGGAGACACCGACCAGAGCACATGACTGCAGCGAAGAGGGTGTTGCGCTACTTGTGCAGTACGTCGGGCATGGGGCTAGTGCTTGGAGGGCGAGACCGGCCTGTTCTCACAGGACACTCAGACGCTTCTTGGGCGGACGACCAGGCTACTCAGCGGTCGTCTCAGGGTTACACCTTCAGCCTTGGCTCTGGCTCTATCTCTTGGCGTTCTACACGCTCTTCTTCTGTTCTCAGCTCCAGTTGCGAGGCTGAGATCTACGCCACGGCCATGGCTGCTCAGGAGCTTCGCTGGCTCACCTACCTGCTGACTGACCTTGGAGAGCGGCCTCGTTCTCCTCCAGTGCTGTACCTCGACAACAAGGCAGCCATCGCCTTGTGTGAGGAGCACAGACTGGAGCACAGGACGAAGCACATTGCTCTGCGCTACTTTCTTGCTCGAGAGCTGCAGCAGCGTGGTCAGCTTCGTCTGCGTTACGTGGCCACTGAGGCCAACACTGCTGATGTGTTCACCAAGGCACTTCCGCCTGGTAACCATCAGCGCTTTTGTACTCTTCTTGGTCTTGTACCCACTGGGCCTCACTTGCTTACCTCTTGACCTTGCTTGTACTGTTGCATATATATGTGAGATTTGTAGAAACTGGAATGAATGACTATGAACAAAGTGGGTACAAATAAGAAACCCTAATTGGGTTGTACCCCTTATGGGATACCCCACTACAGCCTACACAAACATGTAAGCTATATGTTCTGACACACCCCCATAGGCAAAGTGGGGGAGAACAAGGGGTCACAAGACCAGTCAAGCAAAGTAAAGCAAGCTCGGGGTGGATCACAAAGTCACCACACAGTCCGAGCACAAGAGCAAGGCCAAAGGCCAGTTCACATGCAAGAGTACAGACATATATATAAAGCAAGACAAGCAAGAGCAGGTATATATATGTCACAGTACAAGTAAAGTCAAGAAGAGAGCAAGTGAGGCAAGACAGGCACAAGACCCAGCTGGGTACAAAAGCGCTGATGGTCACAAGGCGCAAGTGCCTTGGTGAACACATCAGCAGTGTTGGCCTCTGAGGCCACGTACGCAAGTCGCAACTGACCACGCTGCTGCAGCTCACGAGCAAGGAAGTAGCGGAGAGCAATGTGCTTCGTTCTGTGCTCCAAGCGCTGCTCTCAACACAAGGCCAGCATGGCCTTGTTGTCTACGTACAGCACTGGAGGAGAATGAGGCGGCTCTCCAAAGTCAGTCAGCAGGTAGGTGAGCCAGCGAAGCTCCTGTGCAGCCATGGCCCCGGCGTAGATCTCAGCCTCACAACTGGAGCCGAGAACCGAAGACGAGCGAGTAGACCGCCACGAGACAGAGCCGGAACCAAGGCTGAAGGTGTAACCCTGCGACGACCGCTGCGTAGCCTGGTCGTCAGCCCAAGAAGCGTCCGCGTGGCCTGTAAGGACCACTGGACTCCGCCCTCCAAGCACTAGCCCCATGCCCGACGTACTGCACAAGTAGCGCAATACCCTCTTCGCTGCAGCCATGTGCTCTGGTCGGTGTCTACCAGGAGCAACATAGCGTGCAAGAATGCTCAAAGGGTATGCAAGGTCAGGTCGTGTGCAGGTCATCAGGTACATGAGGCAGCCAACAAGCTCTGCATACGGACCACTCGACTCTACGGACTCATCCGAAGGCAGAGCTGAGAGTGAGTGGCGAGTAGGCAGAGGAGTGGCCTGAGGCGAGGAGTACGTGAAGCCGAAGCGCTGAAGGACCTGCTGCACCATGTGTGACTGAGTCAAGGTAATGGTGCGGCGTGCTCTGTCCCGAGTGATCTGCAAGCCAAGGTAGCTGCGCAGTTGACCCAGGTCTGTGCACGTGTGTCTCTTCTGCAGCTCGGACTTCACGTAGGCAAGTCCAGCAGTGTCCGCTGTGGCAAAGACCAAGTCGTCGACGTACACGAGGATGTAGAACGGCGGCAGAGAAGTGTCGGTGCGCAGAAACAGCGACGGGTCAGCAGTAGAAGGAGCAAACCCAAGAGCCGCAAGCGTAGTCCTCAGTGTGTCGTGCCACTCACGAGGTGCCTGGCGGAGACCGTAGACTGGCCGTCGGAGGCTCCACTGGGTGCCAGGAGGGAAAGTCCCAGTGAAGCCAGGCGGACGGCGCAGCCAGATCTCCTCGTGCAGGCTACCCTGCAGGAACGCAGTGCTGAAGTCGAGAGAGTGAAGCTCGTAGTCGCGCTGAGCGGCTATGTGCAGCAGCACCCGAAGAGTAGTCATCTTCGGGGTGGGAGAGAAGGTCTGAAAGTAGTCAACTCCCTGCCGCTGACTGAAGCCACGAGCAACGTACCGCGCCTTGAAGACAGGTGGAGAGCCCGGCGGCCGCTTCACCCGGAAGATCCACATGCCACTGACGATGTTCGCCCCAGGAGGGGGAACCTCGTCAACGTAGGTGCCTGTGGACTTCCAGGAAGCCATCTCTGCATCCATAGCTGCCTGCCACTGAGAGGAGTAGGGACCCTCTACGGCCTCCGCGTAAGAACGCGGAGTCGGGATGTCTAGTGCATCCGGGTCTCCCTCAGGGGCAAGCAGTACAGACGCGAGATGAGGTGAAGCAGCCGCTAGACACTGTAACTCCTCCTGCCTGTCCTCGAGGACGTCCGTGCCAAGAGCACACTCACCCCCGACGGACGGAGGACAAACAGACGCAGACTCAGCAACAAGACTAGCAGCGTAGTCTAGACGACAGCGAGCAGCAAAGTCGACGAGCTCAGCGACAAGAGCAGACGCAACAGTGGACTCAAAAGAGGGGTTAGTGACGACAGTAGCAAGTAGACGCGTGACAGTAGGACTGGCAGCACGACGAGAGTCCGACTCAGGGTCGGCAAGCGCAGGAAGAGAGGACTCAGGAGGAGAAGGCAAAGGGGCACGCAGAGGAGCAGTGGACGGACGCAGAGACATCCGGTGCGTGCCAGGGACAGGAGGAGGACGCTGACGCGAACTGCGACCACTAGCGCGAGCAGCACGAACAGGCGATGCGGGACGAGACGCAGGCTCACGACGCTCAGCAAGACCTCCAGTAGGACCAGTGTAAGGAGAGGGAGCAGGCAGTGGAGAGGAAGGCTCCAGCAGGGACTGCGACTGGACAGGCTGTGGACACTCTACTGGAGGAGAAGGACCAAGAACCTGCTGCAGAAGCGGAACGAAGTACGGCCGAGGCCGCGAGGCAGCTCCAGACGCAGCAGGGACAGCACCAGCACCCTCAGCGACAGCACCAGCGTCACGCACTCCTCCAGCGGCAGGACCAGCAGCAGTAGGCTCAGCACCAACACCCTCAGCAGCTCCAGCTCCAGGAGGACCCGCAGGCCCAGCAGCTCCGGGACCGGCAGCACCAGAACCCCCGACGGGCCTCACTTGCTTACCTCTTGACCTTGCTTGTACTGTTGCATATATATATATCTGCTCTTGCTTGTTTAGCACTGTTATATATATATGCTCTCCTGCATGTGAACTGGCCTTGTGGCCTTGAACTTGTGCTCGGAATTTGTGTGGTATCCTTGAGATCCACCCTGAGCTTGCTTTGCTTTGCCTTTTTCTTGACTGGTCTTGTGACCCCTTTGTTCTCCCCCACTTTGCCTATGGGGGTGTGTCAGATTATCTTAGCTGATGCATGTATTGTAGGCTGCTGTGGGGTAGGCTATATGGGGTACAACCCAATTGGGGTTAGCACTTGTACTCTTGTTTCATCCCATAGTGCACTCATTCTTCCTGTTTATTCTGAGAGCACCCCACCCCGCCCACATAACGTTTTCTAACATGTGGGCAGGACGAAACAAAATAGAGGCACAGACCTCATATCATTATCAAATGGAAACCACTAGGCCACCGCGTACACTTACAAACCCGAACCGCACTTGCAAACCCGAAGCGTGGTCGGGTTTGGTCAAGTTGAAAATCTCGCAGTGACAAATCTGACCAATTATAGCTAAAACGGGTGTGCTTCAAGAATATTTTATCAGCGTACTCCAACTCAAGCGATTCGATTTACAGACGCCGTGACTTACGGTTATGGAGCAAAATTCGACAAAAGCATACGCACAATGATCCAATAAAAACATATGGAAAACAAGGTATGTTGATCAATATTTCAAATTTATGCAACATTACTGCATAACCGTATTTTGTTATATTCATTCGTAATAATTATAAGATCACGTGCTATTATTTGAAGTTTATAGACCCATAATATTAAACATGCGAATAATTTAAAGTGTATAAATTCATAGTTGCGCCAAATGTATTAGGCTCAATGTCTTAATTATGACATTTTCTTCGCTTCTAGTTTTTCGTTCTTCCTGGGAAATCACTTTTGAATGATTAGTTTATATTTGATGTTATGTTTCTTGTACTTCTTGATAATGCTCCATAGAATCATATCAACGCTTGAAGATAATGCAGACTCTGATTTTAAATAGGTCCTTGAATCATTTTGCACTCGTGAATTGGTCGCTGGATTTTAAATTCGCTTCGACCGGATCCGTTGCTGACTTTGAACAGAGAGTTACGATGCGACAATCACACCTCGACACTAGTCGAACGAATGCGATCTCCCGTCAGTCTGTCGCACATAAACACATTGCGCGTCCAGATTCGTGTTGCACGACACACCCAGCTGTTATGTTCTACTTGGGCTGGGTTGGCAGCGTGAGCGCTTACGAATGCCGGGCAATGGAGGTGTGCACTTAGTACTGTAATTCTTTTTTCTCAAAATGCCGAACTGTAGTGAGTGTGTTCCCCCCCTACCCAATCCCTCCCTGCATGTTCCGTGCATGACGGTTAGGAACTGCTTGAGCTTGAAGCTTGACCCTGCACAAACAGTTGAAAACATCCGCAAGGGCGCGGTACAGTTTCCTTCCGTAAGTCTTTGTCGCGTCCTTCAGTTCACTTCGCGATGGCTACAAATGTCTGAAACATTTTTCACCGTTCTCAACCACGAGATACAAATAATGGTTTCACAAACCATGGCTGCAAGAGACACGTCCCCGACTTGACCCCAACTTCACCATAACCCTTTCACCAAAGCAAAGCACCCGCTCCCTCACACTACCTTCAATGCGCCACCTCGTACCACCCAATTCAATACTGTATTCAGCGCGCTTGGCTGAAACGGTTGAAAACGGTTGCACCGTTCTCAACGTTTGAGCCACCCACCTGATTCTGGTCCGAACTCTGGTTTGCATTTGGACACATCTGTGACTGGAGGTCTTACACGGCCTGGATGTGAAAACAATCACCACCGACCTGGCAAAATCGTGGCTGTTCGAAAAATGATCAGCAATCAAAAGGTGAATCCGCATTGGCACGCTAAAGTCCTGCTCCAGCATTCCACGAATGTGGGAGTGTAGTGGGACCCTTGAATTCAATTGTATCCCCTTTACGGCTCTGTAACGTAACGATGCGCCATCAAAACCCGAAATTTACACCCACACGATGAGTCATCCTCCTAACAAAGGCCAGCATTCCACCTCCAGAAACCCATTTCTCTTCACTGCAACTTGTGCCTCTGATGATGTGTTGGTCTCTGAGGAAACTCCAGCTACTTCTGCCGCTGACTGGCAGAAACGGGGCAAGGGTGGCAAGAAGGGGGGGAAGGGGGGTGGCGGCGGTGGCGGAGGAGGCGGTGGTGGAGGAGGAGCTAGGGGTGGCGGTGGTGGCGGCGGCGGAGGTCCACCGGGCGAAGGGAGCCCTGGAGGAGGTGCCGGCCAGACGGGCCCGCCAGTTGGAGTTGGTTCGACCGGCAGGGGTACGAGACTGTTAAAATGAAGAAACAGGAATGATGGACTAGAATGAGGGTTGGGTACAAATAGGTCAAACCTAACCCTACAATTGTGTACCCACTAAAGGCTAACCCACTGTAGCCTAAACAAGTACAACATATATAATGTTTGATAGAGACCCCAGGAGCAGCAGCAGCAGCCATAGCAAAGATAGCAGCAACAGTAGCAGCAGGGACAGCAGCAGTAGCAGCAGGGACAGCAGCAGCAGCAGCCGCAGCAAAGACAGCAGCAGTAGCAGGGTCAGCAGCAGCAGCAGGCATTGCAACAGTTTCAGCCGTGGGGACCTTCACTGCAATGAGGTCCACAGCAGCACTGGGGCCCTACGCCGTAGTGGGAACTTGGAGGCCCAAGGAGCAGCAGCAGCAGCAGCACTGCCAGTTGGGGCCTTCGTCCCCCTCGCCGCGACACCGGCCCTTGCGACCATTGGTGCTTCATCGGACCGGGCAGTCCTTGTGTCTGCGGCCGCAACGACCACTCTGCGGCGCGGTGCTTCCGTCGTCTGGATGACCTTTACTGTGCGCATTGGGGTGCGCACGCGACGACCCCGTGTTGGGCTCGCCTGCTAGCCCGTAAGGTTCTTGTGTTTGATCTGTCCATGGATGATGCACGTCACTATGCTTTGTATGCCGATGCTGACTATAGTGCTGATGGATCTTTGTGCTCGCGTGTTCCTAGCCTAGGATGCTTGCCTCTTACTAGTGCAGATTTGTGCCTTTCTAGTCTAGGTGCATGTGTTTGTGCTCTAGGTGCTTGTGTAGCCACCGGACCAGGTGCACCTCCGGTGGAGGCGTCCTTGTCTTTCACACTGGACTCTGGCGCGTCCTAGTGCTTCTTCCGCGACCACACGACCCTCACGCCACTCATTGCTCTTGTTCCGGTAACTCTAACTGATCTATCCTCAGGACCAGCCGCTGCGCGCAGCTCCACCACCCTCCCGTGCCCTGTGGTCCCCTTTGGTGTCCTGCGCGGCCTCCACATCCCCTCGTTCACTCGGAACTTGGTGGGTGTTGGATACCTCTAGGAGAAAGGGATCACCGTTACCTTTGTGGGGGGTGGGAGGACTTCGGTCTATACGGACGCTATTACAGGTGTTGTTCTGGCCACGTTCACCCAGGAGCCTCGCTCCAGTCTCTACGTCCTTCACACAGAGCACTCCCGAGTTGCCTCGTCAGGTTGCTGCATCCACTCAGGTTGCTGCGTCAGGTCAGGTGGCCGCGTCTGGTCAGGTTGTTGCGTCTTACTCCTGTCGGTCCCTTACCCACCCGACGGTTTTGTGGCACCACCATCTTGGCCACCCGTCGATCTCTCGCCTCTGCAGCATGACCAATCAGGGCCTTGTCTCAGGTCTCCCGAGCGTCTTTCCGTCGCTACCTCCCTCGCTTGCCCCGCCGTGCACTCCTTGCGTCGCCGGCTGCCTACGCGCCACTCCGCACTCCTCCTCCCTCCGCATGGCCACTGTTCCCTTCCAGACGCTTCACCTGGACGTCTGGGGCCCTGCCTTGCGGCAGGGCCCTGAGCAAGAGCGCTAGTTTCTGGTGGTTGTCAACGACTACTCCAGGTACACCATGGTGTTTCCTCTCGCGAAGAAGTCCGAGGTGATTTCTACGCTGATCCGGTGGCTTCTTGTCACTTAGGCTACCCGTGGTCGTCGTGTCTCACGTCTTCACCCCGACCGTGGGGGTGAGTTTCGCTCCGGCATTCTCGCTGGATTCTGTGGCGAACAGGGCATCTCTCAGTCCTGGACGCTGCCAAAGTCCCCACAACAGAATGGGGTTGCTGAGCGCCGCATTGGCTTGGTCATGGACATTGCCCGCACGTCCATGATCCATGCCCGTGCGCCCCATTTTCTGTGGCCCTACGCGGTGCGCTACGCCGCCCACTAGCTGAACCTCCAGTCGCGTGTCTTGCGGCCAGAGGTTTCCCCGACCAGTCTTTGGACCTGGTCCCCTGGTGTTGGTTCGGCCTTTCGTGTGTGGGGCTACCTTGCGCTTGTCCGCGACACCTCTGCGGACAAGCTCTCCGCATGCGCCATTCCCTGTGTCTTCCTCGGTTTTCTGGTGGACTCCTGCGACTACTCCATTTACCACCCTCCCCTCCACCAGTTTCTTGACTCCTGTGACGTCCGGTTTGACAAGTCTGTGTCTTACTACACCCGCTACCCCTGTCGAGGTCTCTCGGTTCCTCCACCTCCCCTTTTCCTCACCCCCACTTCTCCTCCTGCGCCCGCCCCTCCGGTACCACCGCTCCCCCCTGGTCCTGCCCCGTCAGGTGTGTCCCAGGCTGCCCCTCCGCCTTCGGTAGCCCGTCCGGTGTTACTCCCCTCCCCGCAGTCCTCCTCCCAGTCCCCCCCGCGGCCTTCGGCTCTTCCGCGATAGGCTTCTGTGGACGCAGGGGATGCTGACACTGGGGGACCTGGCACTGGCGGTGCTGGTTCTAGGGGTGCTCGTCTGGGGGGTGCTACCGCTAGGGGTGCGGGTGCTGGGGCTTCGGGGGTTGGGGGTGCCGGCACTGAGAGTGCTCGTACAGGATGTGCTAGTGCTGGGGTCCCTGGCACCGGCGTCTCCAGCTCTGGGGGTGGTGGCACTGGCGGTACCAGCTCTGCGGGGGTTGGAGCTAGGAGCACTGCTACTTCATCGTCTTTTGAGCCTCCCCACCGCTACGACACACGTCTCCAGACGGCTGCCCGACGTGCTCGCGAGGAGCAGGAGCGGTTGGAGCAAGAGCGACGGGAGCTGTAGCAGCTGGACCAGCAAGAGTAGCAGGAGGTGCAGCAGGAGCAGCAGCAGCAGCCGTCGCAGCCACTACAGCTGCCCCTCCTGCCGCAGTTGTTCCCACCTGTGAGTGGTCTTCAGACCCTCGGACTTCCCTCTCCTTCTCCCCTTGTCTCCGGTCCTCCGTTACCTCCTTCGGACGCATCGCCTGTTGTTTACTCTCCTCCCATGGTCAAGCACTCTCGCGTTCGTCCCTACCCTCCGAGTGCTCGTCCCTCGTCTCCTGTTTCTGACCTCCGCGTTGCCCTCCTTTGTTCTAGTCGTCGTCGTTCTCCTCCTGCGTCTGTTCTCCCGTCTCCTCCTGCGTCGTCTCTCCCTGTTTCCCCCACTCCTATCTCGGAATACTACCGTGTTTTTTATCCTGTTCTCTTGCGTGTTCTCGCCTCCCTTGTCACCACCCTCGTGCCTCTCCGTCGTCTGTCTCGGCTCTTACTACTGCTGTCGCTGACTTTGCTACCACCCGCCGCCTTGACTTCGCCACTCGTGTTGTGGCTGCTCCGTCTGCCCGCCCTCTATCCGCCGGGGGTGAGTTTGCCCTTGGCTGTGACGTCCTAGAGGACAGGCAGTTCGAGCTGGAGTTCTTGGCAACCGCTTCTCCCTCTCTCTGTGCCATGCTGCTCTCCCCTGAGGGAGACCCAGACGCCCTTGACATACCGGCTCCTCGCACGTACCGTGAGGCAGTGTCAGGGAAGTGAGCCTCCCAGTGGAAGGCACCCATGGACTCAGAGATGGCGTCCTGGAGATCCACAGGCACTTACGTCGACGCAGTTCCCCCTCCACGGGCGATCATCGTCGATTGCATGTTGCTCTTCAAGGTGAAGCGACCGCCTGGATCACCACCGGTGTTCAAGGCGCACTAAGTGGCGAAGGGCTTCAGACAGCGCGAGGGAGTTGACTTCTTTCAGACCTTCGCCCCGACCCCGAGAATGACTACTCTTCGGGTGTTACTTCACGTAGCAGCACAGCGAGTCTACGAGCTGCACTCCCTCGACTTCTCCACTTCTTTCCTTCAGGGACGACTGCACGAGGAGATCTGGCTGCACCGTCCTCCGGGCTTCACTGGCACCTTCCCACCTGGGACCCAGTGGAGCCTGGGGCGACCAGTCTACGGTCTCTGCCAGTCGCCTCATGAGTGGCACGACACTCTTCGCTCCACGCTTCATGACCTCAGGTTTCACCCCTCCTCTGCCGACCCGTCGCTGTTTGTTTGCACGGGTTCCACTCCATTCAGGGTTTAGGGTTTCTTGCTTGCCGACCTTGGTGAGCGGCCTCGCTCTGCTCTGACCTTGTTCGCTGACAACAAGGCCATGATTCTCTTGTGTCGCGAGCCTCGACGGGAGAGCAGGGTGAAGCATATTGACGTGAGGTACTTCCTCCTGCGAGAGCTACAGCGTCGCGGTCAGGCGCGCCTGGACTTCGTGGCCTTAGAGGCCAATACTGCAGACATCTTCATCAAGGCGGCCTTGGCGCCTGGTGACCACCACATGTTCTGTGTGCAGTTAGGACTTGTTGACTCCGTTGCTCGCTTGCAGTAGCCTTGTTCTTGTTGCTTGCTCTGCTTGTTGTTGCATCTATTTATGATTGTGAACTCATGAACTCGCCTTGTGGCCACTTGCTTGTGCACGGACTGCGTGGTGATCTTGAGATCCATCCTCAGCTTGTTTTGTTTCTTGTCTTGACTGGTCTTATGACCGTTTGTTTTCTTTGCTTGCTTTGATGCCCCTCACTTAGCCTATGGGAGTGTGTCAAATGTTATTATTTGTTATAGGCTATAGTGAGGTGCTTTTTAGTGAGTATAACTCTGTTAGGTTTGTCATATTTGTACTGCCTTGCTTTTCTAGTTTCATCATTATGTTGTGCACGTTTCCTGAAAATATATTGTTTGACACACCCCCTGACTGCCTCCAGCAAATAGCGCAAGTAGGTTGGCGCTCGGCGACTGCCCAGGCAGCAACTAACCGCGAACGTCTGGTAGGCGTAAGGCAGGCGAGCAGACACAGCAAGCAGGACAAGCAATCAGTGAATCAGAGATGCACATAAGAAACACACAAAGAAAGAGAAGAAAAGTAGCTTCGGGCGGCTGTCAGGTCACCCCTGTCACCCCCTCACCTTCCCCCACCCCCACTCACCCTAGGAGGGGTGGCAGGAAGAGTGAGGAGACGGGCTGGAGCTGTCTGGTCACCCCTGCCACCCCCTCATCCTTCCCCCCCCCCCACCACACTGCAGTAGGAGCAGGAGGGGGGGGGAGAGGAGAGGTGGAGGGACGGGTGCTGGCTTGTCACACCCGCCACCCCCACACCCTCCCCCCACCCCCTCTTTGGCTGCACGAGCAGCACGGAGAGGGAAAAGGCGAGTGGTGGCGTAGCGCAGAAGCAAAGTGGCGTCAACCCCCCCCCCCCCCCGGCAACTCCTCCCTCAGCGGAAGCCGCGGCGGCGGGATACAGGGCGACAACGGCGACGGGAAGCGGGGTGCCCGCGGCAACGGGAAGCGGGGCGCCGCGACGACGGGAAGCGAGGCGCCACGGCGACCGGAAGCAACGAGCGCAGGTGCTGTAGGGCCGCACTCTGGCAGAAACAATCGCATAGGTTATGTAGCACTCACGCGCCAGCATAGGTGCTTGTGTGCCAGCAGGGGCGTCATTGCTTAGAAAGGGTGAGCCCATGAACGTAGGTCCAGGAGCTTACTGCTCTGAAACAATGTTAAAATAGGAGATTAAGTTTAGGAATATCGAGCTAGGTTTAGGCAAGAGGAGTGAGGTGACGAGAGAGTTGGCCAGCAAAAGAGGGGTTTCACTATAGGGTTTGGAGTACAAATAGAGGCAACAAGGAAGAATATTGTGGCACACCACCAAGCAGTTTCATATAAGGACTGCAGTAACTATTTCTACAGGCAATCAATAACAATATATATAAATATATTGTTCGATATTTGTATAGTCTATATCCATCACCCAACAATGGTCAACGCAATCAGAGTCGAGCAAGATAAGATGGTAAAATATTTCTTACAAGCAACTCACAGCTTCATACGCAATAGAAGGAGCAACCCTTGGCTCTGGTAAGAAAGCGCACGTGATTCGCAAAACCTCATATCTGTTACTGTAGCACATCCCACCCATCACATCATAATTTCAAACCACCAAATATATCAAAAATGGAAAAAGAGTTATCCTTTACCCAAGCCATAAGTGTGAAGATGGCATTACGGTAATACCACGTATCCAGACATACCATACTGCTTCACTCCCATTTCCCCTCCATCTCTCCACTAATTCTAAAGTAACACTTCCCTGAGCTTCATATATCCAGCCAGCCCCCACCAGAGGTCTAAGATGGCATCAGTGGTGGCTGGAGGTAGAAAGATCTCATAGTCCCTTCTTCTTCCCCAATGCTTTCCCCATCTCCCCACACATTACCCCCCCTCCCCCCTCCCCCCCCCCCTCCCCTACCACTCCCACCCCACCAGCTTCGGCTATCCCGCCAGTGTCAACATATATTTAATATGTTGTATTGTCTAGTCTAGGTGTTACATCATGTTTCCTCGGGTTAGGGTTAGGTTCAATATATAGCCGATGTATTTCACTTTCTACTCAATTCATTCTCACATTCAAAAATTGACATGGTATAGAGCCTAGTTCGTTTCCATACGCCCACCGCCCCCACCCCTGTTTGTTGCTAGCTCGTTTTAGGGTTTCGTCCGACCGTCACCCCGTACGCCCCGTCACCCCGTAGCCCCGTCGACCGTGCGCCTCGACGCCCCGTACGCCACGTCACCCCGTCATCCCGTTCTGTCGACCCGTAGACCCCCCCCGCGGGGCCCCGTTCCGTCGACCCGTAGAGGCCCCTGCGGGCCCCGTTTCTTCGACCCGTAGAGGCCCCCGCGAGCCCCGTTCCGTCGACCCGTAGAGGCCCCCGCAGGCCCCCGTTCCGTCGACCCATAGAGGCCCCCCGCATTCCCCATTCCGTCGACCCGTAGAGGCCCCCGCGGGCCCCGTTCCGTCGACGGGTAGAGGCCCCCGCGGGCCCCATTCCGTCGACCCGTAGAGGCCCCAGCGGGCCCTGTTCCGTCGACCCGTAAAGGCCCCCGCAAGACGCGTTGCGTCGACCCGCAGAGGCCTCCGCGGGCCGCGTTCCGTCGACCCGTAGAGGCCCTCGCGGGCCGCGTTCCCTCGACCCGTAGAGGCCCCCGCGGGCCGCGTTCCGTCGACCCATAGAGGCCCCCCGCGGGCCCCGTTCCCGACGATCCGTAGAGGCCCACGTCATCCCGTACGCCCCGTCACCCGCCCGCCCGCTTGCTCCCCCCCCCCCCTCTCCCCCCATAACCCTAATTCGTGTCCTGTCCCGCTAGCCCGCCTGCCCGCTCGTCACCCACTCGCCGTCGCCACCCTGTCACCCCCCCGTCCCTTCCCCGTCACCTCCCCGTCCCCCTCCCCTCCCCCGTCGCCACCCCGTCGCCTCCCCGTCCCCTCCTTGTCGCCTTCCCGTCGCCACCCCGTCCCCTCCCCGTCGCCACCCCGTCACCTCCCTGTCCCTTCCCCGTCGCCTCCCCATTGCCTCTACCTGCCTCTACCCGCCCATACTTGCCTCTACCCGCCTCAACCCACCTCTACCCGCCTCTACCCGCCTCTACCCGTCTCTACCCGCCCCTACCTGCCTCTACCCGCCTCTACCCGCCGCCACCTGCCTCTACCCGCCTCTACCCGCCTCTACCCACCTCTACCTGCCGCTACCCACCTCTACTCGCCTCTACCCGCCTCTACCCGCCTCTACCCGCCTCTACCCGCCTCTACCCGCCGTTACCCGCCCCTACCCGTACCCGCTACCCCGCTACCCGTACCCGCTACCCGTACCCCGCTACCCGTACTTGTACCCGTACCCGCTACCCGTACCCGCTACCCCCTACCATGGCGTCTACTCGAGTTCTGCAGCAGCAGGGCCAGCCGCAGCGACAGCAGCTGCAGCACTCCCGGCAGTGGGGACCTGAGGGTCCAAGGAGTGGCGGCCCCAGCAGCGGCTCAGCTAGCAGTGGGCGAGACGTCGGGCCCTGCGGGTACCGGATCCTGACATGCCATTGTGCTGGCACTACCTGATGGAGTCCTGACCACTCTGCGTCCCGCTGCTGCCGTCGCCTCGACGACCTTCACCGTGAGTGTTTTGGTCCTGACGCTATTACACCACACTGGCCCTCGCGTCTTCGCCAGGATTTTGTTCGACTAGCTGCGTTGCACCTACCTCGTCCAGGACCTTTCCCGACTACACGAGCAGGACCTTGTTTTTCCAGTCTTGGTGCGTGTGTAGTGTCTAGCCTAGGTGCCTCAGAGGTTCTCTGTATCAGAGCTGCCACTACCGCTAGCCCAGTCCCAGCCCTTGTCGCTGGCTCGGGTACGACCTTACCGACTACGCAGCTTTCCTTCACCCTCGACGCTGGGGCGTCCAGCCGCGACTGCACCGACCTCACGCCACTGCGCACTCCAGTCACTGTTGCCTTGGCTGACCCCTCAGTAGCACCGATGGTTGCCCACTTCACCACCACTCTCCCGTGTCCGGTGGCTCCCTCTAGGGTCCTTACAGGTTACCACATGCCCTCGTTCTCCAGGAACTTGGTGGGTGTCAGCCACCTCCACGACCTCGGAGTAGTCACCACCTTTCCTTTAGACGAGCATGTTGCCTCCTACTGAGAAGGTGTCACAGGGGCACCTCTGGCCACTTTTCACAGGGAGCCGTATTCTGGTCTGTACTCACTACACACGGGGTCTCGCCACACTGGGTCAGGTCAGGTCAGGTCAGGTCAGGTCAGGTCAGGTAGCTGCTGTGTCGTGCGACTGCCGGGCACTCACCCACCCGTCGATCCTCTGGCACCACCGTCTTGGTCCCCTGTCCTTCTCGCGTCTCAGTAGTATGGTCCGTCACCATCTGGACTCAGGTCTCCCAGAGTCACTTCCCCCGATTCCTCGCTCGCCTGCTTTGGCGTGCACCCCTTGCGTCGAGGGGCGGCAGCGCGCTGCCCCTCATTCCTCTTCGTTCCCCCCCACCACGTCTCCCCTACAGACCCTGCACTTGGACGTCTGGGGCCCGTCCCCGGTCCTTGCCCCACGTCAGGAGCGCTTCTTCCTGATTGTGGTGGACGACTTCTTCTGCTACACCACGGTGTTTCCCTTGTGACGGAAGGCCGACGTGCCTACCGTCCTAGAGCCGTGGCTACTAGTGCAGGGGGCCTTCGTGGACTCCGTAAACACTCGGACCGTGGTGGTGAGTTTGACTCCACTCGTCTGTTAGCGTTTTGTGGGGTTCATGGGATCGTTCAGACCTACACGCTACCAGCCTTGCCACAGCAGAATGGGGTCGCTGAGCGACGCATCGGTCTGGTTATGGAGGTTGCTCGTTCCTCCATGTGCTATGCCAGTGCACCCCAGTTCCTGTGGCCCCAGGCCATCCGCTACGCCGCGCACCAGCTGAACATGTGGCCCAGTGACGCGCGGCCACGGGTGATGCCAGTCTTCCTTTGGACAGGGTCTCGGGGTGTGGCAGTTGACTTCCGAGTCTGGGTCTCCCTGGCTCATGTTCGCACCCCCGGCGCGAACAAATTGTCTGCTCGCACACGCCCCTGCGTCCTCCTTGGTTTCCCCCTGGACGCCTCTGGCTGGGTGTTCTACGACCCGCTGACCTACCAGTTTTTCAGTTCCCAGGACGTCACCTTTGACGAGTCAGCCTGTTTCTACAGGAGTCGTCCCCACTGAGGCTCTGAGGCCTTTTCCCCCCCAGCTGGTGGTGCCAGTTCTGGGGGTGCAGGGGGTGTGGGAGTGGAGGCTCCTCTTGTGGAGGACACGGCTGCCTCGAGTCGGCGGTCCCGCCCTGCCTCACCCCCTGGCTTCCCGTCCGTTCCGCAGTTTCCTCCTCGTCTGTCTCAGCGGTCGGCCGCTGCAGAGCCTGGGGGTGTCCGTGCGGGAGGTACTGGAGGCACCAAGGGTGTTGTTGGTGGAGGTTCTGGTTTTTGGGGTGGTGGAGCCGTAGGAGCAGGCACGCCAGAGCCCACATCGCGCACTGTACCTCCAGACCCATGCGCAGCGTCTCTTACGGTTGGAGAGTGAAGAGCAGGAGCGGCTTGCGAGAGTGAAGGAGGAGCCACACCCGCAGCAGCAGGAGAAAGTGGAGGAGGAGCCACACCTACAACAGCAAGAGAGAGTAGAGGAGGAGCCACACCCATAGCAGCAGGAGAGAGTAGAGGATGAGCCACACTCGCAGCAGCAGGAGAGAGTAGAGGGAGCCATACCCACAACAGCAGGTGCGGCCACGGTTGACACTTGTGGAGGCGGAGCAGCGGTGACTGGCCGGGCTCCCTGACCCAACACCTGCACGCTTTATCCGTCTCGTCCCATCTCCTGTTCTCCCCGCCTCATTGCCTTTCCAGTCTGACTGGACTCTTCGTCGTGCTCCTCTCAGTCGTGATGTGTCCCCAGAGCCCCGTCAGTCCCGTTACCGTGCCGACCGTCCGTTTCACCTTGCTCTCTGGCCTCGTGTTCCACCCCGTTCGAGTCTTCCGTTGCCCCCTGCGTCGTCTCTTCCTGTTCCACCCCACCCGGTCTCTGACTCTCTTCGTGCCGCTCGTCCCGTTGTTGCCCGCGTCCTGTCCTCGTTGGTTGCACACCTGACTTCTCCCTCACTGTCTGTAGCGGCCCTTGTTGCCACTGTTGGTGCCTTTGCCTCGTCCCACCGCCTTGACTACGTCGCTCACTTTGTGGGTGGACCTGCCCATTCTCCGATCACCGGGGGTGCCCCGGTCTTTCCCTTGGAGGTTCTGGAGGACGGAACAGTTTGAGCCAGAGTTCCTTGCGGGCGCTGTTCCCCATCTCTGCGCCATGTTGCTTGCCCCTAAGGGGGATCCAGACACCCTTGACATCCCCACCCCTTGCACTCACGCGGAGGTGGTAGCGGGACCTTACGCCCCATACTGGAGAGCAGCTAAGGAGGCAGAGATGGCATCTTACAGGTCCACATGCACCTACGTCGACGCAGTTCCCCCACCTAGGACGAATGTCGTTAGTGGCCGGTGGCGCTGTAAGGTGAAGCGGCCGCCTGGATCACCACCAGTGTTCAAGGCACGCTACGTGGCGAGAGGCTTCAGCCAGCGCGAGGGGGCGGACTTCTTTCAGACCTTCGCTCCCCACCCCAAAGATGACCACTCTTCAGGTGTTGCTGCACATTGCAGCCCAGCGCGACTACGAGTTGCACTCCCCGGACTTCTCAATAGCGTGGGAGCCTACATGAGCAGATCTGGCTGCGTCGTCTGCCTGGCTTCACTGGCTCTTTCCCTGCTGGGACCCAGTGGCAGCTGCGCCGACCAGTCTACGGCCTGCGTCAGGCTCCCTAGAAGTGGCACGACACGCTTTGCATGACACTTGCAGCACTTGGTTTCTTTCCGTCATCTGCTGACCCTTCGCTTTTCTTGCGTCGTGGCTCCACCCCGTTCTTTGTTCTGGTTTACGTCGACGACCTGGTCTTTGCAACTCTCGACAGCACAACACTGGCCTTCGTGAAGGAGGAACTGCAGAGGAGACACACTTGCACTGACCTTGGTGAGCTGCAGCACTACCTTGGCCTGCAGATCACCAGGGACATGGCAGCTCGCACCATTACACTGACGCAGTCGCATATGGTCGAGCAGACCCTCACGCAGTTCCGCTTCCCGTTCTCCACTGTACAGCTCACCCCTCTTGCTGTGGATCATGGGCTCACAGCTCCACCTTCGGATGAGTCATTAGAGTCCAGCGGTCCATACCCTGAGTTGGTGGGTTGTCTCATATACCTGATGACCTGCACTCGCCCTGATTTGTCTTTCCCTCTCAGCGTCCTTGCGTGCTTTGTTGCGCCTAGGAGACACCGACCATCGCACATGGCGGTTCCAAAGAGGGTGCTGAAGTATGTGGCGAGTACATCAGGCATGGGACTTGTCCTTGGAGGGAAACATCCAGTTACACTTACAGGTTTCTTGGACTCATCGTACGCAGACTACGGTCAGACGTATAGGTCCTCACAAGGCTACTGCTTCAGCCTTGGGACAGGAGTTGTCTCGTGGAGGTCGACTCGTGCGTCGTCTGTCACTGGCTCCAGCTGCGAGGCAGAGGTGTACGCAGCGGTCATGGCCGCGCAGGAGCTTCGCTGGCTGTCTTACCTCCTCACCGACCTTGGTGAGTGGCCTCGCTCCCCCCCAGTCTTGTTCGCTCACAACATGTCTGCTGTCTTGTTGTGCGAGGAGCCCCAACTGGTTGGGAAATCGAAGCACATCCAACTTCGTTACTTCCTGCTGCGAGAGTTGCAGCAGCGTGGCCAGGCCCACGTCGTCTGTGTGGTCTCTGAGGCCAACATTGCAGATAAATTCACCAAGGGGTTGCCGCCTTGTTATCACCAGTGTTTCTGCACCCAGTTGGGCCTTGTGCCCACCCGTCCTCACATGCTTCCGTAGAGATGCTTGTCTTGCCTATCTTGTACTCTTCATCTCTTATATTTGCTATCTCATTGCATGTGAACTGGCCTTGTGGCCCCTTGCTTGCTCTCGGACTGTGTAGTGATCTCGAGATCCACCCTGAGATTTGTATTGTTCTTGTGGACAGGTCTTGTGACCATTCTGTATCCTTGATGACTGGTCCTGTGCTTCTTACTCTCAAACTGCGTGGTGGTCATGAGATCCACCCTGAGACAACTGTCGCTCTCCACATGACTACAGTCATCTAGACTATGGGGGTGTGTCAACATATATATTTATATGTTGTATTGTCTAGTCTATGTATTACATCATGTTTCCTCGGGTTAAGATTAGGTTTGATATAAACTTGCTGTATTCTCACTTTCCACTCAATTCATTCTCACGTTCATAGTTTGATAGCCAGCCCCCAGCAGAAGCTTGAAGATGGCATCAGTCATTCGAGGGTACAAGAAGAGATATCACATTGACACATATGATATTGCTTCACCACCCCCTCTTCCATTCTTCCAACAGCACTACCACGCTAGCTTCGACTATCCAGGCAGTCCCCAACATGGGCCTGAAGATGGCATCAGTGGTGGCAGGGGGCAGTAAGATCAAACATCCCGTCAGCATCCCCCTCCAGACAGCATTGAGACCATGACGTCATGAACTCGACTTCCTTCTTGCTTCGCCTTCCCACCTCCCACCCCCCCTTCCATGCCCCCATCAGCACTGTTCCTACCACCTTCAACTCTCGAGTAGGAACCCATCAATGTCTGAAGATGCCATCAGTGGTCGTTGGGGCCAACTTGATCTCACATTCCCTCTTGCTTTACCATGCCACCAACCATTCCCCCCTCCCCCCCCTCTCATCCCCCCACCCATCACCCCACCAGCATCATTTTCCCAGCTTCAACTATCCAACCAGCTGCCAACAAAAAGCCTGAAAATGGCACTAGTGGTGCCTGGAGGGAGCATGAGCTCACATCCCTTCCTGATTCACCATTCCTCCTTTTATCCCCCCTCCTATCCCTCCTCCCATCAACCCAGAAGCACTGCTCCAGCTATCCAGCCAGCCGCGAGTAAGAGCTTGAAAATGGCATCAGTGGTGGTAGGAGGAAGGCGGAAGAGTTGATCCATCATTGTTCGTGAGATGGTACCTCCTGAGAGGGCTGCTTGATGTAAGATGGCCTGATGGTGTGTATGGGTTGGGAAGAGAAAGGGAGGAGGGGGGCAGGAGGGGTGGTGTCAGGCAAAAGCCAGGGCATCTGCTCATGATGCCTCAGTGGTGGCTAGGGGCAGGCGAAGGAGTTGGCACATAGCTGCTCATGATGCCTCCCCCTGATAAGCGTGTTTGCTATAAAATGACCTGATGAGCCAGGTGGGTGAGGGAGGATGGATGGAAAGAGACAAGGTGGGTAGAATAAGACAGGGTGGGAGGGGGTATGGTGCACTGCTGCTCGTGAAATGCCTTCCGAGGACATTACTGCTTAATGTATAATACTAAGAATCTCACTTGTTTGGCATGGAGGTAGTGTGCAGGCAACAACCAAGTTCTAAGGCCGTAACTGTATGGGCGTCGAAACTCAAAACTCCTTCACCAAACTCACCTGCTTGGCACGGAGGTTGTGTGCTGGCAGCAGGCACATGTGCGTACACTGATCACGACCATGTGCGTACACTGATCACGACCATGTGCGCACGTCAGGGTGTGGCGTTGTCCACGGGAGTGGACGGCATGATCCAGAAGACATGCACAACAGGGAGAAAGGAAGTGGATGCATGTGTTAGAAGGAGAAAGGAATGAAAGGAGGTAGTGATGAAGGAAAGAGGTCTAGCCACAAGCATGGACTAAATAAGCAGAGACGGTTTGGAGGAAGAACAGAGCAGCCAGAACAACACAAGGAGGCATGAAGGTAGCATGGAGGGGAGCATGCATATAGGTCTATGTGTATATAGATAAGCATATATGCCCATGTTTATATGCACATGAATATAGGCCCAACCATATATGCACATGTATTTATGCCCATGTATATATATGCACATATGCCCATGTATATAGGCGAAAATTCCACATACACACGGTAACTGCAAGGATATGCACATGCATATTTGCACATGTATCGATGCACATATATACATAAGGTGGGTGGCATGGAGACATCAGCTGGACAATTACGAACGCATGTCTCATATTTGAATGTTATCATGTTGCAAACATAACGGGGTAGTAATGGCTTTCATAGTTTCAGATGTTGCACTTAGTTTCACGTTTGCGTGCTATTTGGTTTTCATACACCTGGGGTGGACGGTGGAAGGCATGTGATGGCAGCCGCAATAGTAGCGGGGTTATCTTTGTGGTGAGCGTGGATGGACCGTCGGCCTAGTGACTTGCACCCTGTTGATTTCATCTCCTGGTGCAATTATTGGAGGGGATCATCGAGATGGGAGAGGAGGAAGAGAGAGGACATTTAAAGTAACAGCAACAGCAACAACAACAGTAGCACCATGTTGTTCATGTTGCTCATAACCTGCAGCAACAGACCGCATCCTTATGTGTGCTCAGGCATGTCTTATACACAATGAGACATACGTGAGAGCAAAGGGTAAGATGTATGTTACGTGGCACCTAGTGGTGGCATATGATTCCCCTCTTCGTTAGTGAAATGCGAGCACAACGTAGGATGCATGTGAAACAAGGACGTAATCAAATGTGATGTGAAATGTCAACCCTATGTAGGCAGGCATTAGCCCGACCCGACCTGTCTGAGCCGACCCGAGACGGGTATGGGTTGGGTCGGGTATACCCGACCCCAGGTATTTAGGTTCAGCTTGTTGACCCGACCCACCCTGTGTTATTCGGGTAACTTTGACCCGAGGGCGGGTCGAGTATACCCGTGGGCGGGTCGAGTATATGTCACAAAGTAGGAAACGAGAATGACTAGAAACAGGACAGTACAAGGTTTGTATAGGCAAAACCTAACAATACTATACCACATGAGGAGTGCCCCACTACAGCCTACAATATAGTTCTAACACACCCCCATAGGCAAAGTGGGGGACAAGCAAAAGAACAAAGCAAAAGTCAAGCTCAGGGTGGATCACGATGTCACCACGCATTTTGAGCACAAGCAAAAAGGCCACAAGGCCAGTTCACATGCAGAGTTATACAATGAAGAGAACAAGTAGTACAGTGATCACAACCTAGCCAGTGTAAGCATGCAGGTGCAGGTATATATAGATCATAGTACAAGCAAAGTCAAGAGGTGAGCAAGTGAGGCCAGGTAGGTACAAGACCTAACATGGTACAAAAACGCCGATGATCACAAGGCTGAAGTGCCTTGGTAAAGATATCAGCAGTGTTGGCCCAAGTGGCCACGTAAGCAAGACGAAGCTGACCACGCTGCTGAAACTCTCGAGCAAGGAAGTAGCGCAGAGCAATGTGCTTCGTTCTGTGCTCCAGTCTATGCTCCTGACACAAGGCAAGCATGACCTTGTTGTCAACATACAGAACTGGAGGAGAACGAAGCGCCTCTCCCAAGTCGGTCAGTAGGTAGGTGAGCCAGTGTAACTCTTGTGCAGCCATGGCCCCAGCGTACATCTCAGCCTCGCAACAAGAGCCGAGAACAGAAGACGAACGGGTAGACCGCCACGAAAAAGAGCCAGAACCAAGGCTGAAGGTATAACCCTGTGACGACCGCTGCGTAGCCAAGTCGTCAACCCAAGAAGCGTCTGCGTGACCAGTGAGGACAACTCGAGCCCGTCCTCCAAGCACGAGCCCCATGCCCGACGTACTGCACAGGGAGCGCAACACCCTCTTAGTTGCATCCATGTGCTCTGGTTGGTGTCTCCCAGGAGCAACATAGCGTGCCAGGATGCTAAGAGGGTATGACAGGTCAGGTCGAGTGCAGGTCATCAGGTACATGAGGCAGCGCACAAGCTCTGGGTATGGGCCACTCGGCTCTACGGACTCATCCGAAGGCAGAGCTGAGAGCGAGTGACCAGTAGGCAGAGGAGTGGGCTGAGGCGAGGAGTACGTGAAGCCGAAGCGCTGAAGGATCTGATGCACCATGTGTGACTGAGTCAAGGTAATGGTGCGCCGTTCTCTGTCCCGGGTGATCCGCAAGCCAAGATAGCTGCGTAGCTCACCCAGGTCTGTGCACGTGTGTCTCTTCTGCAGCTCCGACTTCACGTGCGCCAGTCCAGCAGTGTCAGCAGTAGCAAAGACCAAGTCGTCGACGTACACGAGGATGTAGAACGGCGACAGAGTCGTGTCGGTGCGGAGAAACAGCGACGGGTCAGCAGTGGAAGGAGCAAACCCAAGAGCCGCAAGAGCAGTCCTCAGTGTGTCGGGCCACTTACGAGGCGCCTGGCGGAGACCGTAGACTAGCCGCCGGAGGCTCCACTGGGTGCCAGGAGGAAACGACCCAGTGAAGCCAGGTGGGTGGCGCAGCCAGATCTCCTCATGTAGGCTGCCCTGTAGGAAGGCTGTGCTGAAGTCAAGAGACTGAAGCTCGTAGTCACGCTGAGCGGCGACGTGCAGCAGCACCCGAAGAGTGGTCATCTTCGGGGTGGGAGAGAAGGTCTGAAAGTAGTCAACTCCCTGTCGCTGACTGAAGCCTCGAGCAACATAACGCGCCTTGAAGACAGGCGGAGAACCCGGCAGCCGCTTCACCCTGAAAATCTACATGCCATCGACAATGATCGCCCCAGGTGGGGGAACCTCGTCGACGTAAGTGCCTGTGGACTTCCAGGAAGCCATATCTGCGTCCATGGCTGTCTGCCACTGAGAGGTCTGGTGCATCCGGGTCTCCCTCAGGTGCAAGGAGCATGGACATGAGATGAGGTAAAGCAGCAGCAAAGCACTGGAACTCCTCCTGCCTGTCCTCAAGGACGTCCGTGCCAAGAGCACACTCACCCCCGACAGACGGAGGACAGACAGAATCAGACCCAGCAACAAGACTGGCGGCGTAGTCGAGACGACAGTGAGTAGCAAAGTCGACAAGCTCAGCGACTAAGGCAGACGCAGCAGTGGACTCAAAGGAAGGGTCAGTGACAACAGTGGCCAGAAGTCGCGTGGCAGTAGGACGAGCAGCACGAAGGGAGTCAGACTCCGGGTCAGCAAGGGCAAGAAGAGAGGACGCAGGAGGAGACGGCAGAGGGACACGCTACGGAGCAGTAGAAGGACGCAGTGCCATCCGGTGCATGCCGGGGACAGGAGGAGGACGCTGACGCGAACCATGAATTCTAGTGCGAGCAGCACGAACAGGCGACGCAGGACGAGACTCAGGCTCACGACGCTCCGTAAGCCCTCTGGTCGGACCAGTGTAAGGAGAAGGAGCAGGCAATCGGGAGGCAGGCTGTAACTGTGACTGCGACTGGACAGGCGGTGGACACTCTAAGGAAGGAGCAGGACCAGTAGAAGGCGGGAGACCAAGAACCTGCTGAAGGAGCGGAACGAAGTACGGTCGCGGCCGCGCAGCGCCTCCAGAACCAGCAGAAACAGCACCAGCACCCCCAGCGGCAGCTCCAACTCCCGCAGCACCTCCAGCTCCAGTAGCACCACCAGCAGCTCTAGCAGCGTCAACTCCAGTACCCCCAGAGGCACCAGCTCCAGCAGCACCGCTAGCTCCAACACCCCCAGCAGCTCCAGCTCCAGCAGAACCACCAGAAGCCCAAGTAGCTCCAGTAGCGCCAGCTCCAGCACCTCCAGCAGCACCTGCTCCCGCAACACCGCCAGCGCCAGCACCTCCAGCAGCTCCAGCTCCAGGAGTACCACCAGGCTCAGCAGCTCCAGCAGCTCCAGAAGCTCCAGCAGCACCAGCTGCAGCAGGACCTCCAGTACTAGTAGCACCACTAGCTCCAGCAGCACGGCTCCAACGGCGAGCAAACCACTCGCGCAGCTGCTGTGGAGAGAGTGGCTCCCGCTGTGACAAAACACCCGAAGGACCTCGAGGCTCAGCACCCCCAGGCTCCACACGCGCAGGCGCAGCACCACCAGACTCCACACGCGCAGGCGGAGTACCCCCAGGCTCCGCACCTCCAGACTCAGCAACCCCAGGCTCAGCACCCCCAAGCTCAGCACCCCCAGACTCAGCACCCCCAGACTCAGTATCCCCAGACCCGGCACCCACAGGCTCAGCACCCCTAGTAGCACCAAAGTCAACAGCAACCTCAACAGGCTCGACTGCGTCTACCTGGGACACACCTGAGGGGGCAGGACCCTGAGGGGGAAGGGGGTCTACCGGGGGAGGACTGGCGCTAGGAAGAGCGGCGGGGGAGGGAGGGCGGCAGTGCGGTAGGGGAAGAGACGGTAGTAAGGAACCGACTCGTCAAACGTGACGTCCTGAGAGGACAGAACACGGCGCGAGGTGGGGTGGTAAGACTGCCAACCAGGCGCGTCAGGGGGGAAGCCAAGGAAGACGCAGGGAAGAGCACGGGAGGACAGTTTGTCCGCAGACAAGTTGCGGACGAAAGCTCGAGATCCCCAGACACGGAACACAGATGCATCGCCAAACTTCCCCGTCCACCGCAGAGTAGGCATGGTCTCCGGCATGGAGACCCGGGGATGGAGGTTGAGCTGATGCGCAGCGTACTGAACCGCAAACGGCCACAGAAAATGGGGAGCAGCCGCATGGATCATGGACGTACGAGCGACGTCCATGACCATGCCAATGCGGCGCTCAGCAATCCCATTTTGCTGTGGAGAGGCCGGAAGCGTGAACGTCTGGCGCATGCCCTCCGCACGACAGAAGGCTCGCAGAAGGTCGGAGGAAAACTCTCCACCTCTGTCGGAGTGCAGACGCAGAACAGGAAGGTCCGAGCCGAAACTCTCGCTGAGCTGACAACGGGCAGCGCGGATCCAGTCGATCAGCACCTCAGTGACCTCACCCTTGCGGCACAAGGGTAAGACTGTGGTGTAACTCGAGTAGTCGTCAACAACCAGCAGAAAGTAGTGCTCGTGACCCTGTCTACGGACGCGGGCTGGGCCCAACACGTCCATATGAAGAGTCTGCAGGGGAGCCTCCGTCGGAGGGAACTCGGAGGAGTGAGGAGCGGCGCACTGCCGCCCCTCGACACAAGGAACGCAGGTAGGGGCAGGCCCCGGGGGAAGGGGAGGGAGGGACCGGGGAAGACTAGTGACAAGGACACGGGGGGCCATGCCTCGGAGATGAGGCAGGGAGGGGTGACCAAGTCGGTGGTGCGAGAGGAGAGTCTGGTGAGACAGGAGGCGACACGCGCAGGGGGCAGACTCAGGACCAGACCGGGACGCTGCAGCAAACATCCGACCAGACGCAGCTACCTGACCAGACGCAGGAACTGGAGGAGACACGGTAGTCAGGGTGTACAGGTTCGACCCAGGCTGACGAGTAAACGTGGCCAGGTGCCGGCCCGTCCGTGTGCACGTACCGTGGGTCACCCGCTGACCGCCAGGAGTGAACTGGTCAACCCACACGTCCTGAAGGTCAGCTCCCGCCACCAAGTTCGTGGAGAACGAGGGGAGGTGGAGACCGGACAGGGAGCCAGACGAGACCGCCGAACACGGCAGAACCGTGGAGGAGTGCGCAAGGACCGGACCCCCAGAGGGGTCAGCTAGGGAGACTGCCACTGGCCGACTGAGCGGCGTGAGTGTGGTGCAGTCGCGAAAGAAGGAACGGGAAGCACCTGAGTCAAGGGTGAAAGTGTGCAAGACCTGAGCCGACGTGGTACCTGAGAGAGCCGCCTCACCAGTACCTGGAGCAGTAGACTCACTAGCACCTAGAGCAGGAGCCGCAATGCCCGGGTGGGGCGGAAAACACAGGTAACAGTCACCATCAGCACTAATAGTCGCAGCATACATAGCAGCAAGGATAGCATCATAATGAAGATCAAAGATAGCAACCTCCGACCTAAGCAGATCACCCTAGCGAGGGAGCTCAGTGGCGTCAGGAAACTGTGCACGCCAGGCGTCAGTCAGGCAGCCGAAACAGCGGTGCGTAGCGTGCGGCAGCTCGCACGTCTCCCCACTGCGCTCGCCGGTGCGGAGAACGTAAGCGCAGGGACCAGCACCCCCAGACCTCCCACGCCCAGCGTACCACTCACGAAGCTGCTGAGGCGACAGGGTCTCAAGAGAACGCTGCTGCTCGGGGACCAAGAACTGCGCCATGCAGCCCCACACCCGTGCCAGCGACACGCCGTGCTTCTTCCCGGTGAGCAGCTGGTACGGCGCCGTCCCCGGCGGCAGCGCCGACCGCTCAAGGCAGTTGCGGACCCAGACGGCCTGCCGCAGAGCTAGGTGCCACCAGTGGTGCTGCACGCCCATGTGCAGCAGCATCGTGCGCACCGACTCCACCACAGTCCTCATCTCCCGCTCCGCCATGCCGTTCTGCTGCGGGGTGTACGGGCGGGTCAGGTCGTGGACGATCCCCTTGCCGTTCACGAAGTCGGTGAACTGCTTCCCGAGGAACTCCCCTCCCCGATCAGAGCGCAGCATCAACACCGACTTCTTTGTCTGCCTCTCACCCACCGCCAGCCACTGCACGAACTCCCGCAACGCATCCGACTTCTTGGCGACCGGCCTCACCCACACGTAGCGGGTCTTGCGGTCCTTCAGCAGCAAGAAGTACAGGCTACCATCCTTGGCAGCCACGCGAAACGACCCGCACAGGTCGATGTGCACGACGGCCAGCACTTCGTCGGCGTCAGAGCCTTTGTCGGTGAAGGCGTGTCGCGCCAGCTTCCCGCCGACGCACGAAACACACGGTGAGTCGGCGCCAGACGCCGACTTGAGGTCCAGCCCGGTGGCGACCTCGTGCTTCGCCGAGCTCCGGATGGTGTCCATGCCGACGTGCGCAAGCCTCGCGTGCAGTTTTTCCGGCGTTGCCTTCGTCCCCAAGACGCTCGCAGGGCCACTACCTCCATGCTGGGCGTCGTCTGCTTGGCCGAGCAGGGGCGCAGGTCGGTGCAGAGTACACGCCCGGTGTACGTTGCCCGGCCGAGCACCTCTCACGCCGCTGAGACGAGGAGCATCCCGTCGCCGTCCTCCTGCAGCTTCACGCCGTGCTCCTTCAGCTGGCCGGCCGAAAGTAGGTTTGCCCGGACGCCGGGCACGAACAGCACGTCGGGGATGAGCACCCGCTTCCCGGCCTCCCCTTTCAGAGCGACAGTGCCACGGCCCTGAACGTCCTGCAGCGCCCCATTGAAGCCGCGCACGTGCTTCACGTCGCCGCTCGGCCCCAGGTCGATGAAGGCCTCCTTTGTTCCCATTAGGTGGTGCGAGCAGCCGCTGTCGAGCAGGACCACCGCCGGGTTCGCCTGCACAGCTGCCGCCACCGCCTGGAAGTCCTCACCGGCCTCCGGCGCCAGCGAGACGGTCGGTTCCACGACGCCGACCAGCGAGCACGACGCCGCCTTGTCGCCTCGCTCCTTGCCGCCAGCAGAGGAGTCGGCGTACTTCGCCGTGGTCGACTTTGTCGACTGCTTCTCCTTGCGCGGTTGATTTCCTCGACGGGGACGACGGTTAGCCGACCTACCGCGGCCTCCCTTGGCGTCGTCGTCGTCGGTATCGCTGCGGTCGGGGCACTCGAAGGAGAGGTGATCGGGGTCGCCGCACAGCTAGCATTCCCGGCGTCGGCCTCCTCCTCCACGACCGCTATCCTTAGCCGACTTCTTCTTGTCGGCGTCCTTGCTCGGCTTCCAGCCACTGCTACCGCTGCCGCCAGACTGCCCACGCTGCCCCGGTCGGCCACCTTGCTTCGCCGGGGCGACCAAGTTCGCCTGCGCCAAGAGCTCCTGGGACCGCTCAGCTTCCTGCATCGCCTCGTCCTGCAGGATGTACGAGGTCAAATTGTCCTCGTTGAGCGTGTGCCTCGTGCTCGGCGCCATGGAAAGCCGCTTCAGGAGGTTGTAGCTGCTCGAGAGCCCCTGCATGACGTGGGTGACGTACGACGCCGTCGAGTACTAGGCGCCGGCGATCCTGATGGTGGCGAGAATTCGCCGGGCTCGGTTGCAGTAGTCGGTCGCCGTCTCCTCGTCGCTCATACGCAGGTGCGTCAGCTGCCCCTCCAGCTGGGAGATGAACAAGTCGTCGGTGACTTGGTAGGTCGACCTGGCCTCCACCGGCGTTGACGCCCACGTCGACGCCGCCGTCGTTGTTCACCGGTCGAGGAGAGGCAGGCCGAGAAGGGGGGTGCTCCGCCGCCCACACGGAGCGGAGTCCTGCCTCGAGGACTGCCCAGGGTATCGCCCCGTACTCCTGGGCCTCATGGCGTCTCCTCGCATCCTCCAGCTGTGCCTCCAGGGTGTCCATCACCTCAGCGTCACCTACGCGCACGCTAGTGACTGCACGGCTGCCGGTCTACGAACACGGTTGGTGTGAGGTCGGCTAGACTGAACTACATCGCGGTGTCCTCCACGCTCACCGCACCATGCGGAGATAACCGCTGCAACGAGAGCTAGACTACGGGCTAGGCACGTGTGCTCGTGTGATCTCTGCGTTCGTTCGTTCCTTAGTCGTTTCCTTGTGCGCACACACTTGCTAGTTCACAGGGAAAGTTGGCAAGAAATCCACTAGGAAAAGTTCAGAACAATGGTTAGTAACAACATTGGCAACACAGATTACATCAGAGCTAGCTAGGCTGCTGGTCGACCTCCAGCGCAGCATGGTCGACCGCGCTCCAGCACAGCAGCGCTCGCACTGCTCCAGCGTTGCAGAGTAGCGGTGCGCCAACGTTGTAAGTCCATGGAATGCCAACGCTGCAGCAAGTCGGCTGCACAGCGTTGCACCCGCAGGACAACGGTGCACCTGATTCGCAGGTGCGTGCAGCTGGTTGGTGCACTCGTCCTTGTCACGTGCACAGCGCAGACGCCTGGCTGACTCCACGCCAGCAACTGCGCCTACCAGCCACGTCGACCTCGGGATACCACCCCCGAGGTCGGCCTCGCAGACTCCACCCCGGCGACACTCGCACACGTCGCCCGGGTATCCCGGTCGACCGGGCAACCGCGCCTGGTCGACCAGCTCCGTCCGTAGCCGGCCACACACATGACCGGCGTCCCCAGTCCGGCGTCCAGGCGCCCAGGACGCCGTTCAAACTCCCAGGTCGGCGTCCAGACGCCCAGGACGCCGTGCAGACGTCCAGGGCGGCGTCCAGCCTCCCAGGACGCCAACCAGACGTCCAGGTCGGCGTCCGGGCCCACAGGACGCCGTGCAGACGCCCAGGTCGGCGTCCAACCTCCTGGGACGCCGTGCAGACGCCTGGGTCGGCGTCCAGCCTCCCCGGACGCCGTCTAGGCGCCCAGGACGGCGTCCTCCTGCTCGGCGCCCTCCAGCCAGGCAGCCTCCAGCTCGGCGCCCTTGCAGTGGCCCCCGTGCCTACTGCTGGTTGTCGGCTGCATCCCCCGCACGTCCGACCACAAGGTCGGCTCCGCCCAAGCGAGGACAGGGCCACACAACACTCCCGTTGACAGTTCTGACAGTATACTCGTAGGGGGGTCGGGTATACCCGTGATGGCTTTTTTTTAAGGTAGTTTTTTAAGGTCGGGTAAACCAGTTATGTCAAAACATTTTTGAACAGCATTTATGCTTGTTGGTTTATTAAACCATTTATGGTTACTTGGGAAGTACAATGCTCTAGCTCACAACTCGCACCTACGGTTGGTTTAGGTGTTCTGAACGGTTTGGGGTACACATTACACAAACCGACACGGTATGACCAAATAAATAAGTAACTGTTCAAGCACCTCCAAGGCAGAAAACATCATGCAATGAAACAACAACCACAAGTCTATCTCAACAGCCCTGCACGTGTCAAAAGCCATCGCCCTCACCCTCATAACAAAGCTCCTCGAGCGTGTGTGCACAGGAGGCTCCTGCCGCTAGTGTACTGCTCCATCCATGACTTGATAGCCATAATGGCGCGAACACGGCCAGCGCTAAGGCAGTGACGTTGCCAATTAATAACGTTCCTACCATGACAAAAGGCTCGCTCGCTAGCAGTGGAGGTGGCGAGCACAGCCAGGTAGTCTCGAGCCATCTCCCTCAAACCCTTGAAATCCTCCCTCACCCGCCAGTAAGCCAATAGGCAACCATCTACCTCAAACCCTTGAAATCCTCCCTCACCCGCCAGTAAGCCAATAGGCAACCATCTCCCTCAAACCCTTGAAATCCTCCCTCACCCGCCAGTAAGCCAATAGGCAACCATCTCCCTCAAACCCTTGAAATCCTCCCTCACCCGCCAGTAAGCCAATAGGCAACCACCTCTCTACCTAGGCTCACCTCATCCTTAGCCCCCCCCCCCCCCGTTAGCTTCCGCTGCTGTCCTTGTCAAACATCATATGTTCTATCTGTTTAGGCTACAGTGGGTTAGCCTATAGGGGGTACACAATTCTAGGGTTTCCTACTTGTACTCATTTCACTGCTAGTCAATTCATTCCTGTTCGCTTATTCTGACATGGTTTCAGAGCAGGTCCTTCGTTAGGACCGGTTTTTTTTTTAGGGCCCACCGCTACCTACCTACCTACGTGCGCCCTCGTGCGCCCTCGTGCGCCCTCGTGCGCCGTTCTCTGCTAGTGCGCCTTCGTGCGCCTTTCGTGCGCCCTCGTGCGCCCTCGTACGCCCTCGTGCGCCCTCGTGCGCCCTCGAGCCGCCCCTGCAGGTCCGTCAGGCCCCCGAGCCGCCTCTGCAGACCCGCCAGGCCCCCCCGAGCCGCCTGTGCAGGCCCGTCAGGCCCGAGAGCCGCCCCTGCAGCCAGCGCGCTGCCCTGCCGAGCCGCGTGTCGCCCGTGGGCGCTGCTTCTACGACTCTCGTGTCGCCCCCCCGCTGCCCCGTCGCGCTGCCCTAGTAAGCCGCGCGCGACCCCCCGCTGCCTCGTCCCGCTGCCCTGGGGAGCCGCGCGCGACCCCCGCTGTCCCGTCGCGTCGCCCTGGGGAGCCGCGCTCGGCCCCCCGCTGCCCCGTCACGACGCCCTGGGGAGCCGCGCTCGGCCCCCGCTGCCCTGTCACAACGCCCTGGGGAGCCGCGCTCGGCCCCCGCTGACTCATCGCGACGCCCTGGGGAGCCGCGCGCGACCCCCCGCTGCCCCGTCGCGACGCCCTAGGGAGCCGCGCGCGCCCCCCCCCCCCCCCCCCCCCCCCCCCCCCCGCTGCCCCGTCGCTGCGCCCTGGGGAGCCGCGCGCCGCCCGCCCCCCCCCCCCCTCGCTGCAGCCCGCGAGCCGCCTCTGCAGCGCCGAGTGCGCTCTGCCAAACCCTAAAATAAATAATTAATTTAAAAAAAAAAAAAGGGAGTCGCCACCGCTACAGCAGCCGCCCCTGGAGCCGCCCGCCGCTGCAGCAGCCGCCCCTGGAGCCGCTCGCCACTGCAGCAGCAGCCCCTAGAGCCGCCCGCCGCTGCAGCAGCCGCCCCTGGCCCCTGGAGTCGCCACCGCTGCAGCAGCCGCCCCTGGCCCCTGGAGTCGCACGCCACTGCAGCAGCAGCCCTTGGAGCCGCCCGCCACTGCAGCAGCAGCCACTGGAGCCGCCCGCCGCTGCAGCAGCCGCCCCTGGAGCCGCCCGCCGCTGCAGCAGCCGCCTTGCGCCTGCCGCGCCGACCACTGGTGAGCACTGCCCTGTCTGCACTACTAGCGCTACTACTGCTGCTCCTGCTTTTAGTGCCGCTACTGCTGCTACTGCTGCTCCTGGCTTCGCCAGATGCAGCTCCAGGGTCGTCCGCGTTTCTCCCTCACGTCACTACAGCTTCGTGAGTGGTACGCCAGCTGGTGTGGTCGGAGTGGCAGCAGTGGGAGTCGTTCCGGAGTCGGTAGTTCGGGAGCTGCTTGTAGTGGCCCAGTGCGGCAGCAGCAGCAGCGTCCGCCCCCGACCCCTACAGGCCAACAGCTGCATGAGTGGTACGCTCAGAGTGGGGGGTGTTCGGGCACTGTCCGCTGCCCCTACGTCATTCGCACAGGTGATCGGGCTGGTCAGACCTGTGGGACGCTTGGGCACACTGAGGCTCGCTGCTTTGCTTCTCTGAGTGACACCTGGCGTGAGGTGTTTGGCGATGAGGCCGAGTCCCCCCCTTGGCTGGAGCTGCTGCACGCTCGGGTTGACGTCTTTGCTCGCGACTTTGACAGTGTCCTTACTGCCGTGTCTGTCCGGGCTGCTGCTCTAGGTGCCAGTGCGTCTGCTGTGACAGGTGCTTGTGTGTCAGCTGCCCCAGGTGCTGGTGCGGCTACTGCTCTAGGTGCCTGCGTGTCCGCTACCCCCGGTGCTGGTGAGACTGCTGCTTCAGGTACGACTGAGTCCACTGAGGCACTACACACCTTCACTCTAGACTCAGGCGCTTCGCGCTGTTTCTTTCGTGACCGCACTGCCCTTGAGCCACTTACTCGGCCAGTTGCTGTCTCCCTCGCTGACCCCTCTGGGGGTCCGGTCATTGCGACCTCCTCCACTGTCCTTCCTTGTCCTGCGGTCCCGTCGGGCACACTGTCCGGTCTCCACCTCCCCTCGTTCTCTACGAACTTGGTGGCGGGTTGTGCCCTCCAGGACGGGGGTGTTCACCAGTTCACTCCCGCCTACGAGCGCGTGACACACTGCACGTGTGCTCAGACGGGCCGCCACTTGGCTACCTTCACTCGGCAGCCGGGGTCGGACCTGTACACACTGACCACTGAGTCCCCTCAGGTAGCTGCGTCTGCGTCTGCGTCAGGTCAGCTGTCTGCCCCCTGCTCGTGTCGCTCTCTGGCGCACGAGACTGTCCTCTGGCACCACCGACTTGGTCACCCGTCGGTGCAGCGGCTTCGTGCCATGCACCAACGGTTCCTTGTCTCTGGTCTTCCCCGGGTCCTGCCTCCCCTCCCACCCTCGCCTGCTCCTACCTGTCTTCCCTGTGTCGAGGGGCGGCAGCGCGCCGCTCCTCACTCCTCCTCGTTTCCCCCGACGACTGCTCCCTTGCAGACGCTCCACATGGACGTGTGGGGCCCAGCCCGCGTCCGTGGTCAGGGTCGGGAGAGGTACTTCCTGATCGTTGTTGATGACTTCTCGCGCTACACCACGGTCTTCCCCTTGCGCACCAAGGGTGAGGTCCCTGCTGTTTTGATCCCCTGGATCCGCAGAGCCCGTCTTCAGCTCAGTGAGCGTTTTCGCTCGGAGTTTCCTGTCCTGCGCTTGCACTCTGACAGAGGTGGTGAGTTCTCCTCCGACCTCTTGGCGGCCTACTGTGCCGACCACGGCATTGAGCAGTCGTTCACGCTTCCGGCCTCTCCACAGCAGAATGGGGTTGCTGAGCGCCGCATTGGCTTGGTCATGGAGGTCGCTCGTACCTCCTTGATCCACGCGGCTGCTCCCCACTTTCTGTGGCCGTTTGCGGTCCGGTACGCTGCGCATCAGCTCAACCTCTGGCCCCGTGTCTCCTTGCCGGAGATCTCGCCCACACTGCTGTGGACGGGGGAGGTTGGCGATGCGTCGCGTTTCCGGGTCTGGGGTTCTCGAGCTTTTGTCCGCGATACGTCTGCAGACAAGCTCTCCTCCCGTGCTGTTCCTTGTGTCTTCCTTGGCTTTGTCCCTGACGCGTCTGGTTGGCAGTTTTACCACGTCACCTCGTGCCGGGTCCTGCCCTCTCAGGACGTCACCTTTGACGAGTCCGTGCCCTTCTACCGCCTCTTCCCCTACCGCACTGCCCCGCTTCCCCCCCCGCCTCTCTTCCTCGCACCAGGTGCTGCTGTCGTAGACCCCCTCCCCCCTCAGGGTGCCGCTCCCTCAGGTGTGTCCCAGGTAGACGCGGGCGAGCCTGTTGAGGTAGCTGTTGACTCGCGTCCTGCTAGGGGTGCTGAGCCTGAGCGTGCGGAGCCTGGGGGTGCTGAGCCTGGGGGTGCTGAGTCTGGGGGTGCTGAGCCTGGAGGTGCTGAGTCTGGGGGTGCTGAGCCTGGGGGTGCTGAGACTGGGGGTGCTGAGCCTGGGAGTGCTGAGCCGCGGAGTCCGGAGTCTGGGGGCTCTGAGTCTGGGGGTGCTGAGCCTGGGAGTCCTACACCTGGCGGAGCCCTCTCCTCGGAGCAGCTGCACGAGTGGTACTTACAGTACTGCAGCCTCCGGAGAGGTGCCTCTAGAGCTAGGACTGCTGCTAGGACTGGTTCTGGTTCCTCTCCGCCTCCGCGGGAGCTGCCCTCTCTTGAGCGGATCCGTGAGTGGTACGAGAGGCGCTGCACTCTCAGGAGTGGCGCGCCTGGTGTCACGGACCTTGCTGCTGGTGCTGGTGCTGCTGGAGTTGCTGGAGGTGCTGCTGGTACTAGTGCTGCTGGTGCTGGTGCTACTGGAGCTACTAGAGGTGCTGCTGGTACTAGTGCTGCTGGTGCTGGTGCTGCTGGTACTAGTGCTGCTGGTGCTGGTGTTGCTGGAGCTGCTGGAGGTGCTGCTACTGCTACTGGTGCTGCTGGAGCTGCTGAGGAGTCTGGAGCTGGAGTTGCTGAGCCTGGGAGTCCTACACCTGGCGGACCCCTCTCCTCGGAGCAGCTGCACGAGTGGTACTTACAGTACTGCAGCCTTCGGGGTGTTGATGGAGGTGCTGCTGGAGCGGCTGGAGGTGTTGCTGGAGCTGCCGGAGGTGCTGCTGGTACTAGTGCTGCTGGTGCTGGTGCTGCTGGAGCTGCTGAGGAGTCTGGAGCTGGAGTTACTGAGGACCCGGGAGTTGGAGTTGCTGCTGGAGGTGCTGCTGGCACTAGTGCTGGTGCTGCTGGAGCTGCTGGAGGTGCTGCTGGTACTAGTGCTGCTGGTGCTGGTGCTACTAGAGCTACTGGAGGTGCTGCTGGTACTAGTGCTGCTGGTGCTGGTGCTGCTGGAGCAGCTGGAGGTGCTGCTGGTACTAGTGCTGCTGGTGCTGGTGCTGCTGGAGCTGCTGGAGGTACTGGAGCTACTGAGGAGTCTGGAGCTGGAGTTGCTGAGCGGCCGTACTACGTTCCACTCCTTCAGCAGGTTCTTGGCCTTCCGCCCCCTCCTGGTCCTACTCCTCCTCCACTACTGAGTCCACCGCCTGTCCTGTCGCAGTCACAGTTACAGCCCGCCTCTCCCCTGCCTGGTCCTTCTCCTTACACTGCGCCGACAGGTAGCTTCACAGAGCGTCGTGAGCCTGAGTCTCGCCCTCCGTCACTAGAGTCTAGTCCTGTGCCTTCTGAGTCTCGTCCAGAGTTGCCTGTCCGCACTGCACGCACTGGTCGTCGTGTTCCACGTGAGCGTCCTCCTCCTGTCCTAGGCACTCACTACATGACCCTGCGTCAGTCCACTGCTCCACAGCGCGTCCCTCTGCCGTCTCCTCCTGCGTCCTCTCTTCCTACCGTTGCTGACCCACTGTCAGACCTTGTTCGTGCTGCCAGTCCTACTGTCGCGCGTCTCCTTGCCACTGTTGTCACTGACCCTACCTTTGAGTCCTCTGCTGCGTCTGCTCTAGTTGCTGAGCTTCTTGACTTTGCTGCCGCCTGTCGTCTAGACTACGCCGCCAGCCTTGTCGCTGAGTCTGAGTCTGTCTGTCCTCCGTCCGTCGGGGGTGACTGTGCTCTTGGCACTGACGTCCTTGAGGACAGGCACGAGGAGTTTCAGTGCTTTGCCGCTGCTTTGCCCCATCTCGTGTCCATGCTTGTTGCCCCTGAGGGAGACCCGGATGCACCAGACATCCCGACCCCACGCTCTTACGCAGAGGCGATAGAGGGTCCCTACTCCTCTCAGTGGCAGTCAGCCATGGATGCAGAGATGGCTTCCTGGAAGTCCACAGGCACCTACGTCGACGAGGTTCCCCCACCTGGGGCGAACATCGTCAGTGGCATGTGGATTTTCACGGTGAAGCGGCCGCCGGGTTCTCCGCCTGTCTTCAAGGCGCGTTACGTTGCACGAGGCTTCAGACAGCGAGCGGGAGTTGACTTCTTCCTGACCTTCTCCCCGACCCCGAAGATGACCACTCTTCGGGTTCTGCTGCACGTCGCTGCTCAGCGTGACTACGAGCTCCACTGCCTTGACTTCAGCACTGCTTTCCTACAGGGCACTCTGCACGAGGAGATCTGGCTGCGCCGCCCACCTGGCTTCACTGGGACGTTCCCTCCTGGTACCCAGTGGAGCCTCCGGCGGCCAGTCTACGGTCTCCGCCAGGCGCCACGTGAGTGGCACGACACACTGAGGACTACACTTGCGGCTCTTGGTTTTGCTCCTTCTACTGCTGACCCGTCGCTGTTTCTACGCACCGACACCTCGCTGCCGCCGTTCTACATTCTCGTGTACGTCGACGACTTGGTCTTTGCCGCTGCTGACACAGCCGGACTCGCCCACGTGAAGTCGGAGCTGCAGAAGAGACACACGTGCACAGACGTGGGTGAACTGACAAGCTATCTTGGCTTGCGGATCACCCGGGACAGAGCACGCTGCACCATCACCTTCACTCAGTCACACATGGTGCAGCAGGTCCTTCAGCGCTTCGGCTTCCCGTACTCCTCGCCTCAGGCCACTCCTCTGTCTACTAGCCACTCGCTCTCAGCTCTGCCTTCGGATGAGTCCGTAGAGCCGAGTGGCCCGTACCCAGAGCTTGTTGGCTGCCTCATGTACCTGATGACCTGCACTCGACCTGACCTCGCATACCCTCTTAGCATCTTGGCACGTTATGTTGCTCCTGGGAGACACCGACCAGAGCACATGATTGCAGCGAAGAGGGTGTTGCGCTACTTGTGCAGTACGTCGGGCATGGGGCTAGTGCTTGGAGGGCGAGACCGACCTGTTCTTACTGGGCACTCAGACGCTTCGTGGGCAGACGACCAGGCTACTCAGCGGTCGTCTCAGGGTTACTCCTTCAGCCTTGGCTCTGGCTCTGTTTCTTGGCGTTCTACACGCTCTTCTTCTGTTCTCAGCTCCAGTTGTGAGGCTGAGATCTACGCCACAGCCATGGCGGCCCAGGAGCTACGCTGGCTCACCTACTTGCTGACCGACCTTGGAGAGCAGCCTCGTTCTCCTCCAGTGCTGTACGTCGACAACAAGGCAGCCATTGCCTTGTGTGAGGAGCACAGACTGGAGCACAGAACGAAGCACATAGCTCTGCGCTACTTCCTTGCTCGAGAGCTGCAGCAGCGTGGTCAGCTTCGTCTGCGTTACGTGGCCACTGCGGCCAACACCGCTGATGTGTTCACCAAGGCGCTTCCGCCTGTTGACCATCAGCGCTTTTGCACTCTTCTTGGTCTTGTGCCCACTGGGCCTCACTTGCTTACCTCTTGACCTTGCTTGTACTGTGATCTCTATATATATACCTGCATGTTCACTCTTGCTAGGTTGTGATCACTGTACCTCTTGCTCTATTATAAACCCTGCATGTGAACTGGTCTTGTGACCACTTGCTTGTGCTCGGAATTTGTGTGGTATCCTTGAGATCCACCCTGAGCTTGTGTTGCCTTGCTTTGCTTTGACTGGTCTTGTGACCCCTAGTTCTCCCCCACTTTGCCTATGGGGGTGTGTCAAACATCATATGTTCTATCTGTTTAGGCTACAGTGGGTTAGCCTATATGGGGTACACAATTCTAGGGTTTCCTACTTGTACTCATTTCACTGCTAGTCAATTCATTCCTGTTCGCTTATTCTGACAGTCCTGTCTGTCGCGCGCCCCGTGGCGCGCGACGTTTTTTTCTTCCCGCCACGCGCTCGGGGCGCGTGGCGGTTTCTTGCCCGCCGAGCGCTCGGGGCGCGCGGCGGTTTTCTGCCCGCCGTGCGCCCCGAGGCGCGCGGCGGTTTTCTGCCCCGTCGACCCGCGCGTCGCCCTCCGTCGCCCGAAGCGGCCCGCGCGACCTGCGCCAGGCCCGCGCGCGGCCCGTACAGCCCGCGCGCGGCCCGTACGGCCTGCGCCAGGCCCGCGCGCGGCTCGTACGGGCTGCGCCAGGCCCGCGCGCGGCCCGTACGGACTACGCCAGGCCCGCGTGCGACTCGTACGGGCTGCGCCAGGCCCGCGCGCGGCCCATACAGCCCGCGCGCGGTTCGTACGGCCCGCGCCAGGCCCATGCGCAGCCCGTACAGCCTGCCCCAGCCGTCCCGCTTCACCACGAGCACCGCCCCCGCTGCTGCACGCTCTCCTGCCCCGTGCTGCCTGTGTTAGGGTTTGGGGGTGGCGAGTATGGGGGTGAAGGGTGTGTGCGCCATCCCCTGCTCCTCCTCCTCCTCCGTCTCCCACTACTGCAGCTGCAGCTAAGGGGGGTGGATGTTTTGGAGCCGTCGGAGTGGTACAAGGGGGGTGGCGTGTGAGCAATGATAGGGGTACAATAGGGAGTGTGTGAAAGGGGTGTGGGACAGTTGGGGGAGGTTGACCGGAGGTAGCCAGTGTGACGTCAGCAGCGACAGTAGTCCGGGGGTTGAGTACTCCAGTAGCCCAGCGAGCCTGCTGCTGCCACTCGCCCGTGGGTCTGTTGCTCCTGCTGCTGCTTAGCGCGGAGCCAGTTACTCCTGTAGCCCGGAGGTTGAGTGCTCCGGTAGCCACCGTGCGCGCCGTTCCTTTTGCCCGTGTGTCCGCGGCTTCACCAGACGCCTCCTATCTCCACTCCTCTCATAGTTCCTCCTCCTCCTCACTTGCCCTCTGTGACTGCCTCTAGCTTTGCTTGTATTTGTGAACCTACTGCTCTGCCTGCTTGCTGTGCTGATTATACCCCACTTTGACTATGGGGGTGTGTCAAAATGTGATGTTTGTCTAGCCTGCAGTGGGGTACTCTATAGCGAGTACAGCCCGAATTAGGGTTTGCTATATGTACTCAACTGCCTGCTAGTGAAAAACGCTCTTTCCTGTTTCTAGCTTCTGCCTGCTAACTCTGACACCTATCGCAGACGACTCTGCGATTCAGACACCTCCCTCATCTTCAATGCCTGCTGCACTGTAGGATTCATGACATGTGCAATGCAGGTGTGCATGCATGGCACACATGCATCGGGGAGGGGAGGTTGAACATGGTGGTTGGAATGATTGGACCATGGCACGTCATTGCGCAATGATGGAAGTTCAAAACATTAACGGTGTCGTGGCGTAACACGTACCGCACATGCTGATCTCCGTCGAACAACGGAGACATTGTCCTCGACTCGGGTCCCTCCGCTGGGTCCCCTGCAAGCATGCGCATGACGTTGTTGTTCTGTGCATTATCTGTCATGACAGTGAACAACAACTCCATCAAAATGTCCTCAAGGATCTTTGCTATCAGCGACGCAGTGTGTGAGCCCTCCAACTGAACAAAATCCTGCATCGCCTGCTGCAGCTGGAAATCGCTAGGGTCATGTGCACTGTGATGACCATAAAAACTAGGTGGTTCTCACTGGTCCGAATGGCTATAGTCATAGACAACCTCCCAGCGAGACCATCACCAGTGATCTCATACCTCAATTCTGTCCGAACGCCTGCATGTCCCCTGCAAAGCGGTAACGCGTCCCAAGAAAGTCCTCTTGTTGTTTTGCTTTCCGACTCCTTTCTTCCCAAGCAATCGCATGCCCTTGTCCCTAACATCCTGTTCTAAATTCTTTCTTCACTAGTGGATTATTGCTCACTCATGTGACTACTCCTGCTGTCTTCACTCCACCTGCTCTCCCCTTGTCAGGTTCTCTCGCTTCACCGGTCAGTGTCTTGGCCGCTGCCATTGCTGTTGCGCTCGCCTCTCTGCTCTTCGTGTAGAGCTGTGCGCTAAACATGAAACAAGCAACAGGAGAGACAAGTCAGTGACAATATCGAATGATACCAGCAATCGCGAGTGCACTGAAGATGCAAGTGGCAGCACCACCAGAGTGCTTCTGTACAAGTTGGCTGTTAGATTATGAGGGGCTGTTGGGATTGTGACTGGGATTATGCTGGCTGACCTGCCAGGGTTTTGCAATAGCTAGGTGGTTCTGATTACCTTAGAATGGTTTGCGATAGCTATTGTTTGCATGTTGCTTGACAGGTTCAATCATGTACAAGCCATGCTGGTATATGGCATTGTTGTCTAGGATAGTGAAGGCAGATTCAACTTGAAAGAGAGGTTTCCGGTTGATCCAGGGTTTTTACCCATTTGAAGCTCAGGGCGCAGAAACGATACCTTTAACGGTACGAAAAAATAGGATAGAGACTAGTTGCATCGTCAGAGAAAATAGTAATCACCCATCCTTGCCTTTTGTCAGAATCCCAACCACTAGACCATTGGGATAAAAGGGCTTGTTTCAGTAGCGGGTCAGTGCGCCCATAACCCCCCAGGCAAACGCGCCTGTAACCCCCCCTAGGATCGATCGGGGATCTCACAGTGTAGCTCTACTGACACCCCCCCACACTGGGAGACCCAGGACTGAGCACAGTGGCAACGGCCAACATGTGCATACACCGGGATTCGAACCCAAGACCGCTCTGATACCATGTCAGAATCCCAACCACTAGACCATTGGGATAAAAGGGCTTGTTTCAGTAGCGGGTCAGTGCGCCCATAACCCCCCAGGCAAACGCGCCTGTAACCCCCCCTAGGATCGATCGGGGATCTCACAGTGTAGCTCTACTAACACCTTTTACGGTACCGGCTCGGAGAGATAAACTGTACAGGAAAGGGCATCAACCCTACCTAATTTGCCACTTGGTGTTTAGGGTTGGTTATTCCTTGGATGACTTGCCATCTGAGAGGGGTTTAGATTTGGTCTGCTCGAAATGCGGGCACCTGCCCTTATAATTGAGGAAACGTTTTAGGCGCTTAGATTTAGGGGTTGTTTATTTTCCTTTCTTTACGCTTTGATATGTATTACTTGATTAAATGCACTCCACTTTCAAAGTTATTCCCTACACACATATGTGCTCAATCAGATCCACAAATCACAATATGGTATCTCAATCCTATTCTAGACGACAACGCCATTGACCAGCATGGCTTGTACAGAACATAGTCTGTCAAGCACCATGCACACCATAGCAGTGAACAGTTGTCAAACATATGTGTATGTTATTCTGATAGGCTATAGTGATGCTAGCTATAGGGGGTACAACCCTTGTTCCTAGTCATTCACCATTCCTGTTTCCTTATTTCAACATGGCATTAGAGTAGGTTCGTTCCCTAGGGCCCACCGAACGTTCCACCCTGCCCGGCCTTGTAAACTTTATTTTTCATGCCCTTCTGCCCTGCCCGGGCGCTGCCCTGCACGCGCGCGCCCTGCCTAGCTGCTGCGCCACCCTGCCTGCCCGCACGCCCTGCACGCTCGCCCTGCTGCCGCGCATCGCGCCATGCAGCCCGCACATCACGCCCTGCTGCAGCCTATGTGTCACGCTCTGCTGCCCCGCGTGTCGCGCCCAGCTGCAGCCCGCGCGTCACGCCCGACTACTGCCCGCGCGTCGCGCCCTGCAGCCCGCGCGTGTCTCCCCCTGCTGCCCCGCGTGTCCCCCCCTGTTGCCCCGCGCGTCGAGCCCTGCTGCAGCCCACGCGTCGCGCCCAACTGCTGCCCAACGTGTCGCGCCCTGATGCAGCCCGCTCGTTGTCCTCTGCTGCCCTGCCCAGCGCGCGCCCCGCTTCCCTGCCCAGCGCGCGCCCAGCTGCCCTTAGGCCCGCGCGTCCCCCTGCCATGCAGCCTGCGCATCGCGCTGTCCTGCCCCTAGGCCCGCGCGCCACCCTGCCCTGCAGCCCGCGCATCGCGCTGCCCTGCCTTTAGGCCCGCGCGCAGTCCTGCTCTTAGGCCTGCTAGCCCACGCGTGCCATGCAGCCCTATGAGCCGCGCCACCTTTCTGTACTGCTGCTACTGCTACTGTTGCTGCTGCTACTACTGCTGCTGCTGCTACCGAGCCTTCGCCGCACTGCCCGAGCCACGCAGCCCTGCCCTGCCACGTCGCCTTGCCCTGCCACGCCGCCCTGCCCGAGCCGCGCTGCCTTGCCCTGCCGAGCTGCGCCGCCCTACCTTAGCCGCACAGCCCCGCCCGAACTGCGCCGCCCTGCCCTTTCCGAGCCGCGCCGCCCTGCCCTCCCGAGCCGTGCTGCCCTGTCGCCGCTACTGCTGACTGCCATTGCCTGTCATGACCCCTCTTACTGTTTTAGCAATTGAAACGGCCGCCCTCACAAGTTCGAGATGTGACTTACGTGCCTGCACATGTATCTCCTGTGAAACTAACAGAACAGGAATGAATTGACTAAGTCAGAGTTGGGTACAAATACAACCCTAGCAAACTGTACCCCATATGTGCTACCCCACTATAGCCTACAAACATGCATCAGCCATAATAATCTGACACACCCCCATGGGCAAAGTGGGGGAGAACAAGGGGTCACAAGACCAGTCAAGCAAAGCAAAGCAAAGCAAGCTCAGGGTGGATCACAAAGTCACCACACAGTCCGAGCACAAGAGCAGGGCCAGAGGCCAGTTCACATGCAGGAGTACAGACATATATATAACAAAGTACAAGTAAAGTCAAGAAGAGAGCAAGTGAGGCAAGACAGGTACAAGACCCAGCTGGGTACAAAAGCGCTGATGGTCACTAGGCGCAAGTGCCTTGGTGAACACATCAGCAGTGTTGGCCTCAGAGGCCACGTAAGCAAGTCGCAACTGACCACGCTGCTGCAGCTCACGAGCAAGGAAAGTAGCGGAGAGCAATGTGCTTCGTTCTGTGCTCCAAGCGCTGCTCTCGACACAAGGCCAGCATGGCCTTGTTGTCTACGTACAGCACTGGAGGAGAACGAGGCGGCTCTCCAAGGTCGGTCAGCAGGTAGGTGAGCCAGCGAAGCTCCTGTGCAGCCATGGCCCCGGCGTAGATCTCAGCCTCACAACTGGAGCCGAGAACTGAAGACGAGCGAGTAGACCGCCACGAGACAGAACCGGAACCAAGGCTGAAGGTGTAACCCTGTGACGACCGCTGCGTAGCCTGGTCGTCAGCCCAAGAAGCGTCCGCGTGGCCGGTAAGGACCACTGGACTCCGCCCTCCAAGCACTAGCCCCATGCCCGACGTACTGCACAGGTAGCGCAATACCCTCTTCGCTGCAGCCATGTGCTCCGGTCTGTGTCTCCCAGGAGCAACATAGCGTGCAAGAATGCTCAGAGGGTATGCAAGGTCAGGTCGTGTGCAGGTCATCAGGTACATGAGGCAGCCAACAAGCTCTGCATACGGACCACTCGACTCTACGGACTCATCCGAAGGCAGAGCTGAGAGTGAGTGGCGAGTAGGCAGAGGAGTGGCCTGAGGCGAGGAGTACGTGAAGCCGAAGCGCTGAAGGACCTGCTGCACCATGTGTGACTGAGTCAGGGTAATGGTGCGACGTGCTCTGTCCCGAGTGATCTGCAAGCCAAGGTAGCTGCGCAGTTCACCCAGGTCTGTGCACGTGTGTCTCTTCAGCAGCTCGGACTTCACGTAGGCGAGTCCAGCAGTGTCCGCTGTGGCAAAGACCAAGTCGTCGACGTACACGAGGATGTAGAACGGCGGCAGGGAAGTGTCGGTGCGAAGAAACAGCGACGGGTCAGCAGTAGAAGGAGCAAACCCAAGAGCCGCAAGCGTAGTCCTCAGTGTGTCGTGCCACTCACGCGGTGCCTGGCGGAGACCGTAGACTGGCCGTCGGAGGCTCCACTGGGTGCTAGGAGGGAAAGTCACAGTGAAGCCAGGCGCACGGCGCAGCCAGATCTCCTCGTGCAGGCTACCCTGCAGGAACGCAGTGCTGAAGTCGAGAGAGTGAAGCTCGTAGTCCGCGCTGAGCGGCAATGTGCAGCAGCACCCGAAGAGTGGTCATCTTCGGGGTGGGAGAGAAGGTCTGAAAGTAGTCAACTCCCTGCCGCTGACTGAAGCCACGAGCCACGTAACGCGCCTTGAAGACAGGCGGGGAGCCCGGCGGCCGCTTCACCCTGAAGATCCACATGCCACTGACGATGTTCGCCCCAGGAGGGGGAACCGCGTCAACGTAGGTGCCTGTGGACTTCCAGGAAGCCATCTCTGCATCCATAGCTGCCTGCCACTGAGAGGAGTAGGGACCCTCTACGGCCTCCGCGTAAGAACGCGGAGTCGGGATGTCTAGTGCATCCGGGTCTCCCTCAGGGGCAAGCAGTACAGACGCGAGATGAGGTGAAGCAGCCGCTAGACACTGTAACTCCTCCTGCCTGTCCTCTAGGACGTCCGTGCCAAGGGCACACTCACCCCCGACGGACGGAGGACAGGCGGACTCAGACTCAGCGACAAGACGAGCAGCGTAGTCTAGACGACAGCGCGCAGCAAAGTCGACAAGCTCAGTGACAAGGGCAGACGCAGCAGACGACTCGAAGGAAGGGTCGGTGACAGCAGTAGCAAGGAGACGCGTGACAGTAGGACTGGCAGCACGAAGAGAGTCCGACTCCGGGTCGGCAAGAGCAGGAAGAGAGGAAGCAGGAGGAGAAGGCAAAGGGGCACGCAGAGGAGCAGTGGACGAACGCAGTGACATCCGGTGCGTGCCAGGGACAGGAGGAGGACGCTGACGCGACCCGCGACCACTAGCGCGCGCCGTACGAACAGGCGACGCAGGACGAGACGCAGGCTCACGACGCTCAGTAAGACCTCCAGTCGGACCAGCGTAGGGAGAAGGAGCAGGCAAAGGGGAGGCAGGCTGTAGCTGTGGCTGTGACCGAACAGGCTGTGGACCCTCTAAGGGAGCAGGAGGAGGTGCAAGACCAAGAACCTGCTGCAGGAGCGGAACGAAGTACGGTCGGGGCCGCACGGCGACACCAGAAACAGCAGGAACAGCACCAGCCCCCCCGTCAGGAGCACCCACGCCAGCAGCACCTCCAGCAGCACCTCCAGAAGCTCCAGAACCCCCAGTAGCAGCACCAGGAGCACTGTCAGTCGGACCACCAGCGGCAGGCTCAGCGCCAACACCCTCAGCAGCACCAGCTCCAGGAGAACCCTCAGACCGAGCAGCTCCAGCACCCACAGTACGAGCACCGTCGGGACGCGCGGCAGCAGTACCCACTGCAGGCGAAGAACCACCAGCACCAGCAGCACGCCTCCAGCGCCTGGTAAACCACTCACGCAGCTCCTGTGGGGAGAGTGGCTCCCGGCGAGACGAAGCACCCCCAGGCACAGTACCCCCAGGCTCAGCACCCCCAAGCTCAGCACCCCCAGGCTCAGCACCCCCAGGCTCAGCACCCCCAGGCTCAGCACCCCCAGGCTCAGCACCCCCAGGCTCAGCACCCCCAGGCACAGCACCCCCAGGCTCAGCACCCCCAGACTCAGCACCCCCAGGCAGAGCACCCCCAGGCTCAGCACCCCCAGACTCCGCACCCCCAGGCTCAGCTCCCGCAGCAGCACCAGAGTCACCAGTGACCTCGACAGGCTCGACCGCGTCTACCTGGGACACACCTGAAGGGGCAGGACCCTGAGGGGGGAGGGGGACTACCGGGGGGGGACCTGGTACCAAGAAGAGCGGGGGAGGGGGGAGGGACGGAGTGCGGTAGGGGAAGAGGCGGTAGTAGGGTACCGACTCGTCGAACGTGACGTCCTGGGAGGACAGAACACGTCGAGAGGTGGGGTGGTTAAAACTGCCACCCAGGGGGCGTCGGGGGGGAACCCCAGGAAGACGCAGGGAGAAGCACGAGGGGACAGCTTGTCCGCAGTCACGTCGCGAACAAACGCCCGAGATCCCCAGACCCGGAACGCCGACGCATCGCCAACCTTCCCCGTCCACAGCAGGGCTGGGGAGGTCTCCGGTCGAGAGACCCTGGGTGGAGGTTGATCTGGTGCGCAGCGTACCTGACCGCAAACGGCCACAGAAAATGGGGAGCAGCCGCATGCATCATGGACGTACGAGCGACGTCCATGACCATGCCAATGCGGCGCTCAGCAATCCCATTCTGCTGTGGTGAGTCCGGAAGCGTGAAGGTCTGACGGATGCCTCGCGCACGACAGTAGGCACTCAGGAGGCCAGAGGAGAACTCTCCGCCTCTGTCCGAGTGCAGACGCAAAACAGGGAAGTCAGAGCCAAAGCTCCTCCGAAGCTGGAGACGAGCTGCGCGGATCCAGTCGATCAACACCGCAGTGACCTCACCCTTGCTGCGCAAAGGGAAGACTGTGGTGTAACGCGAGTAGTCGTCAACCACCAGCAGGAAGTAGCGCTCCTGACCCTGTCCACGGACGCGGGCTGGGCCCCACACATCCATGTGAAGCGTCTGCAACGGGGCCTCTGTCGGAGGAAACTGGGAGGAGTGAGGGGCAGCACGCTGGCGCCCCTCAACACAGGGGACACAGGCAGGGCCAGGGCCCGGAGGAAAGGGAGGCAGGGACTGGGGAAGACCAGACACAAGTACCCGCGAGGCCATGCCTCTGAGCCGGAGCAGAGAGGGGTGGCCAAGGCGGTGGTGCCAGAGGAGGGTCTCGTGAGACAGACGACGACACGAACAGGGGGCAGACTCAGGACCAGACCTGGACGCTGCAGCAAACACCTGACCAGACGAGGGGACCCTACCAGACGCAGTACCTGGAGGAGAAGCAGTGGTCAGTGTGTACAGGCTCGACCCTGGCCGACGTGTAAACGTAGCCAGGTGACGACCTGTATCCGCCTCCGTACAGTGGGTCACCCGCTGACGAGCAGGGGTGAACTGGTGGACACCTGCATCCTGGAGGTCAGCACCACTCACCAAGTTCGTCGAGAACGAGGGGAGGTAGAGACCAGTCAGGGTGCCAGAGGGGGCCGCCGGACACGGGAGGACAGTGGAGAAGCGAGACAGGACAGGTCCCCAGAGGGGTCAGCCAGGGAAACCGCAACCGGTCGACTCAGCGGCGTGAGAGTGGTGCGGTCCCTAAAGAAGGAGCGAGACGCTCCAGAGTCAAGGGTGAAGGTGTGAGAGGCCGAAGCCGACACAGTACCTGAGAGGGCGGACTCACCAGCACCTGAGAGCACAGACGTACTGCACCTAGAGCAGCAGCCTCACTAGTACCTGACGCGGGCAGTACCAATGCCCGGGTCGGGCGGGAAACACCGGTAACAGTCATCCTCATCACTACCAGTCACAGCATACATAGCAGAGAGAATAGCATCAAAGTCAAGATCATAAATAGCTACTCCAGCCCTAGACAGCTCTCCCCAGCGGGGGATCTCAGCGGCCTCCGGAAACTGCTGACGCCAGGCGTCGGTCAGGCGGCCAAAGCAGCGACGGGCTGTGTGGGCGCCTCCACACCTCTCCCCTGCACGGTCACCGGTGCGAAGAACGTAGGGGCAGGGACCAAGCGCACCACCGCGCTGACGCTGCAAGTACCACTCACGGAGCTGCTGAGGGCCGGGACGATGCGAGAGCGCTGCTTGCTGGCTGCGGCTGCTGGTGCTGCTGCTGCTGCTGCTGCTGCTGCTGCTGGCGCTGACCACCCCCAGAGCTGCTCCGCTGGGACGAGCCACTCCGACCCCCGCCTCCACCGCCACCCCCGCCTCCACCGCCACCCCCGTCTCCACCGCCACCTCCCCCACCAGGACCGTCGCTCCACCGCTCCCACCGCCTCCTCCGCTACCACCTCCACCGCCACCTCCGCCTCCACCGCCGCCACCAGTACCCCCACTCCCGCCACCACCCCCACCGCCACCCCCACTCCCCCCTCCACCCCCACCGCCTCCTCCACCGCCCCCTCTAGCTCCACCCGCTCCCTTGCCCCCTTGCCCTTGCCAGAGCGGCGTCTGCCGCTGGGGGCAGACGCCGCGCCGATCGACTCAAAACCAGCGAGGTCGGCCGCAGCGGCAGAGGCTACAGAGGGCAGCAGGGGGAAGGACCACACCCCTCAAAGATGGGGGTGCGAGGGTCACCCCGAGAGGCCCCTACAGCGACAATACTCTTCTCAGCCGCTAGCAGGGACTCCTCAAGGAGGTCGACAGTGAGAGTGGTGGGACAGACAGAGAGAAACTGGTCCCTAACGACACGAAGGGACTCAGGGAGACGGGTGACGAGAAAGTAGAGAGTGATGTACATGGGAGGAGGGTTGGCAGCGCGGAACTCAGCAGGAAGGGCAGCGCGGTAGCGGGTGTCACTAGCGCGGAGGTGGGTAACGAGGTCAGCAACAGTGGGAAAGGAAGCGAGGTCAGGGAAGAGAAACGGTAGCATGAGGCGGCTAAGGGTAGCGGAGGAAGGGGAGGAGTAGCGTGCAACTACAGCGTCGTACAAGGCCTGAGCGGTCTTGCACTGACTAAAGTGGGCACGCTCAGAGGAAGGGAGGTGGCGACGCACAGCAAGACGTGCAGCAGCATCGCGGGTCGCCCACTTGGAGCGAGCAGCAGAGTCAGCATCAGCAGGCGGGGAAGGGACAGCGCCAGAGACAAAGTCAAAGAGAGAGACCTCATCCTATCGCATCACACAGTAAGTACAGCTGCAGGTCTTCAATCCAGACGGCAAAGTCAATGGCCCTCCCCTCAGCGTCAAAAGTAAGAACATTGGGGGTGGCCATGGCAGCAGCTGAAAGTCTCACCGGGCTAGGAGAGTCGGGTAGGACAGCAGCAGGCAGCTCGGGCTGGGTCGGGCGGCTCGGGCGGCTCGTGCGGCTCGGGCGGCTCGGGTAGCTCGGGTACCGGGCGGCTCGGCTGCTGCTGGGCGGCTCGGCTGCTGCTGGGCGGCTCGGCTGCGGCTGGGCGGCTCGGCTGCTGCTGGGCGGCGCGGCTGCTGCTGGGCGGCTCAGCTGCTGCTGGGCGGCTCGGCTGCGGCTGGGCGGCTCGGCTGCTGCTGGGCGGCTCGGCTGCGGCTGGGCGGCTCGGCTATGCTGCTGGGCGGCGCGGCTGCTGCTGGGCGGCTCAGATGCTGCTGGGCGGCTTCGGCTGCGGCTGGGCGGCTCGCTGCTGCTGGGCGGCTCGGCGGGGCCGTCAGGGTGGAGCTGCGGGGCCGGGACAGGGGACGGCGGAGCCGTCAGGTGGCGGGCCAACAGGTGAGGTGGCGAGCCGTCGGGTGAGGCGGCGGGGCCGTCAGGTCAGGTGGCGGGCCAGCAGGTGAGGCGGCGGGGCCGTCAGTCAGGTGGCGGGCCAGCGGGTGAGGCGGCGGGCCGTTAGGTGAGGTGGCGGGCCAGCAGGTCAGGCGGCGGGCCGTCAGGTGAGGCGGCGGGGCCGTCAGGTCAGGTGGCGGGCCAGTAGGTGAGGCGGCGGGCCGTCAGGTGAGGCGGCGGGGCCGTCAGGTAAGGTGGCGGCGGGCCGTCAGGTGAGGCGGCGGGGCCGTCAGGTAAGGTGGCGGGCCAGCAGGTGAGACGGTGGGCCGTCAGGTGAGGCGGCAGGGCCGTCTGGTGAGGTGGCGGGCCAGAAGTCGAGGCGGCGGGCCGTCAGGTGAGGCGGCGGCCGTCAGGTAAGGCGGCTGCGGGGCCGACAGAGGTGCAGCGGGGGGGGGGTGCCTGCTGCAGCGACGAAGAGGCCGCGCGGCCGGCTGGAGGGGCGGCGCGGCGCGGCAGAGCCGAGAGGGCGGCGCGGCGCGGCTGTAAGGTCCGCGCGAAGTGGGGCCTGGGCCGCGCGCAGTGCGAAAAAAAAATGAGTCGCGCGCGGCGACTCTCGGGGCGCCACAAGGGCAGCTCGACGCGCATAGGGGGAGCGCGCCTCGGGGAGAATAGGGCGCGCTCCGGGCAGGAAAAAAAAAAAATCGTGGGTGGGCCCAAAGAACGGTCCTTAGGAGGGACCCGCTCTGATACCATGTGAAACTAACAGAACAGGAATGAATTGACTAAGTCAGAGTTGGGTACAAATACAACCCTAGCAAACTGTACCCCATATGTGCTACCCCACTATAGCCTACAAACATGCATCAGCCATAATAATCTGACATCTCCAGCGTTTCCTTAGAGATGGCGTCTCCCTGCTCGAGCCCACGTCGGGGTCCCTTCCGGTTCCCACACCTCCCACTGCACCTGCTGCTGACGCTGGCGACGCTGTGCAGAAGCGGTACCGGGCGGACTGCGATGCCTACACTCAGTGGACGTAGTGCGATGCTGTCGCAGAACTTGTTGTTCGCGCTCACCTGCCGGTCGACCAGAGGACCCACTTTCGTCAGGTGACGTCGGCCAGCGTTTTCTACGATGCTGTGGTTAGGCGCTACTCCTCACTCACTCCTACCACCCGGCCACTGCGGCAGAGCCGTCCTTTGTTAAAGGAGGTACAGCAGTTGGTCGGGGAGGCGAGTGTATGTACCTGTGCGTCTACTCCTGCTGGTGGTGCCGCTGGTGGACGCGGGGGTTCTGGGGGTGGACAGCAGCGGCAGCAGTGACCGCCGAAGACCCTCTCGCCGCAAAAGCTTCATGAGTGGGTTGTCCGGTGGGGCAGCCCCGGTGGCGGAGCGTGGAGTACTAGGGATGCGGTTGTAGAGGCACGTGGTGGTGTAGAGGCTACTAGTCTAGGTGCTTGTGACTCTACTTCATACGTGGCCACTCAGGCAACAGTGCTGACGACTTCACCAAAACTCTTGGATCTAGTGATCATCAGCGGTTCTGCACTGCTCTTGGGGTTGTGCCCACTCTGCCTTACTTGCTTATCTCTTGATTTTGTCTTGTGGTTTGAAATTTACACCTGCATGTTTCATGTTGATGTTGTTGTCATTGTATGGCTTGTTGTATTATGTATTTGTATGTGAATTAGCCTTGTGGCCACTTGTTTGTTCTCTGAAAGATATATCCCTTCTAGAGTTTTACTTGTATTGACTTGTTCATACTCATTAACAAGTACTGTTTCCTTATTTCAACACCAATCATTATATGGTAATCAAAATATCCAACTTCCAGCCCACCCTAGCTACTGTAAAACCCTGGCACGTCTGCCAGCATAATCCCAGTCACAATCCCAAGAGCCCCTCACAATGTAACAGCCAACTTCTTCAGAGGCACACTGGTGGGGGTGCTGCCACTTATGTCTTCACAGAGTCCTCGGTATTACTGGTATCATTCCATATTTTCACTGCAATTCGATAGTCACTGACTTGTCTCTCCTGTTGTTCCATGTTTAATGCACTGCTCTACACGAAGAGCAGTGAGGTGAGCGCAACAGCAATGGCAGCGGCCACGACACTGACCGGTGAGCGAGAGAACCTGACAAGGGGAGAGCGGGTGGAGTGAAGAGTCACATCAGAGCAATAGCAAAGCATTTGTGGAAGCAAGTGAAGGGTGGGAGAAGGGCATGTGATTGTCTGGGAAGAAAGGGGGAGGGTTGGGGGGAGGGAGGGAAGGAGAGCGGGAACAAGGAAACGAGGGGAAGCATGGGTACGAGGGGTAACATGCTGAGATCACAGTTGCAAAAAACGACAACAGTAGTTGCGACCAACCCAAAGCAGAAACATACTAGCAGGCTTAGGTGGTGGCGGTGAGGCAGAAGGGATGGAGCCCGTGTAACTGTTGCGGTCAAATCCCCTATGTGTGGGATTAAGTGAGTTGCGCGTGATGAGAAGAGAGGGCATGGCAGGAGGAAAAGAAAGAAACACTCACGTGTGACTTCATGACACTCGTACATCTAGTACCTTGCGCATGCCTTGCAATGTGCTATGCTAAAAACCAGAGTGCACAGTAGCAGTGCATGGAGCACACGATGAAGGTGAATGAGGAATCTCCCATGAATGCCACAGACATCTAATCCCCAACCGGCTTCAACTCCATTCCACTTGATCACCAGCACAGCACACCACCTCAACGAAACATGTGACTCGAGCCTGTCCACAGAGGGTGGCTGGAACTGTGAAGGCAGGACGGGCAAGGCTACTGTAGCGGACTGTGACTTTCTAGGTTGACATTGTGTTGTGGCACATCCCCAAAATTCGAATGGCGAAATAGGTGCGGAATTGTGGGATACCTTGGGGCAACGCTCGCTACGTTACCTCAAAGTTGCCTCTAAGATATCAACAGGAAACATTCGAATCGTTCACAATCGAGAATCAAAATTCGACGAATCAGGATGCAGGGAATTCTGAGGTTACCTCGGGCTAACCCAAAGTGCTTCGGAGTGAGGCTAATCACCTGGTTTGCTAGTGCTGCTTCGGCAACCAAAGCTGACCCAAGCATGTTTATGTTACAGCATGTTATATCAGCGGCAATGTTTAGGCCTGATTCCACTAACGAGCCTCGCCATATCAGGGTATAATTTGAGAAGCAAGGAGAATATTGCTGACCAATCACAGATTTCCTCGTCACTTCAGCACACCGTACGTTCGCCACGTACTTTACTACCCTCCTTCACAGATGTTCTCATTCTTCTTGTCAATGCATCAATCTCTCCCCAACTTACCCATCATGTCTCCCTGGCTCCGTGGTTGTCGCTGCATAGCGTATAGTTTCCTGACAGCTATGCATGCACGCAGCAGAGATTAGGTCACTCGCTCATTCTGTGTTGCTTCTTGTCGTTGTTGTGTACTATTTTTTTCAAAGGTGCTGTGATGGTTGCAGGATCAGGGCGGGTCATTCCGTGTTTCTTGTCATCATTTTGTTCATCTTGCTAGTTGTCAAGTTTCATTACACCATCCCCCTGCAGACACAAGCTTACGAGGCGTTCTAGTCGACGATTTTATTAGCTGTGGCAAATCGACAGCTGTGATGTGGAGTTACAGTAATTGTTCCGATTTTTTTCTTCTTTCTTTTTCCTGCTATGCAGTGCCTTGTTTTGGGCTCCCATCTACTTACATTTATCTGCTTGTTGATGTTCTCTTGATCTGACAGGCAATATTCAATATGAGCTTATTCTGAAGCTGTGTGACCCTAGAACAATAAGGTGCATTTTGTGCTGGACGATTTAGTGTTTAAAATGGGAAACAGTTATCTTATTATTATGTCCAGCGTACACTAGTTTATGCTGCTTGTACGTCACATTTTATAAGTTTGATCCGAGCCTATTGTGAAATTCTATGGAAGTGGCTGGGTTATCAACAGAGAAAAACATCTGAATAATAATTATACAGTCCCGCATTAGTAACCTGTAATTAGAATAAAAGTAGTGTACTGCAGGAGTGTACTATTCGGATTAATGTTCACGTATCGACGGTGGCGTTTGATTGGCTCCAGAAATGTGGAAGCGGAATCATCGTGGTGTCATGGCGGTTTCCTGTGGGTTACCTCTGTGGGTAACCTTGTGGTCACAAAGAACTTTGAGGTGACCTCGAGGACTCCTAGATGGAGTCCTTTGGGTTACCCACAGCGAGGTAACCTGGGGGAACCTCGAGGTAGGATTTTGCGAGCCTGATTTTGGGATGCAGTCGCAAACTCTTCCCAAGCAGCAAAAGCATGAAATTATTGAAGCACAGCAGCAGGGAGGAACGCGGAGTGTCAAAGGGATGCAGACAAAAGAAGGGGGGAGGAGTGGGCATGCAGAGTGCATGGGCAGTGGAGGAGTGTCAGAAGTGATGCGCAGATGGCATGCAGCACCTAGTGGGAAAAACAGTGCGCAGATGGAGCAAACCCAGTGTGCCTCTTACAGGTATGTCACTGTCAGTTCCTTCAGCGCAAAGATACTGTCAGGAATGGGACCCGTGAGACTGTTGCTGCTTAGGTCCCTGTGTGGGGTTGAGTGAGTTGCGCGTGATGAGAAAAGAGGGCATGGCAGGAGGAAAATAAAGAAACACTCACGCGTGACTTCATGATACTCGTGCATCTAGTACCTTGCGCATGCCTTGCAATGTGCTATGCTTAAAACCAGAGTGCACAGTAGCAGTGCATGGAGCATACGATGTAGGTGAATGGGGAGTCTCCCAATGAATGCCACAGACATCTAGTCCCCAACCAGCTTCAACTCCATTCCACTTGATCACCAGCACAGCACACCACTTCAACGAAACATGTGACTCGAGCCTATCCACAGAGGTGTCCGGATCTGTGAAGGCATAATCAGTTCGGAAGGGCTAGGGCAAGGCTACTGTAGCAGACTGCGATTTTCTAAGTTGACATTGTGTAGTGGAAAGTGCGTACTCTTCCTAAGCAGCAAAATCATGAAACTATTGAAGCACAGCAGCAGGGAGGGACACGGAGTGGCAAAGGGATGCAGACGGCAGGGGGAGGAGTGGGCATGCAGTGTGCATGGGCAGTGGAGGAGTGCCAGCAGTGATGCGCACATGGCATGCAGCACCCAGTGACTAGAGCAGAACGCAGGTGGTGCAAACCCAGTGTGCCTCTTACAAGCCTTTGAGTGCCGTGAGCGCAGAGATGCTGTCGGGAATGGAGCCCGTGAGATTGTTGTTGCCAAGACCCCTGTGTGGGGTGAGTGGGTTACGCGTGGTAAGACGAGAGGCTCAAATGCTTGTCTACAGAGGGTGGCGGAACCTGGAAGGCATGATAGATTCAAAAGGGCTAGAGCCAGGCAATTTTCGAGGTTTGTGATTGTGAAGGTAGAGATTGTGTAGTGGCAACTGTGAGATCTACTAAGCAAGGCACACGTGAACACAATGAAGCGAGACCACAAGGTTTGTGCAGACAGAAGTAGGGGGAGGAGTGGGCATGGAGTGCATGGGCAGTGGAGGAGTGCCGGCAGTGATGCGCACATGGCATGCAGCACCAGTGGGCAGAGTAGCACGCAGGTGGAGAAAACCCAGTGTGCCTCTTACAAATATGTGAGTGCTGTGAGCGCAGAGATGCTGTCGGGAATGGAGCCAGTGAGACTGTTGCCGTGAAGATTCCTGTGTGGGGTGAGTGAGTTGCGCGTGGTAAGACGAGAGGCTCAAATGCTTGTCTACAGTGGGTGGCGGGAACCTGGAAGGCATGATAGATTCAAAAGGGGCTAGAGCCAGGCAATTGTCGAGGTTTGTGATTGTGAAGGTAGAGATTGTGTAGTGGCAACTGTGGGTTACTAAGCAAGGCACACGTGAACTCAATGAAGGGGACCACAAGGTTGGTGCAGCAGAGATGAGGAGTGGCAACGCGATGCAGACAGAAGAGGGGGGAGGAGTGGGCATGCGTGTGCATGGGGCAGTGGAGGAGTGGCCACAGTGATGCGCACATGGCATGCAGCACCCAGTGAGCAGAGCAGCACGCAGGTGGAGCAAACCCAGTGTGCCTCTTACAGCCATATCAGTCCGTGAGCGCAGAGATGCTGTCAGGAATGGAGCCCGTGAGACTGTTGCCGCCAAGATCCCTGTGGTGGGGTGAGTGAGTTGCGCGTGGTAAGACGAGAAGCTCAAATGCTTGTCTACAGAGGGTGGCGGGAACCTGGAAGGCATGATATATTCAAAGGGGCTAGAGCCAGGCAATTGTAGAGGTTTGTGATTGTGAAGGTAGAGATTGTGTAGTGGCAACTGTGAGTTCTACTAAGCAAGGCATACGTGAACACAATGAAGCGAGACCACAAGGTTTGTGCAAACAGAAGTAGGAGGGAGGAGTAGGCATGCAGAGTGCATGGCAATGGAGGAGCGCCAGCAGTGATGCGCACAT